>ML675604.1:87270375-87571369 GCA_007922155.1 Mesoclemmys tuberculata
GGAGCTGCCAGAACTCCCTACAGCCTGGGGCCCTGAGGACCTGGAGGTACTGCCCGAGTTACCAACCCCTAGTGAGCCAGAAGGGACACTTGGACCCTGGGACCTAACGGAACTGCCCTCCCCAGAGGACCCTGAACAGTTCCTGGACCTGCTATCAAGGACGACAAGGAATCGGGTTATGGCACAGGAGACCAGGTCCTTTAGGGAGAGCGGGGCAGGAAGAAGCCCAGGGAAGCTGACTACGGTCTGGCTGAACTTTCACTTGCTGGGAGTCAGTGTGTTTCGGCTGGAGCCCTGCTGACCCAGTGATGGGACACCCCATCACTGGCAGGGCCCTGGGCTGGGACTCAGTGGAGATGGGTGGACATGCATCCCCGGAGCCTGTCCCTTACTGCCTGCCACGCCCTGCCACAGGGCTGGGTATAGACTACTTAGTTGCCCTGTTAAGGGATAAAGACTGCTGCCCCTCTGCCCTGCCCTGCCCTGCCCTGCCTAAGGGCCAGGGCCTTGGACCATTTCCTCGTCTACTTGGGCTATAGACTGCTACCTGCCCGGCCAAGGGGCTGAGACTATTTGTCTGCCCGCCCTACAGAAGGGCCAGGCCAGAGACTGCTTCCTCGCCCTGCCAAGGGCTTGAGACTGTGTTCCCCAGTGCAGGCCTGCCCTGCCAGAGGGCTAGGCCTGAAGCTGGTTCTTCCCCTCTGTGGCTAGAGGCTGCTTCCTTCCCTTGCCGGCCTGCCCTGCAAGGAGGCTAGCCCGGAGACTATTGCCTCACCCGCTGAAGGCCAAAGGCTGATTCCTGCTGCTGGCCTGTCCTTGGCTGAGGGCTGGGCCATAGGGTGTGTGCCCGCCCTGCGAGGGCAAGAGACAATTACCCCCTGCTAAGGGCCAGAGGTGTCCCCTTTAAGTGGGACTCCCTGGAGGGCATAGGCACCGGGAGGTGTGGCCTCCCTTGGAGATTGACACCGAGGGAGAGCCACCAGCACTGCCCCCTCCAGGGGATCTTCTACAAAGGCCAAAAGAGACCATTGTGCTAGTCTAGCCTGACATTCTGCATAACACAGGCCCTAGGACTTGCATGAATTAATTCCTGGTTCAAGTCTAAAAGCTGTAACTGAATTAAAGCACATCTGCAAAATAATACATTTTTATGTAAAGATTTCCAGTGATGGAGAATATAGCACAGCCTTTGGTAAATTGTACCAATGAATAGTTACCCTCATTGTTAAAAATTTGCACTTTATTTCTAGTCTCAATTTGATTAGCTTAAGCTTCCAGCCATTGGATCTTGTTGTGCCTTTGTCTGCTACTTCGAAGAGCTCTTTATTATCAGGTTTTTGTTCCTCATGTAAGTATTTAAAGTCACCCCTGAAGCTTCTGTTTGCTAAAATGGACTGTGTGATCGTTGGAGAGTTGTCTGAGTTAAGCATATCATTCCCCATCTTACTGCACATCCCTTGAGCTCTACTTTTTTGATATCATGGAGTCCAGATATTCTGATAAATTAACTTTATTTTTACAATGGATAACTTCATCTTTCTCATCCTTCTCCCCTCCACGTATGAGTTTATCTACCTTCTATGCTTACTCTTCTTAGCACTGGCACCTCTCCCACTCCACTCTCACTCACAAAGACCTATCTGATAGCTGTACTTTCTTCTTGTTTCTTCTTCCATATTGCAAGTGATAACTATCCCAAAGCAGCCTTCCCCCATTCATCCCCACCTAGTCTGCCTCCTGCTCATGGTATCGCCCTTCTTCTAAACTGTGTGTTAAGCAACTTTTTCCCATCCTATATCTTTCCTCTTTCTGTTCTCATTCTGCCTCCTTTTTCTCTCTCAGTAAACTCACCAAAATCTATGAAACCTTGCACTTTCCACTGATTCTGGGTCAATTTGATGGCCGTTCCTCCTCATATCTTCCACTATCTGTCAAGCTGTGCTCAGTGTTCTCTCCATCTTCCTCAGCATGGCCAAGCTTAAGCAGATGGTAAGACATCTCCTAAACACCTGATTTGGTATTCTGAATAACCCTTTTTAATGTTGCTTTTTCATGTAATTTCCTATGTTATTTAAAAAGAAAAATCAGATTCTGTTATATGTAAGTGTAATGTCCTGCTTCAACTACCATCATTAGTGGAACTTGAATCCTGGACCTTCAGCACTACAGCATAGACCTCTACCAACATAGCTAAAGAATGAACTAGAATAATTGGTAGCAGGCTGTCTGCTGTGGAGTGGCTACTAGAAGATGCTGCATCATACAGTGAAACCCTGGGTTTCATAAGCATGATTGGCTCCATGTTACAGATCGCATAAATGGGAGTGTGCTAATAAAATTTTCAGATGACACAAAGCTGGGAGATATTGCCAGTACAGAGGAGGACTAGAATATCATACAAGAAGATCCGGATGACCTTGAAAACCGGAGTAATAGAAATGGGATGAAATTTAATGATGCAAAGTCATGCACTTTGGGACTAATAACAAGAATTTTTGCTATAAGCTGAGGTCGTATTGTTGGAAGTAATAGCGGAGGAGAAAGATCTGGGTGTACAGGTCAATCAGAAGATGACTATTAGCCACCAATGTGATATAGGCTATGAAAAAGGCTTATGCACTCCTAGGATGCATTGGACAAGATATTTCTAGTAGAGATAGGAAGTGCTATTACTATTATACAAGGCACTAGTGAGACCTTATCTGAAATGCTTTGTGAACTACTGGTCTTCTGCATTTAAGAAAGATGAATACCAACTGAAACAGGTTCAGAGGAAAGGCTATTAGGGTAATCAGAGGAATGGAAAACCTACCTTACAAGAGCAAATTCAGGGAGCTCGGCTTGTTTAGCCTAATAAAGCAAATGCTGAGGAGAGGTATGATTTTCTCTCTATAAATATATAAAAGGGATAAACACCAGGGAAGGAGAGGAGTTATTTAAGTTAAGGGCCAATGTTGGCACAAGGACAAATGAATATAAACTGGCTGTCAACAGGTTTAGACTTGAAATTAGACAAAGGTTTCTAACCATGAGAAGAGTGACATTCTGGAACAGCCTTCCAATGAGAGTAATGTGAGCAGAAAATTTGTTTTGAGACTGAGCTTAAACTTAACTTGATAAATTTATGGAGGGGATGGTATGATGAGATTGCCTGCAATGATATGGGCCCATCTGCAATTTCTAGTAGCAAATATCCCCAATGGCTGGAGATGGGACACTAGATGGGAAGAGCTCTGAGTTACTATAGTGAATTCCTTCGCAGGTGTCTGGCTGGTGGGTCTTGCCCACATGCTCAGGTCTAACTGATCCCCATGTTAGGGGTCAGGAAGGAATTTTCTTCCAGGTCAGATTGGCAGAGACGCTGAGGGTTTTTCACTTTCCTCTGCAGCATGGGGCATGGATCACTTTTTGATCTAAACTAGAGTAAATGGTGGATTCTCTGTTACTTGAAGTCTTTAAATGTTTTGAGGACTTGAGTAACTCAGCCAGAGGTTATGGGTTTATCACAGGAAGGAAAAGTTCTGTGGCCTGTGACATGCAGGAGATCAGATTAGATGATCACGATGCTCCTTTCTGACCCTAAAGTCTGAGTCTATAACTGAATACTTAGGTTTGTCACTGTTTTGCTGAGAGACCATGGAGATTGAGTACCTGACCGCTGCATCTGCCATCACAGAAATCTGGGTTTCCCAGTTTATGTAATCTCTCAGGGTAGTTTGATGGGTGACAACAGGAGGAGGTTCATCCATTTTGTCTGTCCTGACAGGAGGCCCACTTAATTAGGGTGGTGAATATGCAGTGCCAATAGAATGGTCAGAGTTTTTGGCAGAATGCCAAGACGCTCCTTTAGTGAGCAAGACAATGGTGGGAAATGGCAATTTTCTGGCACTCATAACTTAGCCAACTCTGCATGTCCCTGATTCTAGGAGAATCGCTTTGCCAGATATCAGGTTCTTGCAGCAAACAAAAACATTCTACAGCTTATTGAAAATAACAACCTGCAGAATTTTTATAAAGGAAAATATTAGGCAACTTCTATATATATAGAGGAGCCACTCCCTCTTGTCCTGTTGTACGTAATAAGATTCTTGGGGCAGGCACCTAGCTTTATATTATATAACAGGCAGCATGGCCTGTTTGATAGAGCACTGTACTAGGTGCTGTTTTTGACTTTGCCATTGGCCTGCTTGGTGACCTTTGGCAAGTCATTTCCCCGCTCTGTGCCTCAGTTTCCATCTGTAAAACAGGGATAATGGTACCGGCATCCTTTGTAAAATGATCTATGGTTGAAACGTGTTCTGTAAGACGTAGCTATTATCTATATCAACTTAGTGCCATGCGTATTGGGGCGCTATTTAAATAATACATTATAAAAACATCATCTATCTATGTATGACTCCTTGTTACCATGTTATCTGAGCACCTCAGAAATCATTTCAATGGATACAATATGCAAAAGTACCTAAGGATGGGATTCACAAGGGAAACTTAGGTGCTGAATTGCTGAGCTTTACAGTGTTTAACTTGTAGGTGCTCTGTCACCTGATGGAATTCTAAGCCCCAAGTTAGGCACCTGGGCTCTCTATATAATGCATTGGGTGCCTAAGACAGGGTGCCTCACAAATGCCAGTGTGAAGCTATTTAAACTAACCAGGATGAAATGCTGAGAAGAGGGGTGGCCCAGGGAATTATGAGCCTAACTTTGGGCAGAGAAAGATGCCTCCCTCTATTCAGGATTCACAGCCATGAACCTTTTTCCTGGAGTTAGATGCTTGACCCAGATCAGTCCTCCTTCAAGAAAAAAACAGCCACGAGGCAGTGCCCCTGTTTTACCCAGTGGCTCGACTATGTACCCAGGATGTGGGAGAAACCAGGGTCAAATCCCTGCTGTGCCTATTCGGAGCAAGCACATGAACCCACATCTCCTTCATCCCAGCTGAGTGCCCTGACTACTAGGCTATGGGATACTCTGTCTCTCATATTGGAGCTGTTCTACTGTTTAGAAATAATAATAATTGGAGTTGGGGGACTGGAACCTGGCTCTCCTATGTGGGTATCCTAATGACTGGGCTACAAAGTCATTCTCTCTCTGGTCTAATGAATAGTTATTTATTTATGAAACAACTTCAAGAGGAGTGAGAGAGAGACCTGAATATCCCATAGCTTAGAAGTTAGGACACACTTCTGCAAGGGGGAAGAGGTGCAAGTTTCCATCCCTCTTCGGTGGAACAGGGGATTGACTTCGGGTCTGCCACATGCTGGTTGAGTGCTCTTACTACTAGGATAAAGATTATGGGGTGGTGGACACCACCACTTGCTTCAGGTGAACACATCTGCTGTTCTGAGGACCAAAGGCAAGATAGGTGTGGGAGGAAAATATCTAATTTGAGAATCCTGGTGGGGTGAGGAGTGAATTAGGCACCAAGCTGCCAGGCAGTGTCAGGTCTTAGGCAGCTATGCACATGCCCAACCACCAAAATTTAGGCACCTCAGCACTTTAATAGTGGAAACTAAGGCACCTAGGAACTTACTACACCTAGGAACTTACTAACTACACCTAGGAACTTACTACACCTAGGAACTTACTAACTACAAGGTTAGGCGGCAACTGAGCAGGAGTTTTGCAAATGCCAGTGGTGCTTAAAGATGGGATGTTGGCTCTTAAATAATGTAGGTGCTCCTGAAAATTTTGCCCAATGTATTTATCCTCACAGCACCCCTGAGAGATTGGGAAATATTATTATCCTAATTGCTAAATGGGAGAGAGGGACAGAGATTAACCGAGTCTACTCACAAGGTCACATAGAAATTCTGTGGAACGGGAGAAAATTGAACCTCCATCTCCCATGTCTAGACTACCCACTGGCTCAATCTCTTGCCCTCTGTTATACCCATCTAAAATGCATATAGGCAAGACCCTTTTTAAAGAAAGATCTACATCTTTTGTATGTGAACTCTAATAGTATTTCCTTACATTTAATGGGATATAATCCGTTTATCTAAGAACTTTAAAATTTCGTAGTAATCCTATTATTGACTCCTACAAATGATTCCTTTTTCCAAAGTATATGGAAATAATTTGTAACAGATAGTAGCTTTCACTAATGGAAATCTGAGTTTACTGCAAGAAATAAAAACGTTGCTTCTGTAGTTTTTAGTGGGAATAAGCCTTGGTACTTTGGAGAATTCTTTCTCTTTGAATTAAAGTTTTCATTTGTTTTATGGCTTTTGTTCATTTACCTTATTTTCTATAAGACTCTAGCAAATGAGATTAGATGCTCTTACTAAATATAAATGCCCAGTTCTATATGGATGCTTCCTTCTTATGCAAGTGAACATCATATGTACTGCTTTTAAATGGTTTTTAACTGAAAATAGAAAGATTTCAATTTTATAATAAAAATAACTTCTGTTTCTAAGCCTATTATTTTACTCTGACATATACTGAATTTTTATGCAGAAGTTTCTAGGGCACTTGTTTTATAAAATGATTAAGACAGATCAGAACTATAGAAGTCAAGAATTTCCATGTTTCCATCCTTGCCAAGACTGAACTCTTTAATTGTTACAGATTTGTGATTTTAGAAATTAGGAATCAGCACAAACTTCCATTTTTGGTCCCACTTGTAGTAATTCCGCAGGTAAACCGTCCATTTTCATGCTTGGGATTTCTTGATTGAAATACGTCATTAGTTAAAATGAATCATTGAGATACTGTCCTGCGCCTCCCAGAAGTACAGCACAGAAAGTCACAGCCCAGGAGGCAGGAAAGAACTTTTACAGCTGCTGTACATTCTGGTAGGAAGGAAATATCCCAACGTATTTCCAGTTATTTCTTGTCAGGTGTTTAGGTCACACTTGAAAGAAACATTATTTGAGTAGGAACAGAGTGGTCTCAGGCATTCAAAGCATAACTTTTCCTTTACCTTTCTACCATGTTCTCAGTACAAGCATACTCTACTCAAAGGTACTACTTGAATACTCTCCTTCCCACCTGTGTTGCTAATATTCTTTTATTGCCTATTAGTAGAAATAAAATATTTCCACCATCTCTTTCTTTTTTGAGATGAGGTGACCCAAACTGAACAGTTATTCCAGGTGAGACTATATCAACCATTTAACTAGAGGTATGTGTTTGTGTGATTACTCATTTATTCGTTACTTCAGCATAACATTTTATTGATTTTTTCATGCCACTCCTCATTAACGAGCATAGAGATCATAGAATTCACCAATGAGTATAAACGATACTGAATAGTTTAAACAGCACTTGTCTTATTATTGGTATTGCCAAATTGCGTGGGAGCCGGAGTTATGGACTAGGATCCTATGGCACTAGGCACTATACAAACATAAAACGAAGGAGTTTTCAATCTAAGCATAAGACGAGACAATTCATGGACTCAGACAGATCGACAGGGGAGTACGAGGAACCATGGGACCGTATTGGTCAGTGTGATGGGCAGTGGTCTCTGTAAATCAGCAGGCTCACAGTTGTCAAGCTTTTTGTAGGCATTACAGCAAATGAGGATTTTGAGGAGGGCTTTGAAGAAGGATAATGAAGTAGTTTTGTGAGTGTGCATGAGAGCTCCTCCCGAGCATGCGGGTGGTGGGGGTGGCAGTCTGGGAGAAAGCCTGACTGAGTTTGTTCGAAAATGTAACAAGTGGCGATATAGACTGGTATCATGGGCCCATCAGAGGCAAATCAACGTCTCAGTAGAGAATGAGAGATGGTAGGGAGAGTGGATAAATCGTGAAGGTCCTTAAAAGTGAAAGTAAGTAGCTTATGTTTGATGCAGTGGAGAAGGGGGAAGCCGGTGGAGGGATGCCAAAGGCAGGGTGTGTATTTTCAAAGTGATGGGTTAGGAAAGTTATCTTTGCAGCAGCGTTCTGAATGGATACAAGCAGAGCAAGATTGTATTTGCCCAGGCCAGAGAGAAGGATGATGCAGTAATTAAGACACAAGCTGATGAGAACTTGCATGAGAAATTTAGCTGGGGGGACGGGGGAATCCATGGGAAAGTCAACATCTTAAGGAAGGTATGCAGAAAGAATCAACAAAATTTACATATAGCCTGGATGTGAGGACCTACAGAGAGGTCTGAGTTCAAGATGATGCCCAGCTTATGAGCATGAGTGACAGGCAGAATGATGCCGTTATCCACAGTGACCAAGAAAAGACATAGCAGGGTGGTTTGGGGGAGAAGATGAGCAGTACTGTTTTAGTCATGTTTAGCTTGAGCGGATGGTGAGGAGGGGCAGCACAGCCCTGAGTAGCCCTTGTGGAAATCAGGTTGCTTGCCAGCATATTTGGCTGGGAGGGAGAGGGTGTGGGGCCATGGCAATGATGTTACGAGGATGACTGATGCCTAGTGCTGGGTGAATAATTGATTTTTCAGTTCAGCCAGCAAACTGAAAAATCAGGAAAAATATTCAGATTGGCTCCAAAACTGTTTCGAATTTGTCAGAAAATCAGAAAAAATTCACTTTCTATGAAAGTGATTGTGGGTGTCTCCCATATAATCTTCAGCCTTCAGTGATTAGGGCACTTGGCTGCAATGTGTAAAACCCATATGGGATCCTCATTCTGGTCCAAGGACTTAAAGTCAGCTCTCCCCCTCAAATGTGACCAGTCTAAGCACCAGACCTTAGGGCGATTCTGGCACAGAATCTCTACTTAACTATTCACTGAGCCAAAGAAAGAGCCTGGACAAGAGAATAACACGATAGCTTGATGATTAAGGCACTTGCTAGGACAGCAGGAGTTGCAGATTGAAATCCCTCCTGTGGGTCTCCCCCATTTCGAACAATTGGGCTAAAAGTTATAAGGACACCTACTTTTCTGAAACTGTCAGAAACAAATTGGGTCAAATTCATAAATAGTTTCAGGTTAACTATAACTATGTTTTTCAGAGAATAAACTATTCATCCCAAAAAATTTGCCCAGCTCTAGCTGTGCCCTGCTTTGAGGGGTGCCGTGGTGACCAGGCAGCAAGGCCACACGTGATCAGGGTTCCTGATTCTTATGCCTGCACTTTGTGAAACTTTCCCACTCACATCCTGTCTCATACTGCCGGTTATTTATCATTGGTGCAGGGTGAATTGGTTGCATGACTACAGGATGAAGGGGGGAATGAGAAGGAACTTATGCTCCTCTGGGTTTCCTTATGTCTGTATACAGAGACTCAATATACTTGGTTTGTGTTCTTGGTTTCTGACTTTGCCTCACTTTGAGTTTCTGGATGGGTTTCTTCATTGTCCCATTGTCACAACTACTAGGTCTGCAGAATTGAGCAGTTTTATTTTTTCCAGTAACTCATCTACCATGCTTTGTTCATATTTTCTTTAGAACACATAGATGAATGTCATCTGGTTCTGGTTATCTATTGGAATATAGTTTCCTGAGGTCTTCAATCAATTTGATTTAGTATATCTCCCATCACCTGATAAAAAAAAAGTCATTGATGCATGGAAGATTTGAATGTTTTGAGTATCATAGGGGAGTTCAACCAAAAAATGTTGAGTGGACTTTTCCTTGTATTAGTCACACTAAATATGTTTGTTCCAGAAAAAAAAAACACAGATGGAAAGCATGTTGATAGTTTATACTTAGTATACTGTGGAAATTGTTCAGTAACAAGTTCTTCTTAAGTAACAATTATCCCAATTACACTGCCAACATCAACAATTTGTTAATTTATCTGCCACGTAAATATAGTAAGCCCTGGAAAAATAGGGGAGTAACATTACATTTTTAGGACATAGTCTCCTCTTTTAATTTTATATGCCATATAAATTTGAATTTGTTTAGTTAAATTTTCCCCACGTTGCATCAGAAAATTATTTTATTTGCAGAATATCAATTCCATGTAAGATTATGTTCTTGTAATTTTTGTGTATGACATAGATAAAATATGGTTTCCTGATTTAAATCACAAGACTGTAAGTCAAGACACCTGGGATTTATTACTCTCTCTGGAACAGACTTTCTATTGCATACACAATTTCCACACCGAGAAGTGGATGAGAAAGAATATGAACCACTTTCAATCTGAGGAGCTCAAAGTGCTTTACCAACATTAATAAATTAACCTTTTCAACAGCTTTGTGATATGGCAAGTATTATATATCACAGGGCTGTTCAAAGGATTAATATATTAATGTTTATAAAGTACTTTAAGCTCCTCAAATTGAAAGTGCTACATATGTTAGAGACCAATATAAAGTCAGTAATGCTCATTCACTCCTGTGCCGTGACCACACCATAACTCCTAACCTAATTATGGGGAAAATGTAGTATTTCAGTTAAAAATCTGAGAGACCTGTTGATAAATATTGATTTCCACATGGTGACCACTGTAAGCACAAAGTATTGTTGCTATAAATTATGCAGAAATTAGCCTAAATATCAGATGTAGATCCATTCTGAATAGGATTCTAAATCTTGCCACAAGTATAATTTGCCTTTAATTGATAACAATGATGGCTTAGTTTACATTTTACTGAGATGTATTATAATGTTTGACTCAACTGGTAGCACTTTCTTATCTAAGCTGGAGGGATGTGAACTAGAATCCTACATATGATCTTGGGCTCATACCCAATGCTAACACTGCAGCAAAGCACTAAAGGAAGTGGTGCACTATTACAGTTGCTCTCCTTCAGACTAAACCAAAATCCTCTGTTCATCTCTAGTAAATCACTAGGTGAAAGTTTTAAATCCCATAGAACTTCAGAAGTGTGGGAGTAGTTTCATTGCCCGATATCATCTGACTAAAAATACGTTTTAATGTTCAGTACTGTATGGAAGTAATTGCTTGTATATATGTGAAGTAGATAGTCATTTGAATTATCACACATCCCCAATATTCTTATAAACAGAAAATTTTAGTGTGAGTGATCCTGGAAATACTAAGAAAAAGAAGCATTGGTGACAGTGGGTATAATGGAAATATGATTTCATGAATGTGAAAATATATTTTCCTGCTATTTGACGTTTCTGTATATTGATGTGCTTAGATGACATTGGATCTCTTTAATGAGACTTTCCTTTATTAACTCTCATTTCCAAGTATATATACAAGTCTAAATAAAATACAAATATTTTTATTGATGCCTGAAGTTCTGGAGTCAAAATAAAAGTGAGAAAATCATATATTAAAATTTGATGTGAAACGTACTGTAACTGGGAATTTCCCCTTTGGAAAACATGTTTTAAAAATAAGATTTATCTCTTCCAAAATATGCTTGGGAATAACTTTATATAGTAAAAAGAGATGCCCTGGCAGGGGCTTAGCAACTAGTAGTTTTTAGTTTTCATTTGGAACAAATGTAGTTGCGGATTTCATTAGTCACACATTTCTGTCGCAGGAATCTGGCAAAAAAGAGGGGCATTACAGTCCCACCTGACATTCTCATAAGCAAAATAGGAAAATGGGAGCTAGATAAAATTACTATAAGTGCATAAATGGAAATCCATATTCAAAGTGTAATTATAAATGGTTTGCTCTCAAACTTGGAGATGTCTAGTGGGGTCCAGTACTATTAAATATTTCCATTTATGACTTGGATAATGGAGTGGAGACTATGCTTATAAAATTTGTAGATGACGCCAAGTTGTGTGAAGTGGCAAGCAGTTTGGAAGATAAGAATTAAGAAGGACTTTGACAAACTAGAGAATTGGTCTGAAACCAGCAAAATGAAATTTAATAAAGACAAGTGTCACATAGAAAAAAAAAATCAAATGCACAACTATAAAATAGGAAATAAGTGGCTTGACAGAATTCTGCAGAAGAGGATCTGGGATTATAGTGGATTTCAAATTGAATATGAGCCAACAACGTGATGCAGTTGCTGAAATGGGAAATATAATTCTGGGTGTATTAACAGGAGTGTGTTATGTAAGGGAGGTAATTGTCACACTCTTCTCAGCACTGATGAAGCCTCAGCTAGAATATTGTGTCCAGTTTTCGCTGCCACACTTTAAGAAAGATATGGACAAATTGGAGAGTCCAGAAAACAACAAAAACGATAAAGCCTGACCTATGACGATAGGTATATTTAATCTTGAGCAAATAAGACTGAGGGCAGGGGACCTGATAAGTCTTCAGATATGTTAAGAACTGTTATAAATGGGATGGAGATCTGTTGTTCTCCGTGTCTGCTGAAGGTAGGACAAGAAGTAATGGGCTTGATCTGCAGCAAGGGAGATTTTAGTAAGATATTAGGAAAATATTTCTAACTATAAGAATAGTTAAGTTCTGGAATAGGCTACCAAGGGTGTGAAATCCCTGTCAGTAGAGATTTTTATAAACAGGCTAGACAAACACTTGTCAGGGACGGGCTAGGTATTCTTGGTCTTGCCTCAGGAGGCTGGATTAGATGGCTTTGGAGGTCCCTTCCAGCTGTACTTATCTGTGATTCTATGATAAATGCAATAAGCAATAAAACTGGGTAAGCTTGTTTCTCCCTTAGCTAATTTTAGAAATTTCTTCTTTTCTTTTTAAATAAATAGGGCATTATGGGACCTGAGGGGTCATCTGGCCGTCCTGGAACACCTGGGCCTAAGGTAAGGTCATTTATTCTAATTTAATATGAATGTGAAGAATGACATCTATAGTATTCATTGCCATACAGATCGTTATAATAAATTTATAGGACTCTGTGTCACGTGTTTGTTTATTTTAATATAAAAACAATGAAAATATAACTATAATTTCCCATATATAACTGTTATGTGATAGTCCAATTTCTAAGCACAAGAAAGTTTTGATAAGGTGTAGCAACCATTGCCTGTCATGTCATGAGGCAAATTTCTTCAGAAACAGTTTGGAGGACTTTGTTTAAGGCTTGGAATATTGGAAAATGTTCTCCAATTCTAGGGACCAAATAATACTTAGTGTAAACTAGGACTTCCTGCCTGTTTTCCATTTATTTACATTTTAATTGTGTTAAAGTGATGTGCTGCTCTATCTAACACTGAGCCAAATTTATTTTAGAAGTAACTTTATTGATTGCATTAGCACTACAGCAGAAATGAATTTGACCTGTGTACTTAAGTAACTAAAATGGTTGCTTCTAGATCTGATTGTTAGGATAACCTTCAGATTTAACATGAGTGGAGTTTTGGATGAGCAAGCACTACATGATATGGCCTTTAGAATATTTAGATGTTTCATCTTAATTCTTGCAGTCTTTGTGTCTCTATCCATATATGCATTCTTTCAGTGTATGAGTCATGTTTAGAAGCATATAAATATTATTTTAACTTTTATGTTCAAGGTGGATTTTCAAAAGTGCTCCGAATTGGCTTGACTCTGCTCCCATTGACTTCAGTGGGAGCAGAGATAGGCCAAGAATGAATAAACCAAAAATAAATACATTCAATTTTAAAATGTGATAGATGTTACTGTTTTGAGAAAATAGTTGCATGAGTCTCTGATGCTCTGTATATGGAGCTGGATCCTGCAGTTCTTCCACAAGGAAAACTTTTATTGATATCTATATGCAGCAGAATATCAGGGTAAGCAGTAATTCAACTTGAATTTTAATGAAAATCTGAGAAGCAAAAAACGTGAGTTTTTCTATAGGAACAAAATATTTTTGGCTCAGACAAGTCCTAGGATTTGCAAGGCCCTTTGCTAAGTAAGATGTGTGGGAGCATGATGCTGATATATGCCAATATCATAGTATATTTGGCAAGAGAAGGTTTGGCAGCTGGGGAAGGGAAGGTCAGTCATTGCCCCTGGCGGATCGAAGCAGTGTCATTGGGGAGTGCTGTGGGCAGATTTCTCAGTGCACATGTCACTGTGGGAGAATTGAAACCTCAATGAAGATGAGGTCAGGGTTTTAAGGTGGCCTAGCAGGCGGGAAGGAATACAAGTGCATGTTTAAAGTAGGGAGACTGATCATTTAGAATCCCTCAAGCTCTGGAAGTCTGGCTTGTCACTGTCACACAGATATGTGCCCTTTTCTGACAGAAGGTTTTCAAACAGGATCTCTCTTTATGTTTGATATTCATTCTTTAATTGAGTGAACGAGTTGGTTTGTCATCCACATACAGTTGTATTGTTTTATTAATAGGGCTATAAGGGTGAACCTGGAATACAAGGGAAACCAGGATCATCAGGACTCAAGGTAAATATGTTATATCTTCATCTAGAAATATTCCAGTCAAAGAAGGATGTTATGATTACAGTGTTCCATGATTTACTTGGTGATAAGATAGTTTTGTTTCAAAATGGAACAGTAATTAACACATTTTTTCCGGATTGTATTTAATGGGTGAGTCTTACAAACCTTGGACCAGATACTCAAATGCAATCAATGAATCTATGCCATTTTAAAGCATCTGAGTGTCTGGCCAGTGTTTAGATTGCATCTGCACAGATAGTTTGATCTGATCTGTACCATGGAACTCTACATACAGGCATGCTAGTGTAAATTGTTTCTTGCTACTTGTATGTATCAAAGATGTAGATAATACATTATCAGTATTTGCTGGTGCTTTGTTACATTTTTAGTTAAAGTATCCAAAAAGTTAGCTAATAACAATGCAAATGTTAATCAGTGACCTAATGGTACCAAATTATTATGTCAGAAGAAAACCCCAAAATATTTTATCTGATTGTAAAGCAGCACTCCAGGGCAGCCTAGTTTATTTCTTGGGCTAAGGATGACTCTTATCTTCATGTAATACAGTCATTTGGGAGGGTCAGTACAGTGCCTTGTCAAGAAAACCAAAGGGGAGAAAACTGACTTGTCAAAAAGTTAGTGTCTTGGACCCTTCTCTTCAGCTAAATATTGAACTACAAGGGCATTGTGTAGGAAGAAGTCAAAAGGAACTTGTACAGATTATTGAAAATTCACAGTAAATGGGGGAGATTAAGTCCTTTCTCTCAAAAGTGAAACAGTTTCTGCAGGTACATTTTAGGTAAACTCTTTTACACAGCTATAGGTTTCAGAAGTAAACATGGCCTTAAGTCACACTCAATAAATCTCAAGTTACTTTAGAGATGTCACTGAGCAGTGTTAAACCAGTGTAAGTAAGATGAAAATCAGGCCCAGTATTCTGAAATGATACATAATGAATATAGCCAAATGCATGTGATAAGATGCATTTAGTGTATGCATAATTTTAAAATGAAGTTGTTGAAAACTAAATTTTTTAACATTGCCATTAGTGCTAGGAACAGAACAATTTATGTAATATATAAAACACAAAAATAATGCCCACCTTGGTAAAAATCAATCAGGGTAAGTCTTAGTATGTTGGATAAATGAGCTGAGAAATTAAGAGTGAGAACATTGTTGTGGATTTAATCAGTATGGCTGTATTCAGCATACAAAAACCATAGTGGTTTAAGCTAAATCACCATCATATTATAGCAGTGGTCCCCAACCTTTTTTGCACCAGGGACCGGCTTAAAGAAAAACTATTTTCCTAGGGACCGTCAGGGCAGGGCGAGGGTGGGGCAGGCACTTCACACCACTCTCTGCCGTGAGATTGACTCCCCCCTGTCAATTTTGGCGGCAGAGATGCATTGGCAGGGTGAAATTGACTCACCCTTGTCAATTTCGCCAGCAGAGCTTGATGGTGGGGCCCACAACTCAGAAATTTACCGTTTTAAGAGCCGGTTCGCTCTTAAAGTGGTAAGCCGCTGCGAAACAGATTGCCTAGAGGCTAAATTAAGAGCAGCATAGCCGCGGCGCCGTGGACCGGCAAAGAACCCCCCACGGCCTGGTGCCGGTCCGCGGACCGGTGGTTGGGGAACCCTGTATTATAGAATCTCAGAGTATCATAGCCAAACATGAAGTGATCTTGAAAAAACATGCAATCTGTGTTTTTACACACAGCACATCAGTGATACTTACGGAGCTATTGTATTACTCAGGGAGAACAAGGAGGACCAGGTAGTCCAGGTGAACCAGGGTACCCAGGCATACCTGGGACACAGGGTGCAAAGGTAAGTAGTTTCTGTGGCTTTAATATCCATTACAATTTTCATTATGCTTTTTCCATAAATGATAAATGGATTTTTAGGCAATAGGAAATGTGTTAACTTCTAGTGTTATCCATAATGTTGCACATGTGGGAACGAAATGTATATAATTAATTATTGTTATAAGTGCTTTATGAAATTCTCTCATAGAAAGGGTTATCTATATATCTATCTACATATCTATATATACATATATATATAAAATCTCCTTTCAATAAGGAGTCCATAAGGATTGTTGGAGTATCCACACCTAACCAGCTATTAAGGTGGATGTGTGGCTTAAGCATTCTCCTGGGTGGATGCAACCTCCCACAAAAGCCATCTTGAAAGTAGATGCTGATTACAGTTGAACCTGTCTGAGGACTTATTTGTGTTTCAAACTAGCTGGTTTAAAAGGACTGTTTTTGCCTTCTCTGTTCAAGGTAAAGAAGCCCTGTTTCCATGTTGAGAATAAACTAATTAGACTAGGAAATCCTTGATCTTTGTCATTAACTTCTCTTTCGACAAGAAACTCTGTGCTCGTTATGTACTCTGAGCTCTGGAAGAGATTGTGCCCTCCAGATGCTCACCTCCTGTCAGTGCAGAGCTGTGCCTATCGAGTGCAGTTGAACTCTAGTACAGAAATTCTTCAAGACTGATATTTTCTATTTCATTAATATATTGCAAAAGTTATGGGCTGCATGTTCAAAGGTGACTAATGACTGGGTGTCTCAGTTTCTGGGTATTCAACTTGAAACAGCTTAAAGAGGCCTGATTTTCAGAGGCAGGCATTCATCATTCTCTGAAACTAAGGCTACTTTGCAGTGTCTTAGGGCATGTCTACACTGCAAACTTTTCCCAGCGCAAGTTATGTCAGCATAAAGCCACAGTTTCCATATTGCTTGTGCATACTTGGCTCCTTGTACTGGTGCGTCACGCCCTCTCCAGGAGTGCTTGTTTCAATCCGTGGACGAGTGGGATCACACAGTAATGCAGGCTGGCACAATGAGCAGTGGCTGCAGAACTTTCGGATGCACAAGGCCACATTCCTGGCTGTGTGTGCTGAGCTTGCTCCAGTTCGGGGACATGAAAATGATAGCTGCTCTGTGACCGAGGAGAAGTGAATGGCAAATGCACTGTGGAAACTTGCAGGTTGTTGCCAGATTGTTACCGGTCAATGGGAAATCATTTTGGAGTTGTAAAATCCATTGTGGGGGCTGTTATCATGCACGTGTGCAGATCCATTAATCATGTCCTGCTCTGCGGGACTGGGATTCTCCTCAGTGTGCTGGACATAATGGAGGCATTTGCAGCAAAGGGTTTCCTGAACTGTGGTGGAATGTTAGATGGCATATATATCCCTAGTTTGGCACCAGACCACCTTGCCAGGGAGTACAGCAACATAAGGGCTATTTTTCTATGGTTTTGCAAGCATGGGCGGATCACCAGGGATGCTTCACTGATATCAGTGTTGGCTGGTCGGGAATGGTACATGGTGCTTGCATCTTTAAGAACACAGGACTGTTCAGGAAACTACAAGCAGGGACTTTTTCCTGACTGGCAGATTAATATTGACAATGTTGAAATGTCAGTAGTGATCCTGGGGTACACAGCCTAGCCCTAGGTCCACTGGCTCATGAAGCTGTACATCATCCACTTCGACAGCACCAAGGAAAGAGTCAACCACTGGCTCAGCTACTGCAGAATGATAGTTGAATGTGCTTATGGTAGATTGATCTGATTCTGGTGTTATTTACTCACCAGATTGGATCTCAGTGAGAAAAATATCCCAATGGCTATAGCTGCCTGCTATATCCTGCACAATATATGAGAAGCAAAGGGGGAAAAGTTGCCGCCAGGGTGGAGGGCAGAGGTGGGGAGGGATTGTCTGTTGAGTTTGAATAGCTAGACACAAGGGCTGTCAGAAAAGCTCAACGCGGAGCCACATGGCTCAGGGAGGCTTTGAAAGCGCACTTTAACAGAGGACTATAGTGATGTGTTTAATAAATTGTTGGGTCATTTTGCATGAGGGAAATTGTAAATGTCTAATGGAAACACATAGAGCAAAATCGATATACAGCTAGGAAAAAATCCCAGGCATGAACATATTGCAGCTGTCAAGATTAGAAATGGATGTATTGGGCCAGATGCCAACAGGTGTAAGAACAGTTCCATTGAAGCAATTCTTATTACTTTGACAGCAGTTGAGGATCGGGCCTGGTGTATATATTTAGTTATGTTTAAGTGTAAATGGTAATAAAAAATATGTCCACTGCAGGTGAATCAGTATAATTATGAGAATTTTGACTTGGATGGCCTGGCCAAAAAAAAAGGTTTTTTTCGCTCGGTTCAGTTCGGGGTCTGATTATCTACCAAAATTGTTGAATTGGTATAATTCCTAGTGTGTAGTTTTACTGATATTCCTTATAGGAATAAGCTGGATCAGTGTAAGCATCTTTTACTGGTAGAATTGCATCCGTACTAAAGGGCTTGTACCCGGTATAGATAAATTGGTGCAATTTGTGTATAGAGAAGACTTTGATTTCTTGAATTTTGTGGATTTAGACGTACAATTTTAAGGAGGTGTTTACATAGTTTTCCCTTTCATATAATACACACCTTTCCTGGAAATTAGATCATTCCCTTGATTTCCAAGATTCATATATGTCCTATGGAAGAGGACACTTTACAGTGAGAGTCAAGGATGGAAGTATGGTGGATGCCAATGTATTCATTATACACCTGGCCTTATTCCAGTTCTTGTGCCAAAGAAGTGGGAAGTGCCAGTCTACTGAGTTATATTAAAGGGGATTCCCCACTAACCGTGGCCCATAATCATCATAAGATGAAGAAATGAGGTTTAGAGCTCCCAGTGTTTTGAAGTGTGGATTCTTTGTAGAGAAAAGGAAAGGTATGGGGAACTAAGTGAGAGAAGACAACAAAAATGGAAAAGAAAAAATGATAGAGAGAAAATCTTGTCAAATATAGGATTTAGATGTTATTTTATTGTATTGCTATCACCTACTTCATGTTAATGTGTTTCTCTTGAAGAATCCCACAATTCTAGCCTAAACCAAATTTAGAAAAATATAATCCCGTGATTTGTGTGCATTCATCACACTTTCCCTGAAGTTATAGTGTTCTTTCATAGGTCCTCAAATCCCTGAGGAATAAGAGTCCTGTGTCATTTGTCTATCAGATGGTTTCAGTTGCTTGGGATGTAGTTGACTCTGACTATCAGCACCCACCTGGGTTCTTTCAACCTCAGTGAAATATTAAAAACTTGCAAATATCTTTTGGCAGCAAGTGTCTTGTGAACAAAATTTTCATGTTTTCACAAATCTCGATTTTTTTGGCTCAATTATTGAAAAGAAATTTATCTCACATAGTATTAAATAGCACATCAAGATACGCTTTTCAGTATCTGCTAACTAATGCATTACACTTAATTTTTCTCTGCTTGTAGTCTCTTATAGCTGTTAAACCTGTATGACTGCTAACATGCCTGTGCCAGTTTACAAATCTAACTATGCTTCTGTGGTCATTACCCCGGGTTGAGCTGTGACAAGATTTCTCTATAACTAAATCTTATTGCAGGGACAGGATAAGAACACAGCAGGAAATTCTGTCAGATCAGCTGGGTGTCAGATTAAGTAATTAAATAAAAACACTCACTTCATTGAATATAAAAATGGACACTTTGTGGCTTCTGTTAACTAAGTGCATTGCCTATGCCAAGGGCTCTGTGCATTCCTCCAATTCCCTGCCCCTGCAAGCTCCCTGAGTGCCACCTCCCCTGCCCCTCTCTTGCAGGGACACTCTGCTCCTTCCCGCAGCCTCCCAGCCAAGGACTATGTATTTCCCTTTCCCCCACACACACCATTATCCCCCATTCTCTCTCCCATTGCAGGGGCTCAGTGTGCTTCCCTGCCATGGCAGGGGCTCAGTGTTCCCTGATTTCCCCTTCCTCTCCCCACTTCCCCAGACTCTGGGTCCCTGCTTCCATCATCACCACCACTCCCCCACTCCACCCATTACCTTGTAGGTCCCTGCTTTACCCCTGTCTGCCAAGACCACACCCTCCTGCCCTGACCATTTGTCCCAGGGTCCTGGCTGCCACCACCACCACTCACTCCCAGCCCTCTCTGGGTTCCTGGTTAGCTCCATCCTCTACCCTCATCTCTTACAGCTACCCACCCACCACTCTTGCTGCTTTCTTGTCCAGGTCCCAATTTCCTCCCCACATGCTGCTCTCCTCCCTCCCCAGATCCCTACAAACCCTCCCTATACGGCTTTCTTATTTCTGTTAGGATTCATGCTATAGATAACAAGTTAAGCTGCTTCCACTGATATCTGTGGAAAGGTGTAAAGGGCAGCAGAGAAATACTTTGCCCCGTAGCAGCAGGTTGTCTAGGGGCCCTGATTTTTTTTAATCCAGCTTTTCCAGTGCTCTGACTTGCACCAAAATCTGCCCATTGTAGCCTAGAGCATTCCCTGAAATTTATAAATTGATCCATTGTGGCATCCCAAAATTATCACTTTACAAACAGAGAAATGCCACTGAGTTGAGGGTAGGGTCTCTTTGTGCTTGGTCTATATACAAATGCAAAAAGTTTAAAAGCAAAACCAGGGGTACTAGTGTGCCTTGGAATGGATGCCTTACAATATTAGACATTACAGAAACACAGAGGAATGACAAAAAACAAGGAAATACTGTAATGCCTAGTTACAGGAAAGACAGAGTGGGCTAAAGAGCTGAAGAACTAGTGGTGTAGGTAAAGGATTCCATAGAAAATTCTGAGTGGAGGGAATCACAAAGTTGGACTTATATAGATACAAATTCAAAACTGTCTGAATATAAATATATTACTGATGCTTTACTACCAGCTTCCTGATCAAGGAAAATAATTGTGTGCATAGTGTTGAGAGAGAGGCAGAAAAATGTAACAAAATTCTAATAATGAAGGACTTCAATGACCCACATATAAAGTGTGTCTACATTTCAAGCTGGGGTTGTGATTCCCAACTGGAAGAGACTTACTTGTGCTAGCTCTGATCAACCTAGCACACTAAAAATAGAGTGTAGCTGCAGTGTCATGAGCAGCAGGCAGGGGTAGCTGCCCCTCGTATATATCTGTCTGAGACAATAAGCCTGAAATCGGGGAGGCTAGCTCCTCCCACTGCTCATGCTGCCACGGCTAGACTCTATTATTAGCATGCTATGTAGCTTGATGAGAGCTAGCATGGGTATGTCTCCTTGAGCCGGAAATTAAGGCTGCAGCTTGAAGTGTGGATGTATCCGCAGGCTAATGTAACAACACAATGGGACAAGGTTTAGAGAAAAAAATTCTTGACACTTATTGCTTCTTGGGACAATGACTTGTAGAGCACACACAAAGAGAGACTTAATCTTACCTAAAACAGGAGCCAACTCAACATGTGACAGGAGTTGAGCCACTAAGTAACGGTGATCATAATACAATGAGGTTTAACATTGAAGGGGCAGTTAGGGTACCAAAAGTGACACGAGTGACATTAAATTATAGAAAGGGTGATTTCAATAAAATGAGAAGTTCAGTCAAAAAGGCCCTAAAGTTAAAAGTGAAGGAAGTAAAAGTAGCAAGGATGCTACTTAGCAAAACAATAATAAGAGTCTCTGAAGATCTCACCAAAAGGGGAATGAAGAAGACAAGGCGTAAAACAGTATGGCTAAATGGCAAGGTCCGAGAGGCTATTGGAGCTCAACAGAAATTCTTCAAACTTTGCAAATCTGACCCACCAGAAGCCAAAAAACTTAAATTACAGCGGGTAATAAGAGGGAAATTAAAAGTCTACCACCCGTTTTTGCAAAGGAAAATAACAAAGGCAGTCTGAGAAGCCTGACATGTAGTACCTAAAAAGTAATACCTAAAAGAGAACAAACTCTTACATTTTAGATTTCCAAAAAGCCTATGAGAGGATCCTTGTACAAGAAGCTGCTAAAGAATAGTGAAAGAGGCAGAGTATTGTCATGGATCAAAAACTGGCTAGGAGACAGAAAATGGAGCATTCTGCAATGGACATAGCCCTTTAATACTGTATCTAGAAGTGGAATCTGGTTAAATAAGACTATGTACTGCAATTTAATTAAGGGGCACGCTATACAAATAACTAGTGTGTGGAAAGCTGGGATGTAAATCTATCTTGCACTAGCCTTCTGCTCCGTAACTATCCTGCTGCTGAGTGCTAATACCTCCCTAGTTTTGATCTACTCCTATTTCAAATATCAGTAGATCAAAGCACACCATGGAACAGTTTAGTGCATATCAGCAAGTTCTATATAGACCAATTAATTCTCAACACGTCTGGGCGCTCTAAAAGTCACACCCCCATAGTGCATGTTACTGCTCTGTGTAGACACTCCCTTAGTGTGCAGCAGCCTAACATGAGATAGATGTAAGCCCCCAGGTTGCCCTGCACTTATTTTTAGAGACAAGCCCTAAGCTTATAACTGCTAAGTATTGAATAAATATTATTCTTTTCCATCTGAAAAGAAAGTAAATCAGAGAAAGCTGTAGCTTGGACATGTGATAGTAAAATAGATGAACCAATTTTAGCATGGTTTTTTTTTAAATAAATTTTTAGATGATGTTTTGGCCTGTTCAAGTGTAGTTTTGAGAAATGCAGTATATATGTAGAATCCTCGCACTGGAGCAGAAGATGTATCAGATCAGACTAAGCTGATTGCAGGGGGGAGGGTTTACAAAAGTTCTATCAGATCAAACTGATAAGAACAGATGCTACGCTTGATCTTAGCCCTAATAGGCTGAGAAGCGACTAACTAAAATTTAAATTAACCAAATAACTTATGTATTGTTAGGTCTGACAAAAGTGTGCTCAGATCTTTTGGGGTTTTTGACCTGGAAAATATTTTGTTTAACTAAGACCTCTTTAACACTTAACTAAACAGTAAAACAATTTTTTCTGGAAGCAAATATTTGGATCTAGCTAGGTACATTTAAAAAAAAAAGAAAGAAAATAATCACTGCCTTTAAAAAATATATAATTTGCCTCTTTCTTTCCACTTCTTCCACAACTCCTCCGTTTGTATGTTGTCATCACTCACCATACGGTGTCTATTTTAAGCCTCAGTGCTTCAATCAAATCTGCTTGCTTGGATCTCTGCACTTATGTAGAACCTCAGTAACTTTCAGAATGAGGGCTTAGATTCTAAACGCCCTAGGACAGAGACTTGTCATCGTATGTCTGTAAAGCACTAAGTACACCTATGGTGCTGCAGAAATTATAATAATTAGCACATAATATTATACATAAGACATCAGATGTGCCGTATGGCTGTTGTGTTACTTCAGGGATCTTGCAGTTGAGTTAACACTGTGGGACTAATTCTTATTTGATTTACATCAAGGTAAACTGAAAGGGGTTCAGATTTTATGGTGCCAGGCACTGTATTAAAAAATTATAGCATATAGATATTTTTCAAAGGCTTAAAAGTTAGGCACCTACCTACTTCCTATATTCCATTTGTGTCTGTGAAAATCTCTCCCATATAGATGAGATGGAAGCTCTATTTAAGTTAAACCAATTTAAGCTCAAATGAAATCTGGTTTTGTATGTAAGTTATGGGATTCAAATTCATATATAAAAAACACTTTCTGATTAATTCTCTGTTGGTTACCATAGAATATCAAGTATAAGTGTTATGCATTGTATTGGGTTAGCTGTAATTTTTAAAGAAATTGTTCTGGCTTTGCTCATGATGGATGAAAGTAGGTGAATGTGTATTGACTTAATAGAGTTACACCTGCTTACATCTGCAATGAATCTGGTCCTGTGGTAAAAGCAGGGCCCAGTTTAAATTCTGTTGAATCAATGGCTGAACTCCCACTGATTTCAACAGGATTCCCAGAAATCTCCTAATTTTAATTTGACATGTAAATATGACTGTTCTTTCTGATAGGTATCTTCATAGCCGATTCCCTTCTTATTACAGTCCCACTCCAGCAATTCTGTTAAACATGTGTTTAGGTTTTGCTGGATCAGGGATTATAAACATGGGGACAGAATATTTTGTTTTCAGTCACCATCGAAGTATTCCATTAGCTGCTTGTCTTATCTTTACTGAATTAAATTAAAATACAAACTGTTTGTAAAATGAGTTGTAATGGAAATTTTACAATACTTTCAAATATTTTACAGGGGGAAAAAGGAAATCAAGGTGAAGGAGGTATCCAGGTATAATAACTTTGTTTTTCATTAAATATCATTTGTCATGCCATATGTTTACTGATACTCAAATGCTAAAAATTAATTCAGGGTAGTATTTTTTAATTAAAATAAATGGGAGGTTTGTTTGATTAAGGACTGCAGGGTACACTTTTAACTCAGTAAATCACTGCATAATGTGAACTCGGCAACACAATGTTATGAAAGATAGTTTGAAAGTAAGAGTGGGATTTTCAAAAGAAATCTAAAATGGCTTAACTGCTCCCATTAATTGCAGAGGGGGGGCAGAGTTAGACTAATGATGAGTGCTTTTGAAAATCCACCAAAGGTCTCTAAAAATCTGTAATGTCACAAAAATGAGGATTTTCCTCAATGAAGTGCTAAAGCCACTGAAATAGGCAGGAATAAGGGAGATCAGCATTAGTCTCTGTCTATTCAGCTTATTGGCTTGCTCCAGACTCAGTGATTGTTGAATCCAGGGTTTTGACTGAATCCGTTATAAAGATGGGGCTTTGGTTATGGCTTTTCTCCTTACGTTATTCTGACTACTTAATTTGTTCACCTAAAGAAATATGTGCTGTTTAAGAAAGGCTGTTTCTTTTCTTAAGGGACAAAAGGGAGAAGGAGGAAGACCAGGAACTTCAGGCCAACAGGTACCATTACAAGAATACACAGTTTAAGAAAACTGCATTTGTTTTGCCTCTTCAGAAGATAAATGCCATTTACAATGGTAGCTCTTTGAATCTAAAGTAATACAATAGATATATTTACAAGTAAATAGGATTGTAGTGGCTATTTAAAGTATCATTAAAATATCTTTTAAAAAACCTTTACAATCATTAACTCAATGAAATGGAAAATAAACTTTATGTTCAAGAATAGAAAGCAGAGAAAAAGAACAGGATTCTTTACATGAAGAGGCCAAAAATGATGAGGGGATTGTTCTGCAAAGGTAGAGCTCTGAGACAGCAAAATCTAGTTATATAATTGCAATAGTGGGAAGATACTGCTTCCATTTTTCAGTTTTTTATTTAAAATGATTTATTTTGCAATATTATTGATAAAATAATAATAAACAGCATAAACTTCAGATAATGATGTAGTAATGGAAAAATGGATTCAAGCTTCTATGAAATTGCTCTAAGTGTCAAGCCCAAGACTATAAAAGCCTTCCATTCAGTTTTGTATGTATCATGCAGCGTTTTCATAAAGTATTGCATTTAAAGATCCAATTACTTTCATACTCGAAATCAAGTCAACGTGTTACTATGTTCTGTACTCATAAATTACAGACGTTTCCCGTTCCAGCTGCAAATCAGCTACATCAGCTAATTTCTCTTTTCTTTAACTTTGCTCCAGTATATTTTGATTATGTCATACTTGGCTATATTAACATGCCGTAGGAAATAACCGATGCTTGTACGTATAAGAACTTGTTATAAATACATGCTTTATGTCGTGTCTAAATTGCAAAGTACTTAGTAGCAGTACAAAGCTAAAACTAGATTGTGAAGAAAATAGTGGAGATTGTTCTCACAATCTGTGCACTGATATTACCACCACCTGCCTGCACAGAAAAACTAGGAGCCACATTCATTGATGCTGGGGCAAGGAAGTATATACCCCAGCCTGGCCCCCAAAACCTTAGGAGGATTTAACCAAAGGGAGGCCAGGCAGTGCTACCTCTACTCCCCTTTCTCAGGGTTTGTAGCTGATAGATGAGATGCAGCTTCCATTTGCAGCAAGGCTCTATAGGAGTCCCATCAGTGGAGGTGACTGGGGTGATGTGCCATCCTGCCATGCTGCTTCATGGCCAGCCACATCTGCCAGCCTTCTGGCAGACAGGAGGTTTTAGCCATTTTCCGCCACTGCAACATCCTCCCCCAAGACTAACTTTATAACTCAAGGACCCTATGCCTGGATTTCTTGCAGCCAAAGCCAATTTAAACACAAGCTGAATCTGGACATTGGTATACAATCTCTCTGGGCCATTTGGGTATACAGTGAACCTGTTATTTCTTTAACTTTTTATTGAGGTAATACTTATCAGTAACGTTTCTTGTAAGAAAATTAATCAAATGCATAACATATGATGTGTGTGGTAATTTCCCTAATGAACTTCTAGTGCATTGTTCAGATATATTAATTTTTAAGAAGATAAAATATGTTTATTCACAATCATATGTCTCATTTGCCTCATGTGTAAATGTAAGAATTCAGATGTATTTTGAAATAAATCTTAGTTAATTTGCAAATCAATATTTCAGTACAAATGTATTCTGGTATGTTTGATCCCAGATCTAGTGAAAGAGTGATGCATTATAACAGTGGCTCAACTTGGTTTATTAATACTTTTTTAATTTGATTTCTAAAGGGAGCAAATGGATTGAAGGGCACAAATGGAGAGGTATGTATTGTCAAACCACAAGTACCATTTTCTAATTCCTTTTGCAAATTGTGTGAATAGTGACTATGTAAATATTTGTTAAAGGGCTTGCTTTTGTCCTCATTGGCCCACAAGTGACAGGGGATGATGAAATGAAAAGTCAGATAGGAGGAGGCATGAGAAAGAAAGACTTAACAGAGTAGAAAGGCAATGTTAAGGGAGTTCAGTGACTGAAAAAAACAGAGAAATATGTTTTAAAAAGAGAGAAAGGAATATAGATTTTCTATGGAATTCCAGATCAAACAGAAGCTGAAGACAAAAGAGGGGGCTAATTAGAGAAAATAAACAAGAAAGCAAGAGATTTAAAAAAAAGTTGTTTTTCTGGAGACTCAATCTCTAGTATCAAGCTCTTCATTTAAAAAACATTTTATAATACAATGAAACATGTACAAGAGACACCCTTATTTGGTGACAGCCTGTTTTATGAGACTGCCCCAGACTATCCCCAAATCCACTGGACATGATTTTGAGCTCACTTCCATTGCTTTTACATAAGTATGACTCCGTTGGTTTAAACTGAAGCTCAAGAACATTCTCTGTGAGGGAAAGGTCCTGGATTTTTGGAACTTGACCCCTCCCTTGTTCTGCCAGAGCCTAGATTTATTAGCCTTCTGGGTGCACTGCAAGGCCCATCCTTTTTCCTTCCTCTCTTGAGCTGTGGAGGAGGACATGGGCTGAAGTGGATTTTTATTTCCTTTTTTATTTTTGGGCAGTCCTTTTTAAAGTTCATGTTATGCTTTTTTAATTTATGGGACACCTGACCAGAGCACTAGATGGGTGCCAAAGTTCTATTTATAAAAAAAATAAAATATCTAACTAACTGGCTTCATTGTAGTTGTTCCAGATTCACTCTAGTGTAAGTGACATCAGTGTACCTGGGCCCATTCAGGATAATTCTGTTTCACCTTTATTAGGAGTTTTTGTTAGGTTTTGCTTAAAGAAAGTTTGTTGTATTTCAGTGGGTGGACTTGTCCTTTAGGACCAGTTGAGCTGAGTACTTAAGCAAGTATGCAACTATAAAGAACCGAATAATCCTATAGGTTTCAATGGGACTATAACCATCCTTAAAATTAGACTTTTGCTTAAGTATCTTGTTGAATCATGGGCTAGCTCAGTAAAAGATAGTTATAGAACCATTCAGCTTTCCTCATCTGATCCTCCTGCATTTTCTAAAGCGCCATTCTATGGGTGTATATTTTCTTGGGATATGGGCACAATTTATGTTTTTCTACTACTCATTGTAATACGTTTTTTCCAAATTTACGATTTTATTTTGTGTACTTATAAGAGCTATACAGTTTACAGGAGTTGTTTTAATAGAAAACCTCTTCAACCAGTATGTTTTAGCATTTCTTAAACTCCCTTTTTTTTTCTTAATTATGTCTGCCAATAGCTTGGGTCAACAAACAAGGCCACACACAGGATGTGGCTGGCCGTTACAAGACCACGATATGCTGTAGAAAACATTCTTTCAGCAGTTTCACCTTATTTCTTGGCAGGTTCTATAGGCAGTTGTGCTGATGAGTACAGTATTTTGTCTTGGTTTCTTACATTGGCTCACAGCCTGTTGTATCGTTTTACAATAGATGCCATTTTCTCGAGGCTATACTATTTCTTAACACTTCACAACCCTTTTAAAAGTTATTTCAAAATAAATCAATGTACAAGGAATTTATAAGTATTTAAACATGCTCTATAGCTATAAAAATAATTCAAATAATAACAAATTACTCCCAAGTACTGTAAATATTTTCTTGTCAGATTTCAAAAAATGGGTTTCTAGAACAAATTGCCTATATACATTGTTAGATACCTAAAAAAGTGGCCTGATTTTCAGTTGTCAGTCTATGCAGCTCCTGTCATAGTCAAAAACAACTGTAAGTGCTCCACACCTTAGCAATCTCCAAACCTTGTCCTCTGAAGATATCTTAAAGTGTTGGTTAAACAAAAAGATTTATAACTGTTTTATATAAAAGGACTATAAATTTAGACAGTGTTAACTTATAGTTCTAAGTTTCTGAGACTAAAATGTTCAAGATGATATTATCAAAGTAATGAAAGTGAATTACTTTCTTGAAAAAATCCTTGAAAGAATTTCTGCTTTATTTTCTATAAAACACTGAACAAATTTTGAATTGAAAACAGCAGGTTCTTAGAATTTTGTGGGTAGAATGCTTGTCAAAGCCTGCTGTCTCCAGGTACAGCTGACTGGAATTTAGTCAAAAGTCATTTGTTGATGTTGCTTACGAAAAATATCAATACTCTGGGCATGTCTGCATACAGAGTTAAGTCGACTTAATTTTAGTTGACATCCAGCCACAGTAATTAAGTCTGTCAGGTACGTCCACACCACACTCATTGTGTTGGTGGAGTATGTCCTCACTAGCTGCACTTGCATCGATGCACAGCGCAGTGCACCGCAAGTACCTATCCCACAGTGCAACTAGCTGCAGAGGTTTTGGGAAGGGATTGCAGAGCCTCATGGGACCAAAACATTGTCACATGAGGGAATGGGAACATGTCTTCGGCCTCCCATGATGAAGTTTCCTCCCTCCCTATCCTGATATCAATGGCAAACAACCCATAATTTTTCATGCCTTTTTTTGAAAACCTGGCTTAGCCAGGCATATGCCATAGCCCGAGAAGCATGGACCCCGCTCAATTCTGTATTCTTGTTGTGAGCCTCATGTCTTATCCTGCAGTATTTCCAGAGCTGAGACAGGAGCCACTACACAGAACATTATAATGTCATTCAAAGGAGCCATAGCTCCTATGGCTGCAAGCCATAGAATGAAACAATTCCTGATTGCTGCTGGCAGTTGTGTAGCAGCTGAACACAGCTGAACATCATTTCAGGTCCCAGGAAACAAGCACTGACTGGTTGGATCACATCATTATGGAGCTGTGGGATGATGAGTAGTGATTGCAGAAAGCCACTTTCCAGGAACTTTGTACAGAGTTTTCCCCAGCCCTGAAGCACAGCAACGCTAAAATGAGACCTGCTCTGATCGTGGAAAAGCAAGTGGCGATCACTCTGTGGAAGCTTGCAATACCGGGCTGTTACCAGTCAGTGGGGAATCAATTCAGAGTTGGTAAATTCACCGGAGGAGCTGTTGTGATCCAAGTAGGCTGGGTCATTAATCAACTTCTGCTAAGAAGGGTAGTGTCTGTGGCCAGCGTGCAGGGCATAGTGGATGGTTTTGTTGCTTTGTTCCCTAGCTGCGGTGGGGCGATAGATGGCACACAAATCCCTATCTTAGCCAAAAGGAATACTTTTCAATGGTGTTGCAAGCGCTGATGAATCACAGAAGGCATTTCACCGACATAAACATGGTATGGTCAGGAAAGATGCACGACATGCGCGTCATTAGGAACACAGGCCTATTCAGAAAGCTGCAATCAGGGACTTGCAAAATAACTAATGATGCTGAAATGCCAGTAATGATCCTGGGAGACCTACGCTACTCCCTGCTCCCAGGGCTCATGAAGCCATACGCCAGCCACCTGGACAGCAGTAAGGAGCAGTTCAACAAAAGGCTCAGCAACTGCAGAATGGTGGTGGAATGTGCCTGTGGACATTTAAAGGGTCGCTGGTATAGTTTGCGTATTAGGTTAGATCTCAGTGAAAGCAATGTCCCTATTGTTATTGCTGCATGCTGTGTGCTTCCTAATATCTGTGAGGCAAAGGAAGAGAAGTTTTCACAGGAATGGGGCATGGAGGTGGATAGGTTGGCAGCTAATTTTGAGGAGCCAGATACCAGAGTAATAGGAAGAGCCCAGCAAAGAGCTCTGCATCTCTGGGAGGCTTTGAAAACCTGTTTCAGTAATGAGACACAGTAATGTGCGCCACTTATCTGTGTTGTGTCTTCCCATACCTTCTCTTCCATTGCATCAATTTCTCTGTATCTCCCTTTCCCTCCCTCACCCCCAGGACTGGAATAAATAAAGAGTATTTCATTCACAAAATGTTGATTCTCCTTCGAGTGATTGCTCATATCCATTCCACTTAGGTGAATGTATGCCACTGTGCACTGGTTCCTGGAACTTTTTTCCCCTTAGCAGACCTTGTAGGGTCTGCTGAGGGAGAAGGGGCCGGTGTCCCAGGGCAAGCCCGCATTGGGTCCCCCTGAAGGGTGGTGGAGACCCCCGGTCCGGGGGGGAAGATCTCCCACCAGACGGCCACCGGGGGTAGAGCGAGGATGCTTCCCCAGGGGCCACTCCAGGTCGGTGTCGTTGAGCCGACCTACTTCGACTTGGGATGCGGAGTCCCCCTCTTGGTGCCGAAGGAGAGGAGACAGCATGCTGACTGCAGATACGGTCAGGGTCGAGTACGGAGATGCACCAGCCACAGTCTGTCGAGTCTTCTCCAGTGCCTGTATCTCCGAGCAGGAAGCCACCCCCAACTCCTGGGAGTGGGAGAGTGCCCCTGCCAACTCCGTCGACACCGGAGGCTTTGGGCAGCAAGAGATTTGTCGGCCTGCTTATGCCATCTTCACGCCCCCCCCTCCACCGAGGTAGAAGGGGCCCGTGTCCCGGGGCAAGCCTGCATTGGGTCCCCCAAAGGGCAGTGGAGACCCCCGGTATGGGGGGGGGGGAAGATCTCCCAGCAGATGGCCACCAGGGGTAGAGCAAGGATGCTCCCCCAGGAGTCGCTCCATGTTGGTGTCGTCGAGCTGGCCTGCTTCGATTTGGGATGCGGAATCCCCTGCTCGGCACTGACATCAGTCCCCGGCACCAGAAGCAGTGTGGTCCAAGAGGTGGCACCAGTCGAGGGCCACCAGGCGGTGCTCAGACAGCTCCTACTCCGCATCTCCAGCACCGTGGAGTTCGCCCACACCGCAGGTGACACAGATTCTGTTTACTGTTAAAGGCCTCAGCACTGAGGGCTCCACCCACACCGAGGCGGTGTGGAACCTGGTCACCACACGAATACCCTGCACTGCGCAGTCCCTGACACAGAGCCTGGTTGCTGGAGCGTGGCTCGGCACCATGGAGTCCGGAGTGGCGCTGGTCCTGATTTCCAAGGAGTAGGTGGGACTGCAGAGTCCTCAGTACCAAGACGGCACTCTGGTATCGAGAGCTCTTCAGAGTGTCTCCGTCCATTAGCACTGCTTGTGGTGGCGGAGGTGGTCCTAGTCATCCTCCATGTAGGAGGCGTTGAGAGGACGGTCCCCGACAGGGCATGGCACCTGGAATAGGGGGCAGCCAGAGCACCACTGGTCTAGTGACTCGGGCCACAAGTGTCACAGCGGATGGCACAGTCAGCCCGGGTTTGGCCCCAGGAACAATGGCTGCAACAATGGCCTCATTGGCCCCCACGTGCATCCAGATGGAACTGGGGCCCCTACCCACCCTGTCAGTGGGGGTGCAGTCCATGCTCCTGCTACAGGAGAAGGCCCCCCCCCCATGGAGGGACCCTCTATGGGTGCATTCCTTCGGCATGCAAGGGAGCACCTGCAGGACATGCCTCGGCAGTCCTCTTCCTCCTCCCCGGGAGGAGCAGTCTCCCGGGACCATATGGCACCACTGGAGAATTTCAGGGCGCAGTAGGAGCTGCTCAAGAGCCTCTAACTCCGGGCTGGCAGTCAAGAAATTAGTAAGGCCAGTGATACCCTCTTCAATGTACTGGCGGTGGCTGCCCCAACGAGAGTAGCCCTACCTGTACATGATAGGCTCTCAAAATTGCTAAGGCCCTATGGAAAACCCTTTCCTCAGTCGCCTCTAAGTCAAAGGAGGCTGGGAGGAAGTACTATGTCCCAGCCGAAGGGTTCGAGTATTCGTTCACTCACTCAGCCCTGGTAACACTGGTGTGGTGCTCTCAGCTTACGCAGCCAACCAGTGGGACAGGCAAGGTCAGCCAGGTTCCACTCCCAAGAAGAAGGTGGTTTGCTGAGACCATGCCTCAGGACCAGGCCGCAGACTTCCCACTGTCCTGGATGAGGGAATCACGGTGGTTAGGGCAGCACTCCAGATGCCCGGTGATGCTGCTGACTCGGCAGGTAGGGCCATATTGTCCACCCTTTCCATGAGGAGGTGCTCATGGCTGCAATCCTCGGAGCAGTCCTTCGATGGGTTGGCTTTCTCTGACCAGACCTCTGTAAGCTGCACGGTCTGAAGGACTCAGGAGTCACGCTTCGCTCCTTGGGCCTGTACATGCCCTGGTTTTCCAGGAAGCAGTCACAGCAGGCGCAGCAGCAGCCAAGGCCTCCGCTAGGCCTTTCAACCCAGTAGGCATAGGGACAGGAATAAGGGTTTGGAACTGGGAATCAACCCCTCATCTCGTCCTCAGCCCCCAGCAGGGGCACACCAAATGGGCAATTGTACGGGGCCTCCTCTGTAGTCCAAAGCCCCTTTGACAGCCTGTGGGAGCTGCAGGTTCACACCTGCCCTGGTGGTGGTGTCCCTATGGCTCTCTTGGATCTGCCCACCCTTTTCTGAAGTTCACTAGGAGGGCTGGGTGGTTTAGACGTGGACTCATGTTTCAATGGGTATGAGCCACCCCTAGTTCACATCTGCCTGAAGCAGTATGGTTCCTCAAGGCAGTAGGGGGAAGAGGTCCTATCTGAAGTACTTCTTCACCCCCAAGGCAAGGGGACATCTGAGACTCATGTTGAACCTGCGTTGGCTAAACAGCACGTCAAACAACTCATGTTTCGCATGGTTTTCCCTAGCCTCCATCATCTCGTCTTTGGACCCAGGAGACTGGTGTGTTGCTCTCAACTGCAAGAACGCATGCTTCGGGTGCTCATCCTTCCCAACATCAGGCGCTTACTCCGCTTCATGCGTGGTGGTAGCGGCTGTCCACCTGAAACATCAGGGTGTGCAAATATTCCCTTACTGGGATGATTGGCTGATATGGGGCAGGTCCAGACCTCAAGTGTAGGAGACTGGGACCCTCACCTGCTCCACGTGCAGCAGGCTGGGATGGTTCATAAATGAGCAGTAGTCCATACGAACCCAAGTGCAATACATAGGATTCATCGGGGCCATCCGGGACACTTCCCAGGCCAGAGACTTCCTGCCTCAGCCACATTTAGAGATGATGGTATATATCATCTCCTATCTGTACCAATGCCCACGACATCAGCCGGGCACTGCCTTCAGCTGTTAGGCCACGTGGCAGCCTGCATGCACGTAGTGAGACTAGCTCTCCGGAGGCGCAGGTCACTTCAGGTGTGGTTGGCCTCAGTATATGTGCCGAGCAGCCATCCACTGAATCGGGTAGTCATAGTTCCCCCAACCGCCCTACCCTCCCTACACTGGAAGGAGCTGAGGGCTATTCGCTTAGTGCGAAGAGTGTTCCTCCAATTCCTGACAGGCAGACTGGTGCAGGTGCGGGCGGACAGCACTGCAGCCATGTTATACATAAACAGGGAGGAGTGCGCTCCCCGGCCCTCTGGGAGGAAGCTGTCCACCCATGAGATTAGGCAGTAAGGCACAATTTCCACTTACCTGCCTCTCACCTCCTGGGACTGAGGAGTGACGAAGCAAATCACCTCAGCAGGTCGTTTCTACCCCACCGCGACTGGTCGTGGCACCCATAGGTAGTGTCTACAGTCTCCCAAAAGGGGGGTGTTCCCCTACTGGACCTATTCGCATCAGCCTGGAATGTGAAGTGCCCGAGATTCTGCTCGCTCCAGGGTCATGAGACTGAGTTGATTTCCGAAGCATTCCTCTTCAACTGGACAGGGACCCTCGTGTACACGTTTCCACCTATTCTGATCTGACCCAATGTCCTGCTTGGAAGTAAGGTGGGACAGGGCGGATGACTTACTCATTACGCCGGCCTGGCTGAGGCAGTACTGGTTCTGCATGCTGCTGGACCATTTGATTGCCCTGCCCATGCAGCTTCCGAGGCGGCACGACCTTCTCTCCCATGACCATAGTTGCCTGTTGCACCCGAACCTGGACTCCCCGCATCTCACTGCCAGGAGGCGCTGTGGCTGATGGAGGGGGAGAGAGAGCCTGATAGATGCAGGCCGAACAAGCCTTGCTTGGCAGCAGGAGAGGCTTTATCCGCAGGTACGCAATTCAGTGCCTCCCTGGGATCTCAACCTGAGCCTCTCGAGACCCACAGGGCCCCCCACCTTTTGATCCCACAACTTCATGTCCCAAGCTCATGCTTTCAGGGAAGATAGCCTTCCTGGTGGCTGGTATCTCACCTAGAAGGGTCTCCAAAATTAAGACCTGAACCTCGGAGCCCCTCATACTGTATTCTATAAGAACAAGGTCCAGCTCAGGCCGCATCTGGCCTCCCTATCCAAGGTGGTCTCCCAGTCTCATCGTAATGAAGATAATTTTTTCTCCCCGAGTTTTTTCAAACCACACGGCTCGGAGGAGGAGAGGAGATGGCATTCGCTGGATGTGTACGAGCCCTGGCTTTCTACATTGAGCATACTGGGCTCAAGATGCGAGAAAGACAGAGGGGGAAAGTAGCCCAGGGGAAAAGTCTGCAGCTGCAAATAAGGTGCCAGCAGCACATAGCTGCTACTCAGAGGGCCCTTGGGCTGGGACCCGGAGGAGCGGGCAGGCCCGGGTCCCTACTCCCTTTCCTGGGGAGACGGGGTAACCGGCAACGCCCTGGCCCCCTACAAGAGGCAAAAGTGCAAGACCCAGTAGGGAGAAGCCGGCCGTTTGCCACACCATGTTCTAATCTGTGAAAGCCGCTCTGCCCGTGTGGAGGATGTGCTGAAGGCCACGCTTTCCGCTGTAAGGAATGCAAAGCACAAGGCACCCATTGTCAGTGCATACCCTGGGTCTAGTGGAAGATTACTATTTAAAAAACACTCCCATTATTACACTGAAGTGCAAGCCAGAACTCAGTCAGAATCCCTAGCTATTCAATGAACTGATCTGCTGTTCCAGCTATGGTGAGTATAGCCCAGTGCCATGGGCAACAGGACTTTGCTGCAACTTGTGGGAAACCTGTGTCAGGAGGACAAATGAGCAAATGGACAATGTCCCCCCACCTCAGCAATGTGGATGTTGCTTTGAGACCAGGGACCTGAGTTAAGGTTCCCAAATTGCAGTGTTTGTCTGAGGTGGCTCAGAGGAGGGGGTGAGTTTGTGGACCCAAGGAAGCACAGGAAACCCACTCCCCTTCCCTTAACGCTGCTGCTGGTAGTTGCCGTGAACTTGCAGATTCTGAGATCAATGCCGATCCCTGCCACCCAAAACACTGGCATGTTAGGGAAACTGTGGTTGAGGGACCCAGAAATCACCACGGGTGGGGGATCACATGCTCTATCGTTTGCCATATGAGCACTTGTAAAGAAAACTTCTATCATCTCCCCTATGTGACCCAATGTGATATTAGTCTCCTGATGGTAACAGAGGCAGCAAGAGAGCAGATGCTGCAAGTGTCTGGGTACACGTCTGGTCCTTATGCTGTTATGCTGTGTACTGCAGTGATGCCAGCGGAGTTAATACCGGAGTGGCGTGGGAAAGTGTCCTACTGTGGTGGAAGAAATAAGGCAGCCCTCCCCAGAAACCTTCTGCAGATGATTGCAGAGTACCTCCAGGAAAGTTTCCTGGAGATCTTCATAGAGGATTCCTGGGCCATAAACAGTCTTTTTCTGGGGAAAAGTGGCAGGGGGCAGCCACTGGGAAAGCAGGTACTCACTGCACCTCTATGTGCCTGTCTCCTGTTCTCCTCCTCCTCCTCTTCCTCATCTAGAATGTCCTCCTCATTACCTGAGGAGGCCTGGGATTGAGAATCCTGGGAGATAGCCACACTGCGTGTGGGCAGTTGTGGTGGGGTCACTGCTGAGAAGCACATGCAGCTCTTCGTAGAAGCAGCATCTGCAGTGCAGAACCAGAATGACTGTTCACCTCCCTTGTCTTCTGGTGCACCTGCCCAAGTTCTTTGATTTTCACGTCTCACTGCTGCATGTCCCTGGTGTAGTCCTCCTCCACTGTGGCCTGCACTATCTTTTCATAGATGTCCATGTTTCTTCAGGTGGATCGGAGCTGTGTCTGTACAGACTATTCTCCCCATAGACAGATAAGATCCCCCAGTTCCTGTGTTCTCCAGGCTGGAGAGCATTTGGGGTGGTGTTGCCATGATCAGCTCTGCTGGTGAGCTCTCCACGCTGATCAAACAGAAAATGGGAATTCAAAATTTCCCAGGGCTTTAAAGGGGGAGGGGCTTCTTCCTGTGTACCTAGCTGCTGTGCAGCAGAGTTGAAAACGATCTCTAGAGTGGTCATAGTGGAGTACTGTGGGACCTTCTGAAGGCCAGTTTAAGTTGACGTACACAATGCTGTGTCTACACTGCCTCTGTCGACCCATCAACATTGATTTAAGCGCTATGCTTCTTGCGGAGGTGGAGTAATTAAATTGATGTTACAGGTGAGCTAGGTTGGCGGAAGGGACCTGCATGTATAGATGCATACGTTATTAGGTCACCCTTCTTGCACTCCACTCACAGGGGTCAAGCACACTCAATCCCCTTTAGAGTCCCTGAGATGCATAGCACCCAAAGGCAGCAGGGCCATGATCTTGTCCACCAGCCTGCTCCACACCAGCAGAGCTGGTCAGGCACAGAGCAAGAAGCATGCTACACTGTTGTCAAGGATGGTGCAGTAGCCATGCTCTTTTGGCATGCAGGGAAGCTCTGGGTGTCTTATCCTTCTCTAGTGGGTGAAGAACTGCACTGCTTCTACATGGGGCTATGCCAAAAAGGTTTGAGTGAGCCCTAATATTCTGTTATATGATGATCTGATAGCATGCTTACTGTTCAGTGAAATATAATATAAAACCTATGGCTGCTTTATAAAAACGTTTGACTAGGGACCTTTTAAACTTTCTTCCTTTGCCAAAAGGAATATTATTTATTTAGCAATATATAGTCTATTGCTTTGTTTCTGTACTTCTATCTAGCACATTTGGAAAGGGTCAACTAGGTTCATAAAGCTGCTGTTGAAAATATACACAAGTCATAAAAAACCTGAAAAAAAAACTCATAAGGGAGCAAAGATTAGGCTAATTTTAAACCTGGGAGTGTACCCTATTCCACTGCAGTAGAGCTTTGTTGGCTCCAAGTTTGGAAAATAGTCTATATAATGCGGTAGGTAGTCATATGCAGAGTGACTTTAATCAAGTTTCTTATTTCAAAATGTTCCTCAGTATTAGCTTAAACTTACTTAGCAGATTGACTACAGTTACTATCAATTAATATGAGAGTATCTGAGGTTTGGGAAAAGACCTAGCACAAATAAAACTAAATTCCCCCACCCCATTCTGGATGGCAGAGATGTAGAGTGAAATTATGACTACATTGTAGTCAATGGAAGTTTTGTGATTTTCTTCGGTGGAGCCAGAATTTCACCCAAAGGCTCTGTGTACACCTAGGGTGGCATGCTGAGTGAATAATGCAAGTTCCCCTTACACGGGTATAAATAGCATACATAGTATAAATGCTTAAGTGAGTAAAGACACACCAGAACTTTTGGGTATATAATCAACATGCCCAAGCAATGCCTCCTGTGTCTACACTGCTGTTTTTAGTAGCGTAGTGTCCTACTGCCTCCCCCATGCTGGAGCTTTTCCCTGCCACGCCATAATTTGGACACAGCCTGATTTTCACTGCAGTGTGTTGCTACACATGACTTACATGTCTCCATTAGTGTAGACAAGTCCCATAATCTTCCGAGAAAACTTTAGAGTCCTGTATTAACTTAACCATGGTATCATCGAAAAAGAGGAGAAAGCCATTTAATATTTTTCTTTTAATTTCATTGGTATATAAAATAGTTCTGCCTAGGGTTAAAAGTTCAGTCTGCATAAAGAAAAATAAAGCTGTTATCTGTAATAGTAATTTATTTCAAATTAACCTGTTGCTAGTAAGTGTAAAAATAAATATCATTTAAAAAATCCAAAGAATTCAATGATTTTTTTTTTTGTGGTAGACCAGTTGATCAAGGTGGTCCAAGATGATCCTCACAGACGAATTAATTCATACTTGATTTTTATCTCAGTGAAGGTGTTGCAAGCCCTTCTCAATGAAGATTAATTTTTTTTTCAGTTGTGGAGCCACGTGAAAGATCTAGGTTATGGTTTTTGTTGCCTTTGATTTCAGAAAGGTGAGAAAGGAGATCCTGGCATTAGAGGCCTCAATGGACAAAAAGGAGAATCTGGTTTTAATGGTTTGGTTGGACCTTCTGGTCCAAGAGGACAACAGGGAGACAGAGGACATCCAGGGCCCCCTGGAGCAGATGGAAAACCTGTACGTACAGAATCTGGCACTGGAGTTTACATGCACTTTAAAAATAAAACTTTCTATGTGTTTTTTAAAACTTTTCTATATTCAATTCAGGGAAGGGAATTTTCAGAAGAATTTATTCGGCAGGTTTGTGCAGATGTACTGAGAAGTAAGTCCCAAAGATTGTAATATATTCTTACTTTATTTAAAGTGCTCTGGCTACTTTCATGATAATTGTAAAGCTGTCCTATTCTAAGAAAAATCAAAATTATTAACACAATGGACTGTCTACAGCTTCCTATGATATAATTACACACCACAGTGATAATGTCTCCACATCTAACCAGGCTGTGTAACCCTTAATACATTATCTGCATCATCCCCTCCTCCATGAAAAGCCAGATATTTTGCTTTTGATTATATATTATAATAAATGATTTATCTTAAATCCTTATTCATGTAATTTGGCATTTTGGTTACTTTTTATCTTGCATATCTTGCATAGTAATGTTATCTCAGGGTCATTCTCAGAAAAGTCCAATCATTTTCATTTGAATTCTCCTAGCCCAGTTGCCTGCTATCCTTCGGAGTGGAAGGCTACAAAACTGCAACCATTGTCAATCCCAAAGTGCTTCCCCAGGTCTTCCTGGTCCACCAGGTCCAATAGGCCCAGAAGGTCCTAGAGGATTTTCAGGAGTGCCAGGACATGATGGTGTTCCAGGTCTCCCCGGGACTCCTGGAAACCCTGGTGCCCGTGGGACAAAAGGTAACTGCGTGGGTTGCTCACAAAGCAAATGGCAGCTTTTATTGTTCTGCTTTTTTTCCCTCACTTTCAGATTAGAATGGTGTGTGAGTGGGTAGTAGAAGAGGATAGAGAGGGGTCCACACCAGGAGGTGTGGTTCAGAAATAACTTCCTAACGTTGGGGGATGTTTGATTTAATTTTTCCTGTTCTGGATATTTTAGAGGAAGGCTACAGAACTGAAATCTGGAGCTGGGTCAGAAGGTTTTTGAGGGTTGGTTTCAGAGCCAGTGTTTGGGCTCATATCTTTTGGTGAAGTAAAAAATTGTGACTTCCTCCCAAGTTAGCAGCATATAGGATTTTAAAATGTGCCTACAGTCTTCCACAATCTGTCTCTAAGGACTCTGTGATGCCTTATAGGCACAATCTTAAATTGGGGGTGGTAGAGAGCAGCACCATGGCACCTCTGTGGGGAGAGTGCCTCACAGAATTCCCTGACATATAGTTTTAAGTTCATCTGCTGCATCAAGCCTGAAGATTGTGTGTGAAACGTTCATAGGCTTTCATAGTCCTTGCACGCAGATGCACTGGCATAGGCCTTTCTAGTTTTGTTATCTGTCATTGTTCCTGGCCCTTGCATGGTGAGCCCTTAGGAATAATTTAAAGTTGTTTTTCTTTGGCTGACCCTCAGGGATAGACCTGTCAGTCAGGAACGTGCCCACCTACAAGCTATGGGCCATTGCTAGAGCTGGTAAAAAAAACAGGAGTTCTGGCCAGTGGGAAATTCCGATATGTTAAAATTTACATTTTGTTGTGACTCAAGATGAAAAGTCAAAATACTGAAATTTTTCATGGAATAAAAAGTTCAGAAAAACTTTGATTTGGAAGTGTCAAAACATTTCATTTCAGCTGAGTTTGATAGTGCATTGACAATGGGGACATGAGGCACTGTGCAGGTCAGGCAGACACAGATCAATAATGAACTGGTTGAAATGTTTCTATTTCTTCTTTCTATTTCTATTTCTTCTTATAGTACACTGAGAATATCTAGCATTCTAGTTTTGTTTTTGTATTAGAGTATTGACAGCTTATAGCTGTCATTTTACATACAATGAAACCAGCTTTAATTGATCACTCCAGGAAACAATACAAATTAGTTGCTCACTAGAGATCTTCTAATGTAAGTGGATCAGAAGTGTATTCAGTGGGCTACATTCTGAACTGTCTTACACCTTGTTTCACCTTACTGCAGTCAAGATGGTAGCACTAGGCATATGTCAGGTCAGAGTTGTCCTACTTCGGGGTTACTTTTGAATGGTCTCAAGAAAACAGTTGCCTAAAATTCACCCATATTCTTGGAAAGGTTGAACTATCCTTTACGTCTTGTCTGGTGGCTATGCTCTGCACTTTTAATTGGGACACTTGGGTTTGATTCCTGCTCTTGTTACCATTTATAATTTCAGTAATCAAGCAAACTTCAATACTTTCAGTAATAAAAATCACTATTGAGTAATCGTATCAGCTAGACTTGTGATCTTGTAAAATCTCATATATTAAACTAAGTTAGGCCTAATCTTTATGAATCCTCCCAAAAAAAGGAATCTGATCCACATTTTTTGTTTTGTTTTTTCCCCTGCCATCTGGGTCCTTCTTTGCTGAGGATCTTGAGTCTTTTCTCCTTTATTAAAAGGTTTGCAGTCAAGAGGTTTGACCTCATGAAAAATGCAGAGTCATTCTCCATCTTTGCTTCTTACTTAGTTTCCATATCCACAATATTCTAGGTGAAAATCTTTAAAAAAAATTAAATCTGTGTAGTAGATTGATATTTTCCTCCACTATTCCTCTTACTTGGAGTGCCTGGGATTAGGGATTGTTTAACTGGGAAAGTCTGGGAAAATTGCCATTTACTGGCTTGAATGCATGAGAGCCAAGATACAATGTTTCATTATATGGAAAAAATGAGTGATCTTGGAAAAGGAGAAACCTCCAGAAAAGATATTTAAAATCTTGTAAAGAACATTTTATAAACTTCTGAGCTCAAATTTTGGACAGAAAAAGATTCCAAGAGACCTGCAGTTTGTATTGTATTCCTACATTATGTACTGAAGCAATTTATTTTTCTTGTATCCCTTAGACTTCAGTTTGATCCTCTGAAATACTCCATTGCACGTTGTTAGTCAAAGATTCCACAAGAACATGATTATGTTTTGAGACTATTACAGTGTTTCACATATAAAAAGTGCCTTACTACCATTTGAGGATATAAGAAGGCAATGTGACTCTTCTAGTAAAGTCACCTTTTATATCTAATTTTTTTCTCTAGTGCTCAGTTTCCCCAGGGTCTAATTATCTTTTGTTGCATTTGAAATAATATTTTCTCTGAGTAAATACATTCAATATAGGTGCATTTCACTTAGACTTGCACCCCTTTTTTACAGCAGGGCTGAATTTGGTGTGCGTTTTCTAAACTTCTTCACTTTCTAGTATTTTCTTAGAATCCATTACTTGCCACTTGTTTTGAACCTATTGCACTCTTAATTATGTGTCATCCCACATTTCTGTACTCTTTGGAATTTTATATATTTTCTTATAATTAATTTCTAATGAGCATTAGCCTAATTTTCTTGTTTTCCTAAATTTGTACCACAGTTACAAACTGATGGCTTTTACAACACTTGTTACCCTCTTCTATAGCTCTTTTAGTTTCAGTAGGCTTTCTGTGATATCAGCCACAGTCCCGAAAGTATGTAGGTACATAATTAATGTAAGGCTATGACTAGTTCCATTGATTTCAAAGGATCTACTTACATGATTCAAGTTAAGCATATAATGAAGTTGTATCAGGACCAAGGTGCACAGTAATGTCTAAAATGCTCAAAGTTGGATCTCAGAAGTTACTATGTTTCTACAGCACCAAAAAAATCTCTGAGGCTATGTAAAGTACAACCAACTAGCAGGATGTCAACATTAGCTCAATGAACATTTTGAAAATACTTTTCTTCTCTGTGACCATTGTGTCTGTGGCCCAGAAGACCAAATTAATTGTGGAGCATATTGAAGTTTTGTCTTCAGCAGAGAGATACATTTATCTCCATTAATACTGATTAATCTTCTTGGCTATTCAACAAAAGATGAAAAAGTTGGCAATTTTTTTCACCGAAGAAACTGACCATATTAAGTGATGGGTTGACAAGTGTGAGCGCTGAATTTTGCTTGATATCTCTTGTTTGAGGGAGATTTTAATTTCTGATTTCATTTTGAAAGATCACCTGTATATTTTCTGTTTCAACTAGAGATTATGTTCAGAGCATCAAATCCATTTAATGTGATCTATTCAAAATGGCATCAGTGAAAAGCAAGTCAGAATTAGCCTTCTTCACCATTCCCGCCCCCAAGATTATATATATATATATTATATTAAACAGAAATTACTTGCCATTCGTTCTTTATTTAATTGAAATTAGGTTGATAAATAAGGCAGTTACACTGTGTAGTATTGAACAATCACTCATCCAGTCCCCACTGACTTTCGATTTCTCAAAGGAAAACAATACTTGGTGTGCATTTGTGTATGTTTGGTATCCAACAGGACTGCCTGGAGAAAAGGGCAACCAAGGAACTGGGGTTCCTGGAGTACAAGGCCCTCCTGGTCCTCCCGGTAAGAGATTTCATTGCATGTTAATTATTTTGAAAAGGTTGGTTACTAAAATTAACATTATTCAGTTAAACTTAAGTAGTTGTTATATTTTACACATTTAAATAATATCCTTTTTATGCTGGTTGCCAGGAAGGAAAACATTATGGGTGGATGTGTTTTTATTGCTTTACATTTGCAACAGAATATATTATTTACTGTAGGTCAGTATTTGCAGATATAAGTGACTCAAATTCCTGTTTCTTGGTAGACTGAGATTTAAAATTAGCAAAATTCCCTTGTGTAGTGGAAGTAGAAATAAAACTCTGATTTTCAGAAGTGCTAAGAACCCACAAATCTAATCTCCACCAATAGGAGCTGCAGTGGCTCTGAAAATCCAGATTAATATATTCACGAAACCACACTGCAATTTCTTTTTAAAGGAAAGCTGTTTTTTAAGCAAAATATAAAAAATTCAAAATATAAAATTGATCCTTTGGAAAATATGAAAGGGCCTGATCTAAAGCCAATTAAGTCAATGGAAAGGTGCCCATGGACTTTGATTCTGGCCCACAATGAGCTGGGCCATATGATAAAATAGCAATGTACCAAAGCTGATTTTTAAAAGATTCTTTTTGAAGAGCTTTCAAATTTGATTGGATTTTAAATCTATTCTGCTATTCATTTTGATTGTTTGTTTGATTCAAGTTTAGTAGACAACATAGGTAATATGATTATTTGTAGCCAATGTTTAATTCACATTGTATCAACTTTAATGCCAAAGAAGTCCCTTCTAAAAGTGAAGTTTTGTTCAACTTAGTACAGAAACAGGAGCCAGATGCAAAATTCTGAATTTTGCCAAAGTTCTTGGATGTTTGAATTCAGTATTAAGCTTGGACCCATCTCTAACAGTATATATACAACACAGTCTAACTGCTTGTTGTATATATGTTATTAAGGTCCTGAAGGCCCACCTGGAATAAGTAAAGAGGGACGTTCTGGAGAACCTGGGCAGCCTGGTAAAGACGGAGATCGTGGAAATCCTGGAATTCAAGGACAACCTGGACCCCCAGGAATCTGTGATCCATCGTTATGTTTTAGTGTAATTGTAGGAAGAGATCCATTTAGAAAGGGGCCAAACTATTAATTTGCAATGAGTTAGTTAGTAAAATAGGTATGGTGCTTGTCTTTTATGGTCTTTCAAGTCTCAGGAAGATGACCAGCAATAATCCCTTAAACAGGAACAAAAGTACCTCTGGTTTGGTAAAACAATAAAGATCTCAAAGGTTATACCTTGCATTTAAAAAGAATCATCATTCATATTGGGCCTTTAGAGGCATCACTATAATATTGATTAAAAATAAAGGGTTTTCAGAGAGACAGTCAATTTTAACATGAATAAAATTAACCGTGATATTTGATTTTTAGTATTTAAGTGCCCACTCATACTTCTGCTCCCATTGAAGTCCATTAACAATTGCTAGACAGCTTGTGTTGACTGTAATTGGAGCAGGATTGGGCTCTAAATGTTTATTGATCAGGTGTAAATCACTGTGAAATGTTTCACATTTAGCATACATATACAGTATTTGATTTTGAAAGAGTGTCTGGCTGTTACTTCGTATGTGTGTGAATCTCATTGGTTTATGTTCATTTAATATTTTAGAGCTCAAGGCTTTCCATTAGCAAAAACATGTCTCAGATTTTTGTAAAATTGAGAGAAATGTCTGGCTTTTTAATGCCAGTAACTTCACCCACTCTATCTTTAATTAATTTATCTAAAGATCAGGGTGAAATGGAGTCATAATTTATCTAAGGACCAGGGTGAAATGGAACACAGCTGAGATTTCACTCCAGAATGACACATTTCTAACTAAAAATTAAATGAGCTGCAAATTAACTGATGTTAAAAATTTCATTATTTTAAAAATAAATGGTAATTGGTTTACAACTTTAGTCCAAGGTTGAAAATCGCAATTTTGTACAGTAAAGTTTAACAATCTTAATACTTTCAGTAAAATTACAAATCTAGCTCCATCCACTTTGCTGTGGTCCACAAGGACTGCAGTTGTCAAACTTAAAAAGCAGATTTACAAGAAAGGTCATTGTGCTTGCTAACTCATTGCAATGTTTGTTATGCTGCTTTGTTTTCCATTTTAAGCAAGACATTTGTATGTTAATTTTCATTGTATGCAACACTAGCAAGAAGTATTGCTTGCATTCTAAGTAAAAAGCAATTGCACAGTTCCCATTAGAATTTGAGTCCATTTTTAAATTAATGCAGATAGTCTTTGTATTGCACTTAACCAAAGCTTTATATGACTTTTCTGATGTGTTGTTTTTCTGTTGTCATGCTACAAAAATTTGATAGTAAGCTGGACATTCAAGGTAAAATAAAATTTTGTATAGACTTGGTGGTGATGTGATGAATAAATGCAAGGTTGTTTTTTTTTTTAATTGACTATGCTCTGTGATAGCACAACAGACTTTATATTATGCTCCTGGAGTTGGTATTTGTAACTGCGGGCTGCTCGTCTATTTGGTATCCTTCTATCATCTCTAAACAAAACCCAAAACAAAAAGCCCTCTAAAAATAATTGCTCTATCACTGCCCCCCAAAAGATCCCCAAATTCATCTAATCTAAATCTGAGTCTCATACTCTTAGGCCTGGTCAGCACTGACAATGTAGATTGACGTAATGCAGCTTAGGTCGACCACATAAAATATGTGTCTCCACTGGCATGTCAGTTCCATCGACATAAATTACAGTAAAATTCGACTTAATAAAACCACCTCTGCAAGTGATGTAGCACTGAAGTTGAATTTTGTGGGTCAAATGAGCATCAGTGTAGGCAGAGTGCAATGTAAATCAATGTCATTGGCCTCCAGGAGGTATCCCATAATGTTCTGTTATGACCGTTCTGCACTTTTGCAGTCTGTTGCACTGTGGCCACATAAACAGGAAATAGCTCCTCCCCTCAAGCCCTGGGAAATTTTAAATTCCCATTTCCTGTTTGGCCAGAACAACTGATCATGACAACTGCATGCCCCAAAAGCGCTCCAGCCTGAGGTCGATCTGAGGTCTTGGATCTCATCAGTCTGTTGGGCAAAGAGTCTGTTCTGGCTCAGCTCCAAGCAAGCAAAAGAAATTTGGATATCTATGAGAAAATATCTCGTGACATGCTAGAGAAGGGGCACAACAGGGACACACAGCAGTGCCACGTTAAGATCAAAGAGCTGAAGCAGACTTATCAGAAAACTAGGGAAACCAGCAGTCATTCTAGCTCTTAACTGCTTTTATGAGGTGCTGCATGCGATTCTCGGCAGAAACCCCACCACTATGCCACCATGCAACATTAATACCTAAGGGGAATCCGAGGCCAGGATGAATAAGGATGAGTCCCAGGAGGAGGAGGAGGATGAGAACAGGGGGCAGGCGAGAGGGGTATCCCTTCTCCCTGAAAGCTAGGAGCTGTTTGCAACACAGGAGCAGCCCACCCAGATGTCGAAAACTGTGACTGACTTGGATGCCGGGGAAGATACATCTGGTGAGTATGCACTGCAAATTGCATGTCTTTGGTTATATACCGAGTCCAGAATCTTGTACCAGCAGGAAAAATGGTGTGTGTGCTGGTGGGGCTGTGTTTTCTCGTCTTTGGTGTGCTTAAGCATTGGGGCTCACCCCGAAAAAGATTATTTATGTGCACAAGGATGCTCTGAGAATCCTCCATGTATATCTCCAGGAAGCTTTCATGTAGGTTCTCTGCAACCCTTTGCAGAAGCTTTCTTGGGAGGGCAGCCTTATTTCTTCCATTTCAATAGGACACTTTCCCCCTCCACTCTCATTAATTGTACAGGCATCATCGTGGAACACAGCATAGAGCATAAGGGCCAGGCCTGTAGCCAGATGCTTGCAGCAAATCCTTCCTTTCCACCTGTGTGACCCTCAACACTCTGATATCACTCATGGTTACCTAGGGAACATGGTGCACATTTACAGTACCCAGCCAAGAAAGTTTTTTAAAGTGTGTGTTATATGCACAGCCGGGGATGGTTTCTTGGTTCAACACACTGCAAGTCCCTAAGCAGGACATTGTTGCTATGGGCCTTGGGCATCCACAAACGGGTTCCCATTTTTTTCCTCCAGATATGGTTAACCCCTACCCATTCCTCACCCTTTCTACCACCTGTTAAAAGCCTGATCAATTGGGAACCTGACATCCATGCTGCTCTAGGGAGCATGGACTGGTGCAGCAAGGGCACCAGGGATTTTCCTAACATAGATGCACTAACCCTTTATTTACCATCGCTGGAATGGCGCTCCGACCCCTGCAAGAGTCAGGCAATGGTATGTGGCTCTAGCCTTCCCTTGGGAAGGCTAAGGGGAGTTATTCATAAATTGTAATATTGCTTTTCGTACATGGGATGAATTAACAATGGGTATCTTGTGCTTTGCTTCCCTTACAGTGGACAATGCGGCCTTCAGCATGTAATCTCATACTCCTGCAGAGCGCCTGTTGCAGATAAGAAGGTGGAAAAAAACCAAAACACGGGATGACATGTTTAATGAGATAATGAACGCCTCTTCATCTGCAGACATGAAGCTAAGAGGCTGGAGGATTTCATTATCTGACAGGCTGGACATGGACATGAGGAAGAATCAGAGAAGGCAGTGCAGAGGAGACTGAAGGATGCGGAAGAAAATTGGCAACATGTGACCTCCTGAAGAAAGAGAACCAATTTGCCCACAATGCAAATAGAGGTAAGAAATCACGTTCAGGCTGTCTGCTCAGGTACTACGGCGGAGAACTATTTGGAAGACTCATCTGAAGGAATGGATCAGAAGGAGACACTATTGATCAGAAGGCATGGGATGCATTGTCCTAGGGATGGGGGTTCCACGACCACCACTCCCAAGAGGAGGAGAAGGGTGTTGGTTGTCAGGGACTCCCTCCTAAGGGGGACAGAGTCATACATCTGCTGTCCGGACTGGGACACTAGAAAAGTGTGCTGCATTCCTGGAGCTAGGATTCAGGATGTGATGGAGAAACTGCCGAGACTTATCAAGTCCTCAGAGTGCTACCCCTTCTTACGTCTCCATGTGGGCACCAATGACATTGCCTAGAATGACCTTCAGCAGATCACTGCAGACTATGTGGCTCTGGGAAGAAGAATAAAGGACTTTGAGCTGCAAGTGGTGTTCTTGTCTCCCTGTTGAAGAAAAAGGTCCAGATAGGGACCATCGTGTTGCGTAAGTAAATGCATGGTTACATAGGTGGTGTTGGAGAGAGGGCTTTGGATTCTTCGACCATGGGATGTTGTTCCAGGAAGAAGGATTATTAGGAAGAGACAGGATTCACCTAACGAAGACAGGGAAGAGTATTTTTTCAGACAGGCTGGCTAACCTAGTGAGGAGGACTTTCAGTGATGGGGGACGGGGACCTAAGCCCAGAGGTAAGTGGAGAAGTGGAACACCAGAAGAAAGCACAAGGAGGAGGGTGCAACAGGGGAGGCCTTCTGAATTACACTGAGAAAGTAGGGCAATCGGCTAGTTATCTCAAGTGCCTATACACAAACATAAGAAGCCTGGGAAACAATCAGGAGGAATTGGAAGTCCTGGAACAGTCAAGGAACTATGATATGGTTGGAATAACCGAGACTTGGTGGGGTAACTCACACAACTGGAGCACTGTCATGGATAGATATAAACTGTTCAGGAAGGACAGGCAGGGGCAAAAGGGTGGAGGAGTTGCACTGTATGTAAGAGAGCACTATGATTGCTCTGAGCTCCAGTATGAAACTGGAGATATGCCAGTTGAGAGTCTCTGGGTTAAGCTTAGAAGCAAGAACTATAAGGGTGACGTCGTGGTGGGTGTCTTTATAGACCACCAGACCAGGAGGATGAGGTAGATGAGGCTTTCTTCAGTCAACTAGGGAAAGTTTCCAGTTCACAGGACCTGGTTCTCATGGGGGACTTCAATCACCCTGTCTGGAAGAGCAACACAGCAGAGCACAGACAATCCAGGAAGTTTTTGGAGAGTGCTGTGAACAACTTCCTGGTGCAAGTGCTGGACCAACCAACTAGAGGCCATGCTCCTCTTGACCTGCTGCTCTCAAACAGGGAAGATTTGGTAGGGGAATAGAAGTGGATGGCAGCGTAGGCAGCAGTGACAATGAGATGGTAGTGTTCAGGATCCTGACAAAAGGAAGAAAGGAGAACATCAGGATATGGACCATGGACTTCAGAAAAGCAGACTTTGACTTCTTCAGGGAGCTGATGGGCAGGTTCCCCTGTGAGTTTAAAATAAGGGGGAAAGGAATCCAAGATAGCTGGCTGTATTTTAAAGAAACCTTATTGAGGGAACAAATCATCCCAATGTGCAGAAAGAATAGCAAATATGGTAGGCGCCCAGGTTGGCTTAACAAAGAAGCCTTTGGTGAGCATAAACACAAAAAAGAAGCTTACAAGAAGTGGAAGCTTGGTCACATGACTAGGGAGGATTATAAAAATACTGCTCGAGCATGCAGGAAAGAAATCAGGAAGGCCAAAGCACAATTGGAGTTACAGCTAGCAAGGGACGTAAAGGGGAACAAGTAGGGTTTCTACAGGTATGTTACCAACAAGAGGAAGATTAGGGAAAGTGTGGACCCCTTACAGAGTGAGGGAGGCAACCTAGTGACAGAGGATATGGAGAAAGCTGAGGTACTCAATGCTTTTTTTGCCTCTGTCTTCACAGACAAGGTCAGCTCCCAGACTATTGCTCTGGGCCACACAGAATGGAGAGGAGGTAAACATCCCTCATTGCTGAAGGAACAGGTTCAGGACTATTTAGAAAGATTGGACATACACAACTCTATGGGGCCAGAAGCAATGCATCTGAGGGTGCTGAGGGAGTTGGCTGATGTGATTTCAGAGCCATTGGCTATTATTTTTGAAAGCTCATGGAATTGGGTCAGGTCCCTGATGATTGGAAAAAGGCAAATATAGTGCCCATCTTCAAGAAAGGGAAGAAAGAGGATCTAAGGAACTACAGACCTGTCAGTCTCACCTCAATCTCTGCAAAAATCATGGACCAGGTCCTCAAGGAATCTATTTTAAGGCACTTAAAAGAGAGGAAGGTGATCAGGAACAGTCAACATGGATTCACCAAGGGCAAGTCATGCCTGACCAACCTGATTGCTTTCTGTGAAGAGATGACTGGCTCTGTGGATGTGGGGAAAGCAGTGGATGTGATATACCTTGACTTTAGCAAAGCTTTTGATACAGTCTCCCACAGTATTCCTATCAGCAAGTTAAAGGAGTATGGGTTGGATGAATGGACTATAAAATGGATAAAGAGCTGTCTAGATCATCAGGCTCAATGGGTAGTGATCAATGATTCGATGTCTAGCTGGCAGCCGGTCACAAGCGGAGTGCCCCAGGGATTGGTCCTGGGGCCAGTTTTGTTCAACGTCTTCATTAATGATCTGGAGGATGGGGTGGATTGCACTCTCAGCAAGTTTGCAGATGACACTAAGCTAGAGGGAGTGGTAGATATTCTGGAAGGTAGGGATAGGATAGAAGGTAGGGATAGGATACAGATAGACCTAGACAAATTGGAGGATTGGGTCAAATGAAATCTGATGAGGTTCAACAAGGACAAGTGCAGAGTCCTGCTTTAGGATGGAAGAATCTCATGCACAGTTACAGACTGAGGACCGATGGGCTAGGCAGCAGTTCTTCAGAAAAGAATCGGGGGGTTACAGTGGATAAGAAGCTGGATATGAGTCAGCAGCGTGCCCTGGTTGCCAAGAAGGCTAATAGCATATTGGGCTGCATTAGTAGGAGCTTTGTCAGCAGATTGAAGGAAGTTATTATTCCCCTCTATTTGGCATTGGTCAGGCCGCATTTAGAGTATTGTGTCCAGTTTTGGGCCCGCCACTACAAAAAGGATGTGAACAAGTTGGAGAGAGTCCAGCAGAGGGTAACAAAAATGATTAGGGGGTGGGAGCACAAGACTTATGAGGAGAGGCTGAGGGAACTAGGTTTGTTTAGTCCGCAAAAGAGAAGAATGAGAGGGGGATTTAATAGCAGTCTTTAACTACCTGAAAGGGGGTTCCAGGGAGGATGAAGCTAGGCTGTTCTCAGTGGTAGTAGATGACAGAATGAGGAACAATGGTTTGAAGTTGCAGTAGGGGAGATCTAGGTTGGATTTTAGGAAAAAGATTTTCACTAGGAAGGTGGTGAAGCACTGGAATGGGTTACCTAGGGAGGTGGCGGAATCTCCATCCTTACAGGTTTTTAAGCTGCTGCTTGACAGAGCCCTGGATGGGATGATTTAGCTGAGGTTAGTCCTGTTTTGAGCAAAGGGTTGGACTAGATGACCTCCTGAGTTCCCTTCCAACTCTAATCTTCTATGATTCTATAAGAGAAAAGCAGCACAGGGGTATGAATGTTCAACACAAGATTGATGCTGCGTGTAATGTGTGATCAGTCAGACATGTTAAGACACATGGTTGAGCTTCAGGAAGCTCAGCAGCAAGACAGACTCCCTCCACAGCTCCTGCAAAACTCTGAGCTAACACATTCTTTCCTAGACCCCACCCCAAAATGGTCTAGGAGGAGGTTGAGCAGGGTGCAATACATGCTACATTCCTCACTGGTTGAGGGGAGCAGAAGGAGGTGACGGCACCTTTAAGGAGTGAGAATGTGTGATTTTTTATGTGTACACAGCCAAAATGGGCTCTGTATCCCTGGCCCCACACAATGCATGTGGAACATTCAGTTCTCCTTTGAGTGATTGCTCATATCCATTCCACTTAGGTGCGTGCGCACCCTCGTGCACAGCCTCTGGAGAACTTTTCCCAAGCAGCCCCCTGTAGGCCAGGTATATAGGGCGCTGCTGGCCCCGTCCCTCCTCAGTTCCTTCTTTCCGCCCGTGACGGTCGTCGGGAACAACTCTTGCTCCTCGCAAGCCTTTCCCTTTACTGTAAGTAGTTAGTTAGCAGTTCTCCCTGAACTCAGTTAGTTTTTCAGTTAGTTAAGGCAAGGGGCTCAGAGTGCCACTCCTAAGAACAAGGAGGGTAGGAGACTGGACCTCTTCGGCAGGAAGGTCTACTCCACGGGGACGCTCCAATTCAGGGTGGCTAACCACCAGGCCCTCTTGGGCAGATATAACTTGAACCTTTGGGACTCGCTGCGAAGGTTTGCAGAGTCCCTGCCCCAGGACCAGGCTGCAGACTTCGCCATGGTCCTGGAGGAAGGACTGACTGTAGCCAGCGCAGTCTTGCAGGCTGCTTTAGACGCTGTGGACACGGCCAGCAGGGTGATGGCCTCCGCCATTGCCATGCGGCTCGCAACGTGGCTACAGTCCACGGACTTGTCCCAGGAGGTGCAGCACTCCATCCAGGACCTGCCATTTGACGGAGCCGGCCTCTTCTCGGAGAGAACAGATGACAAGCTGCACGCCCTTAAGGACTCGAGGGCCACGCTCTGCTCCTTGGGTCTATATACCCCTCAGGCGGCGAGGCTACAGACTCACCAGCAACCGCAGCACCCGCCACAGCGGCAGCAGCAGCAACCTAAGCCACTGCCTAGGCCTTTCCCCCCTGCAAGGGTTAGGGATAGGAGCAGGGGTTCCGGACAGCGCGAGCATCCCACGTCATCCACGGCTTCCCAAAAAGGACCCTCCCTGGGCTCCAAGGGAAAGCACCAATTTTGACGATGTGCCCGAGGGTGGCACCAACATTTGTTCCCTGGATTCTCCCCCGCCTTTCAGGGACAGGCTAAGGCAGGGCATCACCTCGGACCTCTGAGTCATTGACACCGTGCGCCGGGGCTACGCCCTCCAACTTGTGGCTTCCCCCCCCCACTCACCCCCTTCCCCGTCCCTCTTCAGGGACCCATCTCACGAGCAATTACTCCTTCAGGAGATCCGCTCCGTCCTGCACAAGGGAGCCATAGAAGCGGTTCCGCCGCTTGAGGTGGGGAAGTGGTTCTACTCGAGGTACTTCCTCCTTCCCAAAGCCAAGGGAGGCCTCAGACCGATACTAGACCTGCGCAGGCTAAACAGGTTCATAAAGAAACTGAAGTTTCACATAGTGTCCCTAGCAGCTATTATCCCTGTGTTGAATCAAGGAGATTGGTTTGCCACCCTCGACCTGAAGGATGCATACTTCCACGTGTCCATCCTTCCCACCCACAGGTGATATCTAAGGTTTATGGCCACTACCAATTTACGGCCTTGCCCTTTGGCCTGTCTTCCTCCCCCAGGGTGTTCACCAAGAGTATGGCAGTGGTGGTGGACTTCTTGAGGCGCAGAGGGGTTGATAAGGGGCAAGACCAAGTCTCAGGTGTGCGAGGCGGTCTCCCTCATCCAGGCCACCTGCCACGCTCTGGGGCTGCTCATCAACGAGCAGAAGTCGATGCTGTCTCCAGTGCAGCGCATAGAGTTTATAGGGGCATCCCTAGACTCAGTTCGGGCCAGAGCCTCCCTCCCACGCTCAAGGTTCGAGGCCATGGCGGTGATCATATTGCAACTTCAGAGGTGCCCCACAACGACAGCTAGGCAGTGCCTTCAGCTGTTGGGCCACATGGCCTCGTGCACCTATGTGGTGAGGCTGGCCTGCCTCAGGCTCAGGCCTCTCCAAGGTTGGTTGGCCAAGGTGTATGTGCCCAGCAGGCACCCTCTGGACAGAGTGGTCACGGTGCCCCCCACGGTACTAGGGTTACTGCAATGGTGGATGAACCCCAGGACAGTCATGGCAGGGGTTCCATTCAGGGACCTGACCTCCTCGGTCACCCTGATCACAGATGCGTCAGATCTCGGTTGGGGGGCCCACATCAGCGGTGGCCTGAGTACCCAGGGCCGCTGGTCGCGGGAGGAGACTGCCCTCCACATCAATGTAAAAGAACTGAGGGCAGTCAGACTGGCATGCGAAGTATTCCACCATTGTTTATTGGGCAAAATGGTACAGGTGCTGACGGACCACACCGCAGCAATGTATTATATAAACAAGCAGGGGGGCGCGCGCTCCTTGGCTCTGTGCCAGGAGGCGCTTCGGCTATGGGACTTCGCGGTGAGGCACAACTTTTGTTTAACCGCCTCTCACCTCCCGGTGGTCAGGAATGACGAGGTGGACTGCCTCAGCAGGTCATTTCTACCCCAACACGACTGGTCGTTGCATCCGGAGGTAGCAGCCAGGATTTTCCATGAGTGGGGTGTTCCCCAACTGGACCTGTTCGCGTCGTCCTGGAACAAGAAGTGCCTGAGGTTCTGCTCGCTCCGGGGTCGCGAGCCGGGCTCCCTCTCCAAAGCGTTCCTGATCGAATGGACGGGGACCCTCATATACATGTTCCTCCCCTTCCCACTCTTACCCAGGGTCCTCTTGAAAATCAAGAGGGACAGAGCAGATGTGATTCTGATTGCCCCAGCGTGGCCAAGGCAGTATTGGTTCAGCATGCTGCAGGACCTGTCAGTTGCCCCACTGATCAAGCTCCCGAGGAGGCCGGACCTGCTCTCCCAGGACCACGGTCGCCTGCTGCATCCCAGCCTGGACTCCCTGCACCTGACAGCCTGGAGGCTCTCTGGCTGACCAAGGAGGAGAGAACCTGCTTGGAGCAGGTCCAACGCGTGCTGCTGGGAAGCAGGAGGCCCTCCACGCAGATCACCTACAGGGCCAAGTGGAGGAGGTTCACCTGCTGGGCAGAGTTGCGGGGCATAACCCCCAGTACGTCCCCCGTGCAGGCTATTCTCGACTACCTGCTGCAGCTTAGACTCCAGGGTCTAGCGTTAGCCTCCCTTAGGGTGCACCTAGCGGCCATCTCGGCTTTTCACCAGCCGTTGGAGGGGAGGTCCCTGTTCTCCCACCCCATGTCGGTGAGGTTCCTCAAGGGGGTTGAGAGGCTGTACCCGCAGGTCCGTGACCCAGTGCCTCCTTGGGATCTGAACCTGGTCCTCGCTAAACTGACGGGGCCCCCCTTTGAGCCCTTGGCTACCTGCCCCCTGTTGATCCTATCCTGGAAGGTGGCCTTCCTCATGGCCATTACCTCAGCTAGGAGGGTCTCTGAGCTAAGAGCTTTGACCTCGGAGCCCCCCATACCATGTTCTTCCGGGATAAGGTGCAGCTGAGGCCACATCCAGCCTTCCTGCCTAAGGTAGTCTCCCAATTCCACTGTAACCAAGACATTTTTCTCCCCGTGTTTTCCCCTAAACCGCACGGGTCGGAGGAGGAGAGGAGATTACACACCCTGGACGTAAGGAGGGGGCTGGCGTTCTACCTCAAGAGGATGAAGCCGTTCCGGAAGACCATGCAGCTCTTCGTCGCGGTGGCAGACAGGATGAAGGGATCCCCAGTTTCCACCCAGTGCATCGCCAGATGGATCACTGCCTGCATCAAGTTCTGTTACGAACATGCAGGCATCCAACTTCCCGGAGTGGTGCTGGCGCACTCGACAAGGGCCCAGGCCACGTCGGCGACCTTCCTGGATGACATCTGCAGGGCTGCCACCTGGTTTTCGGTGCACAACTTTGCCGCGCACTATGCTGTCATCCAACAGTCAAGGGAGGACGCGTGAGTTAACAGAGCCGTGCTGAGGGCAGCTCACCATTGACTCCTACCCACCTCTAGGTATGGCTCGTTAATCACCTAAGTGGAATGCATATGAGCAATCACTCAAAGGAGAAAACATGGTTACTTACCAGTACCTGTTGTTCTTTGAGATGTGTTGCTCATATCCATTCCACACCCACCCTCTGTCCCCGCTGTTGGAGTCGGCAGAAAGAAGGGGAGGGGTCGGCAGCGCCCTATATACTGCCGCATAAGGGCAGCACTCCAGGGGGCGCTGAGACCGGCCCCTACAGGGGGCTGCTAGGGAAAAGTTCTCTGAAGGCCATGCACAAGGGCGCACACACCTAAGTGGAATGGATATGAGCAACACATCTTGAAGAACAACAGTTACTGGTAAGTAACCATGTTTTATCTTCCATTTCCCCCCTGTGAAGAATCACCAATAAAAAAAGTACTGCTTCACAATTCATTACTGTATATTTATTGATAAGAAGAGAATAAAGGGAGGGGAAGGTCTGAGGAACTGGAACCGTGGGCAAGGGGGAGGGGAACTGGATTGGTGGAGGATGGATTGGGGATGCGAAGTGAAAGCACAGCACAGATAAGCAATGCACATTAGTGTTGTGTTTCATTGCAAAAGTGTTTTTCAATGCTTCCCTGAGACTCAGCGCTCCGCGATTGGATTTCAGCATTGCAGTGGCATCTAGCTGTTCAAAATTTGCAGCCAGCCTATCTGCCTCCACAAGCCAAGCCCATGGAACTTCTCCCCCTTTGTTTCACAGACATGGAGCACACCAGAGGCAGAGATAACTATTGGTATGTTTTTTTCACTGAGGTCTAAAGTAGTGAGCTGACTGCGCCAGTGCACCTTTAAACATCCAAATGCACATTCCACCACTATTCTGCACTTGCAGAGCCTCTTATTAAAACACTCCTTGTCGCTGTCAATGTGCCTGGTGTAGGGCTTCATTAGCCAGAGGAGCAAGGTGTAGGCAGGATACCCCAGGATCACACTGGCATTTCAACATTGCCAATCTTTATTTTTTGGTCAGGAAGGAAAGTGTCCACCTGCATCTTTTTTAACAAACCTGAGTTTCTAAAGATGCACGCATCAAACATCTTTCCAGACCACCCCACATTGATGTCCCCTGTGATCCACAAAGGTCTACAACACCATTGAGAATGCAATGTTACAGAGGCTGCATTGCTACAAGCATACAATGAAACAACTCCCATTTGCAGCAGGCTATCACACACCATCTGCAGTCAGTGGAGTGCCACTTCTGGTCCCAGGAAACAAGCAGTGATGGTGGGATCGCATCATTATAAAGGTGTGGGATGATGAGCAATGGCTTCAGAACTTTCAGATGCGAAAGGCCACTTTCTTTGAACTTTACAGAGAGCTTTACATGAGTACTCACTTGAGACCAGTTCTGACAGTGGAGAAGGGAGTGGTCATTGTTCTGTGGAAGCTAGTAATGCCAGACTGCTACCAGTCAGTTGGGAATCAATTCGGAGTTGGTAAAATCACCTTGGGAGCAGTTCTGATATAAGTGTGCTGGGCTATTAGTAGACTTCTGCTAAGAAGGATAGTGACTTTGGGAAACATGGAGGACCTAGTGGAAAACTTTTCTGCAATGGGGTTCCCAAATTGTGTGGGAGGGGGCATAGATGGCATGCACATCTCTATCTTAGCCCTGGACCACCTTGCCACAAAGTACATAGATTGAAAGGGATACATTTTCAGTGCTGTGATTCCTGTCTTGCCCCTGAAAATACTGCAGAATAAGTCATGAGGTGTTTGTGATGCTCACAATAATAGTGAAGAGCTGAGAGGACTCCATTCTTCTCCGGCAATGACATGCGCATGGCAGAGGGTGAATGGTTTGAAAAAATGGCACAAAAAGACGATTGTCTGTTTGTTTGGAGTAGGTCATGAAGGGACGGGGGAGGGAACATGTTGCATCATAGGAGGATGACAACCTTCCCAAAAGCCTCTGTGGGTAGTTGCACTCTGGGATAGCCTCCCACAGTGCACTGCTTTGATTGTTGACTGAAGCACAGCTAGTGGGGATGCAATCCCCTGATACAATGCGTGTGGTGTGAGCACGCTCCTCCGACTTTTAAAATTTGGCAGGTGAAAGTCCATTTAAAATAAATTGACTTCACTCCTCAGTATAGACATACCCTTATTCACACTGTGTAGCTGGTTACTCCATGAGCAGTCACACTGACTTCAGTTAAGACCAACTGTGGAGTTAAGGTCCTATTCAACCTAAGTAAGGGTATCAGAATCTGTCCCATAGAAATGGTATAATTCCATATGTTGTAAAAGCCCTAATTGTTGGAAATTTAATATGTAGACTTTCAGGTTTTTTTAGATTAATAGCCTCAAATGCTATGTGTTTTTCAGTTGAGCTCACTTCAATTTGAGATTTTCAGTCACCTGATTAAAAAGGAAATAGAATCACTGAAGCTTGAGATGGAAAAATCCTACTAGGTTAACCTCCCTACCTCCATGCCAATATTTAAATGTTCCTATTGTATATTAAGTACTCCTCACATATCAAGATCTCTCTCTTGCAGCAGAATAAACAAAAGCCATTGCAGTAACCTTCTTGAACTATATTAGAATACTTTGAGTGTGCCAACAAAATAGAGGAGAAGGAAAACCAGTAAATATAATTTATACACACTTCAAAAAAAGCCTTCCTATCTCTCACAAAAGTATATTAAGCAAACTGAATAGATGTGGAGTGAAAGAGAAAGAATGTAGTAGATTAGAAACTGGCTAAAAAACAGAGAAACTAGACTATGAACTAATGATCTATATTCAAGATGGAAAAAGAGTAAATTTGGTGTCCTAAGGTTCCATACTATGGCCAGTGTTTAGCATATTAATGATCCAGAAAAGCGACTGAACAGCAAGATGGCCAACTTTGCAGATGACAAAGTTTATTTAGCTTAAAAATAGAGAAGGCTGTGAGAAACCACAATGGAACTAAAAAAATTAGATGAATAGACAGCAGGATGGCAGGTGAAATCATTGTTGACAAATACAAAGTAATGCATGTTGGAAGGAATATTTGAACTACTCATATGTAGAGTTGGAAGGATTAGATTTTTATTGTTATATATCCGTAAATGTCAATTTCACTGCACACACAAACCAATAAAATATATTTCTATCAATCAAATTTTAAAGATACGTAAAGTAAGAAAAGTGCTGCTAATTAGAGTTTAATTTAAGGATATTTATTTTGTTTATTTGACGTGATGTTGACAATTTGTGTTTTAACTGTAACTCCTTTGAATCTCAACATCTATTGTCATTAAATAATTTTCTGACCTATAATTTTGCACAACTATGAAAATTTAAATCAATAAACATTAAAAATGCTTAAATATAAATAAATATTATCCATCAAAATTATCAAAAAATAAAAATGCCCTTCTACCAAGCCGCCTCATATGTACTTGTGGAGATAAACAAACTATAACCACTGAGGGCAAAGACCTTGATGTCATTGTAAAGAGCTAAATGAAAACTTCAACTTAAAAATATTAAAGAACATTCCGAAAAGCAAACAAAATGTTATGATTGAAAAAGAATGAGACAATCATATTTAAAATATTATGTCATTGTATAAATTAAAGGCACCCACTCAGTTTAAATACTTTGTTCAGCTTTGGTCACCCCATTTAAAAAAGAAAATAGTAGAAACACAGCATTAAGAGGTGGGCGATGAAAATTATTAGCGGCACAGCAAGCAGTCAGATGGCGAGAGATTGAAAAGATTAGGACTGTTTAGAGAAGAGATGAATAAAAAATGACATGAAAGAGGTCTACAAAATGATCAGTGATATAGACAGGGTAAATATAGGCATTCGTGTTTATCCTCTTTCACCACAAAAATCCAGAGAACTGAACTACAAATGAACAAATTTAAAACAGTCCCAAGAAAATATTTTAATACAAAACACAGTTAATTTGTAGGACTCATTGCCACAAAATATCATTGAGGCTCAGAACTTAGGAGGGTTGAAAATGATTAGACATTTGTATGGAAAATAAGAACATCCACATTTATATTAAACAGTGTAAAAATGTAGAAGGGATATAAATTCTTATGCTTCAGGGCGTAAGTCAACCAACTGACATATTATGAAGAAACTTCCCCTATCGGCAGATTATTCCATTACAGTGTATCTTGAGCCATCCTCTGAAACAGCTGGTATTGCTCCCTGATGAGGAGATGAGATCCCAGACTACAAGCAGCGCTGATCTGGTATGACAATGTCTATATTCCTAGGTGTTTTGCACTTGTAGTCGCATATATTCTTTAGAGGAACCAGAGAAATGTAAATTTGATTTACAACCATGCAGTCAAATACATTTAACAGTAAAGCTGGAACTGTAGGTTGTCCACACTCATCCACTTTTGCACGTTCTCAGAACAGTGTGTGTGCTATCACTGTATTGTACAATGTAACAGTAAATTCAGTCCAGAATTACAGCCCAAACACTTTTGTGCCAAGCAGGACAGTCTGAAAAAACAAAAGCAAGGTATCCAGCATTAATGGTAGCAGCTGCAGTACCTAGGATTTCTGGATAGCAAAAAGAAAATCATGATTTCCTAATCCCACATAATAACAGATACATGCTGTGGATGACAACTGTAGTATTGTACCTATTAATCTATATTTTATATCCAGCAGATGGCAGTAAAGCAAAAATGTACTGCACTAATTATACTCAAACTGCACACATTCATCCTAATCAGCTGCATGGTAAAGTGAGCATTGCTAGGTTAAGCCATAAATAGGCTTATTGTAACTATAATCCCCATGAAAGGACTTTCTGCCAGAGCTGCCGTTGAGAGCCTGCTTTAATGATATCCCCTTTTGTAATGGTTAGTAAGGTGGATTGCAAATAGGAATTTAAGAGTGTTCAGAAAATCTCTAAGCTGATCCCCCAAAGATGAACATTATACTGTCTGAAATAGACCTGGGCTGTCCTTCATGTATGAGCATCTCTTCCCAGAAGAGTCACATTAATGATTTAATTTATCTTGAATACACCCCAACACTCAGCAACCCCTTGCTGTATGTTTTGCACCTCTTTGTAGGCACAAGAGCTGATCAGATCAGTTGAAGGAGAGCCTTAGAAACACATCTCTCAGCTGTATCCAGTTCCCACTGATTTTTAATGAAGCTGATGCTCGTTGCTAAATAATAGGGCGGGGCAAAATTTTTCAAACAAAACTTTTTTTGGCAAAAAAAACCAACCCGATTTGGCAATTCTGAAATATTTCCTGAATGCGTCAATTTCTCTCAGTGGCTTTGGTTAAAAAACATCAAAAAGCAAACAACCTTGAAAAAAATCATCAACATTTTTGGTTTTGACGCTTTCTGAACAAAAGTTTTTATTCAAAATCACTTTGTTTCCTTTAATTTTATTTTTTAAATTAAATGTTTTTTTAAAATGCTCAAAATTTAAATGAAACATATCTTCTTAAGTCAAACTAAACGTTTTGTTTCTCTCAAAATGATTTTGGGGGGCGGGTAGAAGGGAGGAAGAATTGCCCAAAAACTGGAAAATCTATTATTTACCTGACACTATTAAATAGTTATTTCTCAGATCTATCAAGAATCAGCATCCCAGGGCAAGCCTGGAACCTTCCCAAATGATCTTCACTGTGTCCAAAACAAATCCCTGGTGCGTATCTGGTTTCCTGTCTCATGATCCACACCTGTCGCATGGGGCCTGATTGGGCCAGAAGACACTAAGAGGAAACAGAAGGATGTAGAATTCTATCTTGAGTCCAGTGGTCTAGAGCTGGTAAAAAAATCACACACTTTGTCCCACAGGAAATTCTGATCTTTTGAAATTTTGTTTGTCTTGACCAAGAAGCAAAATATTAAAAATTTTTGCAAACTAGAAAGTTCAAAAAAGTTAGCTGCTGAAATATTGAAATATTGTTTTTACATTCCTTTTTGATCTAAATGAAATGACATTTCTTACTCAGACTGTTTCATTTTGGTTTGTCAAACAATCAAAGTGTTGCATTTCAGTTTGATATAGTATTAATCTGTATCTCCCTGAGCTGCTATGATATTTCATGGGAGTTGTAGTTCAGGTGCCTCATGCCCCTGTTCCCTTCTAAGGACTGGGTGCCCATAAGGACAACATCTTTAATGATGGACTGGGGCTTTTGTGACTCCCATGATGCACTGTGGTGATTCAACCAGAAGAGAGAGACTATAATCCAGCCCGGAAATCCATTCTCTATAGGAAAATGATGGACCATGGTAGCTCACGTAAGCATAGATTAATGTTGAACTGACCTAAAACAAAGCTTTTTAATTTTGTGTGACCAGATCTGAAACCAAATATTCCATTTTGATTTTCCCAATGATATATGGCATTTCCTTCTTACATGATCATCTTTAAACATGGAGCATGTGTTAGCGTTTAAGCACAGGACTGGAAGTTAAGAGCTTCTCACTTCTATTTTTAGCACTGCCATTGACTGGTTATATGACCTTGGCCAAAAACTTAGGGTTTGATCCAGTGGCCAGTGAAGTGAGTGGAAAGACTACAGATGGCATCAAAAGACTGTGGATCAGGCCTTTAAACTCTTTATTATTGAAAGCATAATGCTATGCTGAGCTTAGCCCTCTCTTTTTCCTCTGTGCCTCTGAGAAGTCATTCTAGGAAAGTTTGGAGTAGGTACATATGGACTGATGTCATAATTAAAAGGCCAGATGTCAAAGATGGCTTCCACATGTGCAGTATTTACCTGGCATACATGTAGTTCTCAATTCTCAAATTGCTTAATTGGCAGACGCCAGTATCCCAATAAAAAAGTCAGAGTATAGTCTACCCGTGGACTTCATCTTGTGAGAGGTTGATTATCATTCTTAGCTCTAGAATAAGTCAATGTGAGCTGAAAGTGCACAATCACTCACAGTAGGGACTGAGTTCCCTCGGCTCAGCGCTGTGATTGGACTAAAAGTGAGTGGCATATGATGAGCGATTTCACTACCTACCTCCAGGATGCAATAGGAGAAAACTTTCAACCAATGTGACCACCTGGCTGACAGAAGTTTGGCTGTGTTCTTTGGCTAGTTTCGTTTTTATACCATATACTCATACATAACTTTTAAGTAAACCCCAAGAAACAAAGGGGATCTTTTTACCTGGTATAGAAAACATGAAGGATGCATGTCAAGAATCCATATTGGGTGGGTACAATAATCCAGATGTGAGATGTTGCTGGGGAGGAGAGTTAGAGCCTGATCCAAAACCAACTGAAAGCAGTGGAAAGACTCCCATTGACTTAAATGGGCTTTGATTCATCAGGCTTTTATTTAAAAAAACTCTACATGAAGGCCCTGATCCAGGAAAACACTTATGCACCTGCTGACTTCAAACAGACTGCTTGTGTTTAAAGTTAAGCATGTCCTTAAGTGCTTTGCTGGATCAGGCCCTAGCATCAGACACAAAATGGACTTCCTTCATTTCATAATGCTCTTTGAATAACACCTTGTATTATATTTTGAGTCTATCTAGATGTTCCCTGGATGAAAAAAGTGTATTTTACTCTAGAAAAGTTTCAGTGTAAAAAATGTTTGCTGCCCATTTTTCCATCTACTGGAATCCTGCTTCCATGACATTCTTTCAGTCATTGAAATGTTATAAAATGCAACTGAAAAAGTTTCACAAATACTATTACAATACATAAGGGCATATTGATGAAGTAATAGCAACATGAATTATCAGGAAATAAGAGTTTGGAAATGGGGCTTTCAACAAAGAAGATTTTCTGCCACACGTTCAAGCTAACTAGCTGCTCTCTGAAAATTAGGGGATTTAAACCCATTTACTAGTTGCTGAACTGCTGTTATACAATTCTTCATCTTCTCTTTTAGTTCAAGTTTTTTCAGACATTTACTGTATTTGTATTTAGAGCTTTTTATTTAAAAAACCAACACATTTTTGGTGATGTACCAGTATATTGTATTACTTCACGTTTCTTTCTTTTTCTTTCTTTCTTTTTGGGTGGCAAAAGATGCCAAATGTCAGAAGATATCTTTCCAGAAGCAACGTCTGGTTGCTTAGCAAACTCTCAAACAGTTACGTGGGCAACTTTGTTGTCTCCCAAGTGATTATTGTACTTGCTATGTACTCTTTATTGGTTGTCTCACAGTTTTTGACATTATCTCCTTTTGCAACCAATGAAAGTGAATACTATGTTTCCAGTTGAGAAAAAGATAGGTGAGACTCCTTCATAAGATTTAACTATGAGACTTTTATGGCATAATCTATCCATATTGTCTGCCAAAAATATTTGCCTTACCTTTAGAACCTCATAAATTTCATTCTGTGTTCCATTTGTTTTTTTCAGTTTTTCCTTTGTGAAGAATGAAGAAAATCTGTGGCATCTCAGTGACACATCACAAGTTCATATTATATATCATACAAAAATGGAAAACGATTAGAAATCATGCCTTGGCCAAAAGACTTTTTTTCTTGTTTTTAAAGTGTTGGAAAAAAATACAATCCTAACTGAGGAGACGAAGGAACTAGAGGACCCTGATATAGTTAGGACTTGATTCCTCAAATCACCACGAGTGGGACTCACATTGACCTCGGTGGGAATTCTTCATGAAGCTCCAAAGATGAAGGAGAAACATACTGAAGAAAAAATTTAATAAGAGATCAGGTGACCTTTACATACTACAAAAGAAGAGGAGATGGTCATAGCTTTTCAGTTCGCATATGTAATGGGGCATATATTTTGTATCAATAATTTTTTTGTCTGTAAATGCAGAGCCATACATTTGTGAAGAGAGTAATTAGCCCCTTGGCACCAGGAGTTGGGCCTCATAGATGGCAACGGCTAATGAAAACTGTCTCTGAGCTGAGTGTTGGGAAATCCTGGCATCTAGGAGTAAGGTCTGGACGACAGTGAAAGAAATCATAACAACTGTCCCAGCCTAGTATTATCTAATTTCTATGCTGGAAATTGGCAAGAGAATACTAGTTCCCAGATTGTGCTTGCTTTATAAAAGTTGGAAAAGAATTTATATATATATTCAGTAAGTCCTTTCATCATATTTCTCAGAAAAAAAATCAAGAAACAAAGACCACAAAAAATCCTGGCTCTGTGATTATGATCTCCTAGGACTTGCTTTAAATATATATAAAACCCACTGATCTGGGTAACTGTCTTAATTTGCCTTTCAGTGTTTCAAGAGGAAGGGGCTGAACTGATGTTTACAAGAAACTTTCCTTTGCCTCTCCCCGTGCAAATCTGAAATTGTGCGTAAACAATCCAGTAAACAGCAGCTTATCCAATGGCATCAGGGAATTTCTTCCACAAACACACAATTCCACAACACTGGATACTGCATTTATTCCCCAGATCGTCACCAGAACATTATGCTACAACTAATAAAATCCAGTGCACTATTTGTTAGACCCTATCGGTGGTTGCTCAAAGTACTGAGTTATAAAGTTAAAACCCAGTTATAAACTGTTATCCATTTGCCTTTAAGAACTTTTGGAATTTTACATACACTGACAAAAACACTGATCCTTAAAAAAAGTCCTCAGAATAACTTGCTAATGACACATGAGGTAACTTTAACATAGGACTGGTAAGGATATCGACAGAACTACATTAGCCTGGGTCAACTCACAACTCACTTCTATAGCCTTAATAGCCACTTTAATTGCCTGATTTTAGGGTGGGTGGACAAATGCTAAACAGACATTTGATCATCAGGCATCAAGTTTGGAGACAAATTTGAAAATGAGGTTATGGTGGCTCCTACACGTGATACTGCAGGCTTTGCTCACCCTTTGAGTCCCTAAGAGAAGCTCCTGCCAACCATCTAAATGCCATGAAACCTGAGGGGTTAATTTCCAGCCAGGGTTCTGTGGCAGATCAAGAATGTACTGGGAGCTGATTTTGCACAGTTGAGCCAATTTAGAAGAGTATTATGCAAACAGAGAAGAGAGGTGGAAGCTGGTGGGTTGTGCTGACTAGACATGAGAGTAAGGAAACAGGTGAGTTGGGGGGGAAGGGAGGAGGAAGTGCACGTGCACTTTCTATTAAGGCAACTACATGGGAAGTCTAAACTTAGACTTTTGCCAGATTTGTATTTGTTATTTTGATTTAGTAGAAGAACCTGTCCAATAAAACACTATAGAATGTGGAGAAAGTGATTTTTATGTTCAATCATGAGCCAGTGGTGTGCTTTCCTCTCTGTTCTACCCCAAGTCTCTTGGCAGACCTTTGTATCATTTGAGTATATGGAAAAATGAATAGCTGGTTGCAATGTTAGTTCTATATGCTATCAGGAGCAAACATTAAGCCAGCATATGAAACTACAATAGGTTATAGTAATGTGGGTGGAGTTGATGCTAGTGTATAAAAGAAATCAGAGCTGCTTTAACTCCCATATGTAAAAATGTTTGATTTTGTTAGTTATGGCTTTTATTTACCATATTTCAACTCATTACCATTAAGATCTGCCCCTTGCTTTGACTCTGTAGTACTTGGAATGCAATGGAGGGAGGGGAATACATACAATATTTTTAAATTCACTAATTTTAGGTTTCTGCAGGACTTGAAAAAGACTCCTAAAATGCTGTGCACACTTCCCATGGAAGAGTCAAGTAAGTATTGAAAATGCCAGGTGACTATAGCCATTTGTAAAATGAGATTGGCCACAAGTCATAGCTCTTTGGCTCTTCTATGCAGCATGTTTCATGTTCTACTCTAAGAAATCATTTGTTAGTCAATAGATAATGTAAGTTGCTCAAGTGGAATTCATGAGTAGAAAGAATCTAGGTTCATAGAACAATTTATTTTTGCTGTAAATTCTTTGGTCAGCTCAGTTTTTAGATCAGAAAGCTAGGCAGGTATCAGACTTTGAGTTAAACTATAACATAGGTATGTCCTTCTATTGACCACTGTTCTTGAGAGTAGTTCAACATTTTGATGTTGGTTAATAAAAAGACTTCAGCATAACCATTTATTAGTATAATTAATGGAAACAGAATATTTTGGGATCTAGATAAAGTTACAAGTGTGTGTTTATATTCAGCCCTCAGGTAACTCATGCAGATTCTTTACCAGAAGAGTGGTTGCCATTAAAAAGTCAGCATTGCCAACAGTTATCCTACAGGGGTATCTGAGCTCTTATAGGACAGAAAATAATGGTGGTAATTGTGTAGCATTAAATAGCGCATAATGTTTTTCTTATTTCTGAAAGTAATTCATGATTCTCTATTAGGCTGTTCATAAGCTTATAATTTTCTTACCAGCTTTATATCCATGAAGTCTCCTCTTTTATGTTAGCAGCTCTGATACAGCAACTTCTTTGCCACATCAGTATTTAAAACTGAAACTGGGTGGACTGTTGTTTCATGAATAAATGGATCTGCCAAAGATAAATTAACCCTGGCATGAAGAAGAAGAGCTCAGTCTAAGCTTGAACCTTTGTCTCTTTCACCAAAAGAAGGTGGTCCAGTAAAAGATATTACCTCACCTACCTTGACTCTCAAAAATAAATCAAGATAGTCCAAACAGATGAACTCAAGTTGACATTTCAGCCATTTTAATTTAAATAGAAATTTCTCTGAAACTTAGCCAAGAACAAACCAACCCAGGCTTAGACTTGACTTCTGTCTGATTCTTTCACTAGGGGATTAATTGTGAAATTTCTTTTGTTTTAGACATCCTTCAAGGCTTAGGCTGCCATTTGCTTTGTAACAGTGCACCATTCTTTTCCTTCACTTAGCTTCAGCTGAAATTGATGCATAAATGAAAATGAATAGACGCATAAATTCTTTTGACTTGCATTGTATCCTGTTACTGTATCTGTTCTCACCTCTTTCTGCTGGCTAAGTATTAAATGTTTTGTTGATGACAATAAGCTAGCCCTAATCAGTGCATTAATCTTCAAAAAGGATTCTCAACTAGGGCTGGGCCAGAAATAGTTTTCCTGTCTTGCAAAATTAATAGAGATTTTGAAAAACTATCCTGTTTTGCATCAGGACAAACCTGATACCTTTCAAAAATCTTGAGAGAAAGAGAGTGCCAGAATAGCTAATAGTGCTGAGGTTAAGGCACACACCCAGGGCATGGGCAACTCAGATTTAAGTCCCTGGTACCTTTTTTGACCAGAAATTCCATTCTGGACCTGAAAATTTCCAAATAGAAGTTTAGTCAAAACTGACCCTTTCCTAAAACAAACAAACCTCAGTTTGAAGGAAATGCCATTTTTCAATGAAAAACAGTCTTATAAAATAATTCCAGGCCATCTCTATTCTCAACCCAATGTTGTCAACAGCAATCATGGAAGGGAAACTTTGTGTTCTATCTCAGGAGCTAATGTATCCAGAAAAAATAGTTTTGTGTCTTTCCTGGTCTGTCCCACATTCCCTTCCAAAGTAAAACAAATTCTTCATCCATAGACATATAAAACAATGATATTTTTCTCTTTCATCCAAATCCAGCTTTAGGCTATTATCAATGATAAAGTAAACGATCTGCATTTTCTGGTATTGTTCTCCTACCACCAACCCTCCCGTAACAGCATGAGGTAGATTTGTGTATCAGTACACAGAATAATGAGGGAAAGGTCGTCTTGCTTTCTAGGGAAGTGGTGGTGGTGTGTGTGTGGGGAGGTGTTTTCTGTTGCATGCACTGCCTGTTTCTTTCAGTTTCCAAGCAGCATTGAGGATGTTAGTGTGAGGGATAACAGCCTTGTGAAATATGTAATAACTGGTTACATGTTAAAGGTTTTAAAAGCCATCTTTTAAGAAAATATAAACAATCATTACATCTTCTTTTTTGCAATAGACTTCAAGGCCCGATGTAACATCTAGTCTTTTACATAAAATAGGCCATAGAAGTTCACTCAGTGACACTACCCTCTTTTTCCCTTCAAGGCTTATCTGCATCTTGTCAGACACCATCCTTTTTTTTGTTTTGTTTTTTACTAAATGAATGCTACTTTTATTTTTCTCTCTCTTCACATCACAACACTACTACTTTTTGTTTTAATTCTGCCTCTTTGACATCTTTCCCCATTACTTATTTTTTACGTATTAATTTTCTTCTCTTCCTTTTATAAGCTTCTGCTTTCCCCATGTTTCATTTCTCCTTCATTCTTCTCCTTTCTGTAGTCCTCTTTCCAATTCAATATTTGTATATTGTATTCAGTATTTATATAATGCCCACTCTCATACTATCTGAGAACCTCTCCTCGGAGCTGGGAGGCAGGAAAGTACTATTACCACTGTCCCTATTTTACAGAGGGGGAATGCAAGTACAGAGTGACTAACCCAAAGTCACACAGGAAGTTCAACCTGGATTTTCTGAGTCCCAGGCTACTAGGACCATCCTTGTTCTCAATATTGTGTGCTCTGTCTTTTCCACTTCCTGCCTCCTGGCCTCCACATGTCACTTTTCAGCATACCACCCAGGAGAGCTGGCAGTTGCTGGGTAATGGCTGATGGGGAGTAGACAGCCACTAAAGGTTATAGGGGAGCCCAGGGAAGATTTCAGTGGTGCAAACCTGTTTCTCAAAGGCTGTGCCACTTTTAAAGAACACCATGACCCAGAGGGAACTACAGTAGACCTCAAGAGTTATGAACACTTCTGGAATGGAGGTTATTTATGACTGTGAAATGCTCATAATTCTGAACAAAACGTTATGGTTCCTCCAAAAATGTACAATTGAACATTAACTTAATATAGATTTGAAACTTTACTGTGCAGAAGAAAAACGCTGCTTTTAACCGTTAATTTAATTGAATCATTAATTTAAATGAAACAAACACAGAAACAGTTTATGTACCTAGTCAATTTTTTTAAGCTTTCCCATTATATTAAAGTAGTTTACGTTTAACGCAGTACTGTACCGTGTTTGCTTTTTTTTTGGTCTCTGCTGCTGCCTGATTGCTTACTTCCAGTTCCAAATGAGGTGTGTGGTTGATAGGTCAGTTCATAACTCTGCTGTTTGTAACTCTGAGGTTCCACTGTCGCATGTGAGCCACAATTAGTGTAAGAAAGTTCCTGCAGCAGAAAATTATTTTCTCACATGGTTGGTGGTTGTTCTCTGGAATAAAGGTTACTGACTTTTCACTATCAGTTTACCTTGTGTACCTCATTGTGTACACGATCACAATGTACCATGGTGTACCATTATCACATAGGCTCAAGGCTCTTTATATAACTGCTGAAATAGAACACTTCTAAACCCTACAATACTTATCCTCAATGTGACTGTCTCCATTGGAAACTAATGCCACTAGGACCCAGGATTTCAACAATTCAAGTCCTTGACTGTAGCCACTAAACCCAAGAATATAGACCTGTGCTGTTAAATTCTGTTCATGAAATGCTGGAAATGGTCAGTGCTATCAGTTTTCTGGGAAAAGAAGATGCAAATGACAAAAGGTGTATCTACAGATTCTCTTTTTTTTTATGCTACAACCTGGAAATTATTTGCAGTGCATGTGTGATGGCTGCCATTTTGGCTGACACACCAGGGACTGAATGGGGGAATCTTCAGAAATAAAAGAAATAAAACCTTCAGAAATGAGCTATTACAGCCTAAGCCAAATTTCTATTGTTGTGGCTCTTATACTCATTTCCTTTATGAATCGGGCACAAACTTGCCAGTGGGTTGCAAGTACCATTTTCAATAACCTCCATGAGAGGAAGAGTATCAGGTAGAATGGGGATGCGCTTCTTCTTCGTATGGCATTGGCTTGATTTGCAACGATCAGTTTATTGATCAATGTCCAGGTTTGAAATCCAGTTCATTGCATCAGGGGTGAGTAGGTGAATGTCAGTGAGGCTACCCTTAAAGAAATGCTTCGGACAGGAGGAATATATGTGTTCCATGGTTTGAGGCACTGGTCCACAATCACAATCTGGGCTATTTCTCATTTTCCATTGGAAGAGTTTCTGGGCACACCTTCCATGCGATGTTCTCATGAGGTTAAGTGTGCACCATTCTTTCCGTTCCAGGTCCAAGCCTGACAGTTCTTCAGTAGGGTCAGTAATAAAGTGCTTATTTGAATCTGATGAGCTATCCCAAATTGCATGCCATTGATTATCACCATTGAAATCCATCCAGGTACTGTCGTGAGTCCAGAGGGGGTTCCTAGATTTTAATCTCGTTCTAGGAGGATTTTTCAGGTCATCATGCAGGGGGATTCTGATGGTTTGGTTTACGTTGGAGAGGAAAATGAAGGTTTGAGAGTCCCTCCGTGTTTTGGAGGCTGAATATGGGACAGAACAGGAAGCCAGTCTGATGGTGCGGACATTGATATTCCCAGGATTATCTGCATTCCCCCATTTAGTTGTGGATCCAAGAGCTTCGTGTGAGAGTTCTGGGCCCATACTGGTGCACAGTATTCCACTGCCGAATGCTGCTGTGCACAGTGTCCTGGGACCAGAACCCCAGGATGTTCCTGCCAGCCATCTATAAGGCTCACCCTAGCCTTAATCTTGTCTTGGGTGTCATCGGAAGGTCAAGCTGCGATCCAAGGTCACTCCTAGGTATTTTGGGGTGGCTTCATGTTTAACTAGCTCACTGCAGAATGTCACTTTGAGCTCAGTTTTGGTGGCCTTGTTGTTTAAGTGGAAGGCAGAGACCATTAGTTTTTTGGTAAAATATTGGTAGTTAGAGTAATCCCAGCTAGGACTTTACCGAGACCAGGGTATGCCCTAGTCACCGGATTTCAAACCATGTGCCTCCTGTGGGAAAGCTTTCCAGCTCAGCGACCCCATGACAGCTGCCTGAAGTGCTTTGGGGAAGCCCATCATAAGGAGAAGTGCAAGATCTGCAAAGCTTTCAAACCAAGGACTCAGATGGACAGAGACATCAGCTTGAAAGCCTAGCTCATGGAGGCAGCACTCTGTCCAGCCTCTGAGCCAACCTGCTCTAACTCGGTACCGCGTGTGGTGTCGGTACAGGCTACACCGTTGGCACGACATGCATCTCCAGGGCAGAAGAAGAAGCAGAAGCTGTGCTTGGAATTTGGTCACTGCCCCACACCATCCAAGCAGGTGGGGTCGAGCACCAAACCTTACTGGGGCCGGACCATGGAGACCCGCTTGCCAGAGCTAGCATTTCCGGTCAGAGAGCCACCCTGGACTCCTGGAAGGGGAGGAGCCCCTCTACATCTACTGGTGCCATCGACACCGGAGGTGTTTTGGCCTTGCCTTCGCCACCTCTGCCCTGACCTCCATTGAGGCAGAAGGGGCCGGTGTCACAGGGGAAGCCCGCACTGGGACCCCCTGAATGGCTCAGGAGATCCCTTGTGAGGGGAGGAAGATCTCTGGCAGGCCAGTTGCCTAGGGTGGAGCAGTGCCTCTCCCCTAGAAATCGTTCCAGGTCACAGTCGGTGGGCCGACCTGCATCGAGGTGGGAAATGGAGTCACCCTCCTGACGTGGGTCTTGATCCCCGGCACTGAGAGAAGTTCAACCCAGGAGGAGGCACTGGTCAAGGTTGCCCACAGGGTGCTGCTCCCTAGACAGAAACCGCTATTCCACCTCTCCGGCACCAAAGAGTTCGTCCTCAGCGAGGCAGCACAAAACCTGGTCGCCAAAGTCCAACTCAGCACCGAGAGGCAAGCAGTGCCACAAGTCCTCGGTACTGAGATGATTCTCCAGAACATCCAGCTCCATGGAGCATGATTCCACACACCAGCATTGGTCGTGGTGTCAGGCCTCATCATTGAAGTCGTTGTCATTGAGAGGACGCTCTCTGGAGTGACAGAGAACCCACAGATTGGGGCACTGCTCCCCCTGGCTCAGTACTTCACAGCGAGAGCCTCTGAGACAGCCCCACCATGTTCTTCTGATGGTGCCTTGGTGTCCTCCTGGAGGAGTAGTCGCAGGACAAGTCACTGTCAACAAAAGGTGCCAGAGCCTCTGGCACAGTTAATCCCTGGATGGCCTCAATGGCAGTGAACATCCCAATGGCAGTATTGGGGAACTACAGTGCATCAAATCCTTGGGTGTGCAGTCAGTGCCTCCAGTACCGAGGAAGGGCCAACATTCATCCTCAGATGACAATTCAGACCCACAGGAGGGGACTTCTGTGGATACCGCTCATTGACCGGAAGGGATGCTACCTTCCACTGTGCCCTTCCAATCCTCCTCCTCCTCATCACCGGATGAAGCAGTCTCCCAGGGTCACTCAGCGCCCCTGGATGATTTTAGGGCACACCAGAAGCTGCTCAGGAGCGTGGCTTCCAACATGGGGCTGGAGGTGGAGGAGCTAAAGTAGGCATCAGACAGTCTTTTTAATATCCTAGCAGCGGCTTTCCCAGAGCCGGTAGCCCTCCCCATCCATGAAGGAGTGCTCAAGATAATGAAGGCCTTGTGGCAAACTCCCTTTTCTGTAGCCCCGACATCTAAAGGAACCAAGAAGAAATTATGTCCTGGCCAACGGGTTTGAATACCTGTTCACTCACACCTCCCCTGGGAACCTGATGGTGAACACTGCCAATCAGAGGGATAGGCAAGGGCAGCCGGGGTCTACACGGAGAAACAAGGACAATAAAAAGCTAGACTTGTTTGGGAGAAAGATTTATTCCATGGCAAACCTACAGTTTAGGATTGCCAATCAGCAGGCTTTCCTGGGCAGGTATAATTTTAACATTTGGGACTCGCTGAGACACTTTGCTGGTGCTCTGCCCCAGGACCAGGCGCTGGATTTTAATACCATTGTGGAAGATGGTACTATGGTGCTTAGAGCAGTGCTCCAGCCGTCCTTAGAAGCAGCTGATTTGGCAGGCAGAGCCATAGCCTCCACCATCTGCATGCACAGATGCTCATGGCTCCAATCCTCTGGGCTGTCCCAAGCAGTCCAGCAGTCCAAGGACCTTCCCTTTGACAGGTCAGCCTTGTTCTTGGACCAGATGGATGTGAAGTTGAATAGTGTGAAGGACTCGAGGGCCTGCTCCACTCCCTAGGTCTTTACATGCCACAGACCTTTAGGCATCAGTCATGTCCCCAGGGACAGCAGCAGCAGAGGTATCAGCCATGGCTGTTCACGACCTATAGACAATAGGACAGAAATAGGGGGTCTAGGAGACATCATCCATTCCAAGTTCCTCCTCAGCCCCTCAGCAAGGGTCATCTAGGCAGTCAGACAATCAAAGAAGGCCATTTTGATGGTGTGAACGAGGGCAGCGCCCCACCCTGTTTCCTGGATCCTTCCTGCTCCTTTTTAAATAGTCTAGCTCCCTTCCGATCCTAGCGGGACAAGATCACCTCAGATTGCCAGGTCCTTGGCATTGTTTTGGTGGGTTATGCCCTCCATTTTGTTTCTTCCCCTCCCAACAACCCTCCACCTCCATCCCTCTTCAGGGACCCCTCTCATGAGCAACTCCTCATTCAAGAAGTAGAGACCCTGCTTAGCCTGGGAGCAGTGGAAAAGGCCCCTCAGGGCATAGTGAGAAGAGAGTTTTACTGGAGGTTCTTCCTCATTCCCAAAGCAAAAGGGGGTCTAAGGCCCATATTAGACCTGCGTCATCTCAACAAATATCTCAAGAAACTCTAGTTTTGCAAGGTCTCCCTAGCTTCCACAATCCCATCCCTGGATCCAGGAGACTGGTATGCCACCCTTGATCTCAAGGATGCATATTTTCATATATATCTATTCTCCCCAGCCACAGGCACTTCCTTTGCTTCATGGTGGCCAGCTCCCACTACCAATTTAAGGCTTTGGCCTGTCCTCAGCCCTGAGGGTGTTTACCAAATGCATGGCAGTGGTGGCTGTGCACATGAGGTGACAGGGGATACAAATTTTCCTCTACCTGGATGATTGGCTAATCAGGGGCAGGTCTAGGTCCCAAGTTCAGACAGTGTGTGACATGTACCACTTGTTGCTGGCTGGACCTGCTGGTAAATAAGCTAAAGTTCACATTAAATCCAGTGCAGTGCACAGAATTCATCGGCATGGTCCTGGACACTTCCCACGCCAGAGCCTTCCAGCCCCAGCTGTGCTTTGAGGCAATGTCCTCCATTATTGCCCACCTGCACCAATGCTGTACGACAATAGCCAGACATTGCCTACAGCTGTTAGGACACACAGTGGCCTGCACCTATGTGGTGAGGCTGGCTCACCTGACTCTCAGACCGCTTCAGTCATGGCTGGCCTCTGTGTACATTCCGAGCAGGCACCTTCCGGATTGGGTGGTCATAGATTCCCCCCAGGTCCTAGCTTCCCTAGACTGATGGAGGACCCCTTGGGCAGTGTTAAGGGGCGTTCCGTTCGAGGAGCTACTTTCCTTGGTTACCCTGATATCAGACACCTTGGACATAGGGTGGGGTGCCCATATCAGCACCGTTCTTGGCACAGAAGTGGTCTGGTCGATGTGATGTGATGGTCCTGCACATCAATGTGAAAGAGCTGGGGCCATTTTTCTGGCATGCAGAGTGTTCCTCTGCTTCATAGTGGGCCGGGTGGTACAGGTGCTGACAGACAACACAGCAGCCATGTACTGCATCAACGAGCAGGGGGAAGCCCATTCTTCAGCCCTGTGCGGGGAAGCTATCCATCTGTGGGACTTTGGGGTGAAACACGATTTTCACGTGATAGCTTCTCATCTCCCAGGAGTGAGGAACGACGAGGTGGACTGCCTGAGCAGGTCATTCTTACTGCGATTGGTCATTGAACCCCGAGGTGGTGTCTATGATCTTCCGGAAATGGGGCTTTCCCCAGGTGGACCTGTTCGCATCAAAATGGAACAAGAAGTGCCCACAGTTCTGCTCTCTCTGTGGCCAAGAGGCCAGGTCGACCTTCGACCCTTTCCTCATGCAATGGTCAGGAAGCTTCATTACCTGTTCCTGCCCATTCCCCTCCTGTTCAGAGTCCTGCTGAAGATCAAGATGGGCAAAGCACACATTATCTTGATTGCTCCAGACTGGCTGCACCAGCATTGGTTCAGCATGCTGCTGGACCTCTCGATCACTCCTCTTGTGCCAAGAGGGCACAAACTCCTGTCCCAGGATCATGGAAGCCTGTTGCACCCAGACCTGGACTCCCTGCACATCATGGCATGGAGCATTTGTTGCTGATTAAGGATGAATGAGCCTGTTCGGTGCAAGTCCAGCAAGTCCTGTTGGGTAGCAGGAAGCCTTCCATGCAGGTCGTGTATCGGGCTACGTGGAGATGGTTTACTTGCTGGGCAGAGTCCCGGGGTATCCTGCCTAGTCTCTTGCCAATACAGGTGATGCTGGAGTATTTGCTACAGCTAAAGCTCCAGAGACCGGTGGTGGCCTCTCTGAAGGTTCATCTAGTGGCTATATTGACCTTCCACCAGCTGCTAGAGGGGAGATTGCTGTTGTCCCACCTGATGATGATTAGGTTCCTGAAAGCAGTGATGAGGCTTTATCTGCAGATCCGTGACCTGGTGCCTCTCTGGGCTCTCAACCTGGTCCTTTCAGGCCTCACAGGGCCCCCTCTTGAACCCATGGCTTCATGCCCTCTGCTCTTGCTTTACTGGAGGCCATTACCTTGGCAAAGAGGGTCTCCAAAATTAGGGCACTGACCTTGGAACCCCTCTATACTGTATTCTATAAAGATAAGGTCCAGTTGAGGCCACACCAGGTCTTCCTGCACGAAGTGGTTTTCCAGTTTCATTATAACAAGGGTATTTTTCTCCCCGTGTTTTTCCCCAAACCACACGGTTTGGAGGAGGAGAGAAAGTGGCACATGCTAGACATAAGAATGGCTCTGGCCTTCTACATTGAGCACATGAGAGCATTCCAGAGATCGATGCAGCTCTTTGTTGTGGTGGCCAACCGGATGAAAGACGCACCTGTCTCCGCCAGCGCACTTCCTTGTGGATAACTTCCTGCATCAAGTTCTGCTACAAGCAGGTGAAGGTGCCGCTTCTGGGAACCATCTCAGCACACTCAACCAGAGCTCAAGCTTTGTCTACAGCTTTCCTTTCAAGATTGACCATGCAGAACATCTGCAGAGCTGCTACCTGGTCATCAGTACATACCTTCACGTCCCACTACGCCATTGTCCAGCATGCATGGGAAGACACAGACTTCGGCAAAGCAATGCTGCAGGCAGCTCATTGGTAACTCCAACCCACCTATGATGGAATGGACATGAGCAAGCACTTGAAGAAGAAAAGAGGGTTACTTACCAGTAGCTGCTGTTCTTCGAGCTGTGTTGCTCTTGTTCATTCCATGACCCACCACCATCCCCACTGCTGGAGTTGGCAGAAAAAAGGAACTGAGGGGGCATAGGGCTGGCAGCGCCTCATATACTGCGACATGTGCACAGGGCTCCCGGGGGTGCCAAAACCTGCCCTATGGGGGTCTGCTAAGGTGAAAAAAGTTCTGGTAACTATGCATGGAGGTGTGCACACACCTATAATGGAATAGACATGAGCAACACATCTTGGAGAACAGCACTTAGTGGTAAGTAACCCTCTTTTTTTAAGTGTCTCTGCCTCTTTGAGAATTCTGGCAAAGTTTTTTTGAATCATATATTAAAAAATGGCTTGGATTACACTCTATATTTGTTTTGCTTGTCTTGACTCAATCATATACATTTGATGCAATCAAATAAATTGAGAGGCACTGGACTAAATAAGCTCAATTCCCTCAGCGTCTCCTCATAAGTCATGTGCCTGAGCCCTATAATTGTTTTCATTGCCCTCCTCTGGCCTCTCTAATTTGCTTACATCTTTTCTGTAGTGGGGGGCCCAAAACTGGATACAATAGTTCAGATGTGGCCTCACCAATGCCGAATAATCACTTCCCTCTCTCTGCTGACAATGCTCTGACTAATGCTGTCCAATATGCCATTAGCCTTCTTGGCAACAAGGGCCAGCAGTTGAACACAGAATGGAGATGCCTTTTATTAACATCATCATCTTTAAAACTTTTCATTTTCTAAATGCAAGGTGAAAACCTGTCTCCACTGAAGTCAATGAGAGTTTTGTCGTAGACTTCAAACATCACCATGAAACTTTTAGCACCTAAAGGTGTCATTGTGGATAATAGCATCTCCCAACTCCTCTCCATTCCCCTCCCCTGTCCAGTAGCCCTGGGTATAGCACAGGTATAACTGTCCTCCCAACATATGTCCCTCCTGTGGATTAGTTAACAACTGCCAGAGGGGGAAGCCTCATGTTAGTGGGCCTCATAACATTTGCCAATGACTCCTCCTCCTGCAGTCATTTTATGTCCACCTGAAATAAACTGTCAAGGTGTTAGTGAGTGAGAATGTTAAATGATATTGTGGCAGCGGGAAGGAATCATCTGGATCCCTTAACTAATTCCCTGTGGACCTTTCAACTTTTTTTAAAAAAAGTTAAATATAGAAACTTTTAGTATTTTTGTGGTGTAAACTGGGTTCCACTGAAACATTCTTCCAGATTGAACTTGTTTTTAATAGGTTTTGGGGAATCTAGTCCTAAGAAGCATTGATCTCTGGATAATGCACTCTCTAATATTGAATTGATTAGCTCTGTCGCAGGTGGATCTGTTACTCCTATTCTTATTCTCAATATTAAAAGATTAATTTATAAAATTGCACAAAGTGAGGAAGTCCTCACTGTGAAATTGATAGACTACCCTAAGTAAAACAACACAGGACAGTTAGTTAATTCAAATCCTAAAATACCTATAGGAGAAAAGTTTATCATCATCCTAAAACTATGACCCACGTGAATATCTCAGATATCCTAAATACTGTTTACGATGGTGTAAGTATCTGTCCCATGTAGCTCATGCAGTATGTCATATAGTATGTGTTGTCACTTCAAGTGCCACCAACCTCACCCAGGCAAAAGATGTATAAATATTGTTTTAATTTGTGACCCTGCCTGGTGTGGGTCACAGCTGAGAATGTCAAATTCAGGACAAACTGATAAAAAACAGGGCGGACACACCCCAAAACTGGTGGTTTATTCTATAATTAGAGTTCACCAAGTCAGTAACAAAAGTAAGCTCCTGTTCCATCACATTGGTTAACAAGAAGCCAGAACACAGTCCCCTTAGGCAATCCAGTCCCCATCACCACCCAGACATCTGGTCTTTATGATGACAGGTTACTGAAAACCAGATTCATCATCCATAAAATTCTTCTAATCCCAAAGGATCAGCCACTCTCCTTGGTCAATATGTATACTTTAGATCTTATCGACTACCATGCTGGAGCCAATTCCTTTAGTAAAACCATAACTAAAGATTTATTAATATAAAAGAAAAGAAGAGTTATGAAATGGTTAAAGGAATCACATACACTACGAGTGATTTTAGAGTCTGTAGATGAGGATCATAGAAGGGATGTTAAATCTGCTAACTTATAATAAGTCTCTCTACTTCACCCATTAGATTGGAGGGTCATCAGTCCCGTGTAAGAAATCAAGTCCAGAGCTGTGGAGCAGGAATGAAGATGAAGTGATGTTATTTTATATGTCCTTTTATATTTTCAGCCCATGTGTATCAAAAGTTACTGGCAAAAGATGGAATCTTTGATCACGTATCTGTATCACATTTTCTTACCACATGTCCTTGCTGAATCATGGGTCAATCATTGCCTCAGTGCTCTCTGAAATGTCTCCAGGAGAGGCTCACTATTGAGCTGATTATCCTTAATGGGCCATCCAGCAGGTTGGCTAGATTTGATGCAAATCTGCCTTGCAAATCTCAAATGTGTTTGAGATACGAACACATAGCAAATATTCATAACATATGCAAAAATAATACATGGATTTAAAAAGGATAATAACACTTAGCAGGCTATAACTTTTCCATTGATACCTTACATGACATACTTTGTACAAGCTTTATTGCAACTTTGTAACAGTGGTGACTGTAGTGGTGTAACTAGTTATCTTCCTTTTTATACAGCATCACATAATTATTCCCAGACGTTGATGAAAACACTTTTTATAGCAATGTCTCAATTTTACTCCAGCTGTTGTGCCAGTATGTCAAGTAGAGAAACAGAGCTTGGAAGAAGTTAATCTTCAATTTCCAGAAAAAATATTTGGATTTGACACAACTTCATGTATACGTAACAAAATGTTCCTGCATATAAATGTTTTAAACAAATGTTTAAGCACTTTAACAGATAAAAATTCCCAGATTTAAAGTGTTCACAAATTAAAATGTCTTTTGCATAATTACAATCATGGGAATTATCTTATGGCTATGATTGATGTTCCAGCATGTCAGTGATCTGATCTGTGGTGCTGTATTATCAATGAAAAGCTGTCATCTGCTCCTCACCCCAGATTCAAATGATAAACTCATCTGCTTTTTCCCTTATACAGTACCTGTTTCTCATTTAACATTTATCAAGAGAAAAAAAATAACAAGTCAATATTCTCCTTCGAGATGTGTTGCTCATATCCATTCCACTTAGGTGTGTGCGCGCCCTCGTGCACGGCCCTCGGAGAACTTTTATGCCTAGCAACCACCTGCTGGGCCGGTCCCAGCGCCCCCTGGAGTGCCGCCCTCATGCGGCGGTACATAAGGCGCTGCCAGCCCCTCCCCTCCTCAGTTCCTTCTTTCCGCCCATGACGGCCGGTTGAGAACAACCCCTGCTCTTCGCAGTTATTTCTTCTAACCTGTAAAAGTGAGTAGTTAGTTTAGTAGTTCATCCTGAACTAAGTTAGTTTTAGTTAGTTAAGGTTTTAGTTAGTTAGGAGAGCCTTCGGGCTCGGGGCGACCCGGCCATGCTGGGCTCGCCCGGCTTCAAGCCATGTGCTAGCTACCCCCATGACTGTTGTTTAAGGTGCTTGGGGGAGCAGCACTGTAGGGATCAGTGCACTATATGCAAGTCCTTTAAGCCTCAGACTCAGAAGGAGAGGGAGGTGAGGCTTAGGGCTTTCCTTATGGAGTCCACACTGAGTCCGGCATCTGAGCCGTCACGGACTACCCCGGCACCGAGCGTGTCCTCGGTGCGGAGTGCACTGCCGGCACCAGGGGTCCCAGTGCCGAAGAAAAAGAAGCGCCGCCCGCGCTTGCAGCGCTCCCCCACACCGCAGGAGCGGCCGGGATCGAGCTCGGAGGTGCCGTTGCTCTCCGACATGCCGCCGGCTCGTGCTCCAGCATTGGCACTGGCACCGGCACCATACAGGGAGGTCCCACCGACTCCTGGAAGTGGGGGACCCCTTGTACAGGACCCTTCGACGCCGGAGGCGTTCGAGGCGGCACGAGCCTTGTTGGCCTTGCCCACACCTCCGGCACTCTCTCGCCTGAGAGAGTCAGGGACTGTCTCCTTGGGCAAACCCGCGCTGGGTGTCCCCGAAGGGTGGGTGGCCCCGGCACCGGAGGATCGGCCACCCACCACCCGATGCCGGAGAGTCGAGCTTGGAGGCTCCTCTCCCTCTTCGTCTTCCAACGAGGCGTCGCGGCACCATTCCGGATCGCGGCACCATTCCAGGTCACAGCGCCGCTCGTCGACGTACAGCAGCAGCCTGGCACCGAGACGGCATTCTCGGCACCGCTCCCCAGCTCCGCGGAAGAGACAACGCAAGTCGTCCCTGTCCCGGTACCGGTTTTCGTTGTCGTCAGCGTCGCCCTGTCGGCACTGCAGACGCCGTCACTCCTCTGGGTCGTCGCGTGGCGAGTCCCGGAGCATCTCTTCACGGCATCATCGACGGCATCGTTCTCCTGGCTTGGGATCCCGGACCCGACGCCAGGAGCAGGTACTGTTGCCGGCACCGGAGCTAGCACCGCAGCCGACACCGGCACTGCAGCCGGCACCATTACCGGTACCAACAGCAACTTCCATGGTGGCACCGACGTTGCCCTTGGCACCGGTGCCACCCCTGGGATGGCCCCAGGGTCCCTGGCAGTGGCCATTGTGGGGTCCATGGGCGGCTCAGATGGGGCAGGGGACTATGTTGGCCCCTGCCTCGGTCACCCAGCTACTTCCCCAACAGGCACCTTCAGTGCAGGAGGGCGACCACTCCTCCTCCTCCTCTGAGGAGGAGGAAGACCCTGGGGAGGGCCCCTCCACTGGACCCCGCCACCCATCCTATTCTTCATTGCCGGATGAGGCGGCTGCCAGGGACCAAGGAGCCCCTTTAATCGACTTTAAGGCCCACCAAGAGCTCTTGAAGCGCGTGGCCTCGAACCTTGGCCTGGAGGTCAAGGTTCTGGAAGAGGAGGTGGACCCCCTCTTTGGGCGTGTGGGGACGCAAGGACCATCTAGGGTAGCCCTCCCCGTCCATGACAGGGTCCTACGCCTGGCTAAGGCTGTCTGGCAGACCCCTTCCTCGTTCGCCCCCACGTCTAAGGGCACCAAGAAGAAGTATTACGTGCCAACCGAGGGGCACGAATACTTGTATACGCACCCTGCTGCGGGTACTCTGGTTGTGGACGCTGCCAACCAGAAGGACAGGCAGGGTGCTCAGAGCGCCTCCCCTAAAAACAAGGAGGGCAGGAGACTAGACCTTTTTGGCAGGAAGATCTACTCCACAGGGGCGCTCCAATTCAGGGTGGCCAATCATCAGGCTCTCCTGGGCAGGTACAACCTGAACTTGTGGGACTCCTTGCGTCTCTTTGCGGCGTCCCTGCCCCAGGACCAGGCTATGGACTTTACCTTGGTCCTGGAGGAAGGTTTGACTGCGGCTAGTGCGGCTCTCCAGACTGCTTCCGACGCGGCGGACATGGCCAGTAGAGTGATGGCCTCTGCTGTCACCATGCGTCGGGCAGCATGGCTGCAATCCACGGACCTGTCTCAGGAGGTGCAGCACTCCATCCAAGATCTGCCATTTGATGGAGCCACCCTCTTCTCGGAGAGGACGGATGAAAAGCTGGACGCCCTGAAAGACTCACGGGCAATGCTACACTCGCTGGGTCTTTACACGCCCCAGGTGGCCAGGTTACAAGCCCGCCAGCAGCCGCAGCAGCCGCCACAGCGGCAGTGGCAGCAACCTAGGCCACCGCCTAGGCCTTTCCCCCCCGCGAGGGGTAGGGATCGGAACAGGGGCTCTGGACGGCGCGACCGCACCGCGTCGTCCAATTTTTCCCTCAAAGGACCCTCCCAGGCTCCAAGGGTAAAAGGAACTTTTGATGGTGCGCACGAGGGTGGCTCTGTCTCTCGTTCCCTGGGTTGCTCCCCGCCCTTCCGGGACAGGCTAAGTCCATATCTCGGCCTGTGGCGGGCGATAACAACGGACTGCTGGGTCCTTCAAACCGTGCGCTTCAAAACTACGCCCTTCAGCTTCTGGCCTCCCCTCCCTACTCATCCCCACTCACCCCCCCCGTCCCTCTTCAGGGACCCCTCTCACGAGCATTTACTCCTTCAGGAGGTTCAATCCCTCCTACTCAAAGGAGCCATAGAAGCGGTTCCGCCTCTTGAGGTGGGGAGGGGGTTATACTCGATGTACTTCCTCGTCCCCAAGGCCAAGGGTGGCCTCAGGCCTATTCTGGACCTGCGCAGGCTAAACAGGTTCATAAGGAAGCAAAAATTCCGCATGGTGTCCCTAGCGTCCATCATTCCCGTTCTCAACCCAGGGGACTGGTTTGCCGCCCTTGACCTGAAGGATGCGTATTTTCACATTTCCATCCTTCCCGCCCACAGGCGGTACCTAAGGTTCGTGGTAGCTGGTGCCCACTACCAGTTTACAGCCTTGCCCTTTGGCCTGTCTTCCTCCCCCAGAGTGTTCACGAAATGTATGGCGGTGGTAGCGGCCTTCCTCAGGTGCAGGGGGGTCCAGATATTTCCGTACCTGGACGACTGATTGATAAGGGGCAAGACCAAGTCGCAGGTGCGCGAGGCAGTCTCCTTCGTCCAGACCACCTGCCATTCTCTGGAGCTGCTCATCAACGAGCAGAAGTCAACGCTACTCCCTGTGCAGCGCATAGAGTTTATAGGGGCATCCCTAGACTCGGTGTGGGCCAGAGCCTCCCTCCCACGCTCGAGGTTCGAGGCCATGACAGCAATTATATTGCAGTTACAGAGGTGCCCCACGACGACAGCCAGGCAGTGCCTGCAGCTGCTAGGTCACATGGCCTCGTGCACCTATGTAGTGATGTTGGCCTTCCTCAGGCTCAGGCCCCTCCAAGGTTGGTTGACCAAGGTATACGTGCCCAGCAGGCATCTTCTGAACAAGGTGGTTACGGTTCCCCCCGCGGTGCTGGGGTCACTAGACTGGTGGCTGGACCCCGGGACAGTGTTAAAAGGGGTTCCCTTCAGGGCCCCACCCCCTCGATCACGCTGATCACAGACGCTTCGGACCTGGGGTGGGGAGCTCACATCACCAGTGGTCTGACCACTCAGGGTCGGTGGTCCCAGGGGGAGACTGCCCTCCATATCAATGTCAAGGAACTGAGGGCAGTCAGACTGGCATGCAAGGTGTTTCGTCACTCTTTAATTGGCAAAGTGGTACAGGTTCTGACAGACAATACTGCAGCGATGTTTTACATCAACAAGCAGGGGGGGCGCGCTCCTCGGCCCTGTGCCAGGAGGCGCTTCGTCTTTGGTACTTGGCGGTGAGGTACGATTTCTGTTTAACCACTTCTCACCTCCCTGGGGTCAGGAACGATGAGGCGGACTGCCTCAGCAGGTCGTTTCTACCCCAACATGACTGGTTGTTGCATCCGGAGGTAGCGGCCAGGATTTTCCGTGAGTGGGGTGTTCCCTGACTGGACCTGTTCGCGTCAGCCTGGAATACAAAGTGCCCGAGGTTTTGCTCGCTCCAGGGTCGCGAGCCGGGCTCCCTTTCCGACGCGTTTCTCATTGAATGGACGGGGACCCTCATGTATGCGTTCCCCCCCTTCCCTCTCCTGCCCAGAGTCCTCTTGAAGATCAAGACGGACAGAGCGGATGTGATACTGATCGCCCCAGCATGGCCGAGGCAGAACTGGTACAGTCTCCTGCAGGACCTGTCCATCGCCCCTCCGATCGAGCTCCCGAGGAGGCCGGACCTGCTCTCCCAGGACCAAGGTCGCCTGCTGCACCCCAGCCTGGACTCCCTGCACCTGACAGCCTGGAGGCTCTCTGGTTGACGGAGGAGGAGAGAACCTGTTCGGAGTAGGTCCAACGCGTGCTGATGGGAAGCAGGAGGCCCTCCATGCGGGTCGCCTACAGGGCCAAGTGGAGGAGATTCACCTGCTGGGTGGAGTCGCGGGGTGTAACCCCCGGTATGTCCCCCGTGCAGGCGGTCCTCGACTACCTGCTGCAGCTTAGGCTACAAGGGTTAGCGCTAGCCTCCCTCAGGGTGCACCTAGCGGCCATTTCGGCTTTCCATCAGCCGATGGGGGGGCGGTCCCTGTTCTCCCACCCCATGTTGGTGAGGTTCCTCAGGGGGGTTGAGAGGCTCTACCCACAGGTCCGTGACCCGGTGCCTCCGTGGGATCTGAACCTGGTCCTTGATAGACTGACGGGGCCCCCCTTCAAACCCTTGGCCACCTGTCCCTTGCTGATCCTTTCTTGGAAGGTGGCCTTCCTCGTGGCCATTACCTCAGCTAGGAGGGTCTCTGAGCTAAGAGCTTTGACCTCGGAGCCCCCCTATACCGTGTTCTTCTGGGATAAGGTACAGCTGAGGCCTCACCCTCACAGTTGAGGACTACCGAGGTAGTCTCTCGTTTCCATTGTAACCAAGATACTTTCCTCCCCGTGTTTTTTCCTAAACCACACGGGTCTGAGGACGAGAGGAGACTACACACCCTCGATGTGAGGAGGGCGCTGGCGTTCTACCTGGACAGGACAAGGCCGTTCCGGAGGACCACGCAGCTCTTCGTCGCCGTGGCAGAGAAGATGAGAGGCTCCCCGGTCTCTGCCCAGTGCATCGCCAAGTGGATCACCGCCTGCATCCGGCTCTGCTATGAGCGTGCAGGCATCAAGCTTCCCGGAGTGGTGACAGCGCACTCGACGAGGGCCCAGGCCACATCGGCGGCCTTCCTGGAAAGGGTTCCCCTGGATGACATCTGCAGGGCTGCCACCTGGTCCTCGGTGCACACCTTTGCTGCGCACTACTCTGTCGTCCAGCAGTCGAGGGAGGACGCGAGTGTCGGCAGAGCCATGCTGAGGGCAGCTCGCCGTTGACTCCTACCTGCCTCCAGGTAAGGCTCGTTAGTCACCTAACGAATGCATATGAGCAATCACTCAAAGGAGAAAACATTGTTACTTACCAGTAACTGTTGTTCTTTGAGATGTGTTGCTCATATCCATTCCACAGCCACCCTCCGTCCCCGCTGTCGGAGTCGGCAGAAAGAAGGGACTGAGTAGGGGAGGGGCCAGCAGTGCCCTATGTACCGCCGCATGAGGGCGGCACTCCAGGGGGCGCTGGGACCGGCCCAGCAGGGGGTTGCTAGGCAGAAAAGTTCTCTGAGGGCTGTGCACGAGGGCACGCACACACCTAAGTGGAATGGATATGAGCAACACATCTCGAAGAACAACAGTTACTGGTAAGTAACCATGTTTTTTCCTATCTTGGCTTTTAATTCAATGGCTCTTAGGTGTCCGTATTGAGCCCTTTACTTGGAACTTATTAAAGAAATTTCAGGTTGTAGTAAGGGGCTGCTAAATTTCCCGTTAGTTGATTTTTCTTCCTTTGCTCCTTTTTGTAGCTTCTTTGCATACACCAGCTTGGACTCCATTAAGCTCTCTTACACTTCAGTGTTCCAAATTCAGATCTGATGTGTTGAGGGTGTGCAAGTGTAAATTACATGTTGATAAGTGGCTGGAAGTCTAGAAGGAATCTACACTTGAATGTTAGAGGATTGGGGAAGAAAAGAAGCAAATGGAAATTAAGACAACTTTAAGCCTCTCTGATCACTTTCTGAGAGAAGTTTGGATGAGTACCAAAAAATCCAAAAAAACCAAAACCCCACAACAACCAAAAACCCCACTATGTGGAACATATTTATAGCTAGTTTAATTCAAGGCAATAAATTCCGATTAGGGAAAATGAGCTGTATTGTTTTTGAGCAGATGAATTGAATCTGAGGACATCTATATTCCGTAATCCATAGCCTCTCTGACACTGGCTTCTTCTGTGCCAGGGTTAATTTTGTGGTGGCTGAATTCAGAGTAACATACAGAAAAGACAAATTTCTTTCACACAGATTCTATTCTTGTCTTTATTTGACTTAGTAATGTGTTTTGTTAAAGCATAGGGATGGCTTCCTGATCGTCTGTACCAGTCTACAAAGGGTAATGAGTATACTTTCTCCCCTCAGTTGGAGTGAGCCATATTTTAACCATGTCAAGAAAGGGTTAATCTGCCTCTGTGGTTTGCTACCAGATGTTCACAGGGGCCTGAACTTTTGGGTGTCCACATCTGGAAACATAGATATGAGCATATACAACTCCAGTGGAAGTCAGTGTGATTGGTGAATGCAAGTATATAGATGCATACTGGCCCTTTAAGAATAGAAGCATGGGGCAAAAGACTCCAGTCCAGGGACTATTAGGAGTGTGTGTGTGGGGCGGGGGTTGAAGGAAGAGGGGGAGAATCCCCTCTTTTCCAGCCAAATGGAAGAAGCTCTCTGGATGAGGGCATTATATAGACTGCCTTCTCCCTCAAACAGGAGAGAGTGGCAAGAAAAGGAAGCCAGAGCCAAAAGGCTAAACTCCAGAAAGAGACGGCTATGAGAAGCGACCCTTTGAAGAGCTCTATGTGGATAGCAGAAGAGCCAAAGATAAGCGTGAACCTTTGGATTGCAGTGATGGACATTACTGTTGAGACTGTTTGTGGACATTAAACCAGCCCCAAGTGGGGGTGGTCGGACTTACAAGGCTGTGGGGAGTCTGTATGGGGCCATGAAAAGGGAGACCAAAGGGAATTCTAGCCATGAGGGACCATTCAGGAAGTGGCAGCCCTGTTACCCTAAGTGTCTCCAGTTCATCACCCAAAATTGGTGGAGATTCTTCAAAATTGACTTAAACCTTTGGTAAAACGGGAAGAAGAATACTTATCTACTGTAAGGCTATTCTAGCATTTGTAGCACTTTTTGAATATTAACTAAGATTTATTGTTTTCCAGAGCATTGTGATTACTAAACTAGCCTTTCCTTGGAAAGACAAAATCCCATGAAAATCAAGCTAATCAAATTAAATACATATGTCTGAGAAAATTGTTGGGAAGAGTTGGAACAGCTTTAAAGGACAACTACCCTAAATTTAAAAATAAACCCTTATATAACCAACATATTATAAAAAAGGAACAAATGATTATATTAATTTTTTAAGCAGAAATTGTAAAATGAAATTAAACACTGAGAACAAATTTCATTACATCTTGTAATAAAATATTAAGTAATCAGGATGGCTCTGATTAATATACGCTAGAGCTGGCCAAAATAATTGACTTTTGAAACGCTATAGCATGACTGGTACCAACACATAGGAGGGACAAAAACCACAGAAACACATGAAAAATGAAGAGGAAAACCGTGAATGAGAAAAGAATAGACATAAGTAATAATATTTCATGTGACAAGTCTACTATGTGGGATGATTTTTGGTGGAAGATTAAGAACATATTAACGTAAAACAGTGTGTGCTAGCTCAGCCACTGGATATGTTCTCCCCTCGAAATTGCTTCACTTTTGTATTTTTACCACTTCCTGCCTATTAGGGCCTTGAAACAGCAAAACATGTGTGCAACTTCAAACATGTGAATAATCCCAGTGGGTCTGTGAGAACTGGGAATACTCGTATGTTTAAAGTTTCACATATGTTTTGCTGATTTAGGGCCGAGGTCCTCACAAATGATGCACTAGACAACATCAAGACCTGGGGACAGGGAATGGTTTGCAGTGCAAAACACCTTTATTGAATTTACAAACTTTTGAATGGTAGATAGTAATCTTTCATATTAATGAACCATCTTTTTACATGTGTGTACATCTATCTTTTATATTGAAACAAATCTTGTAATAGATGTAGCTGGGAGACCAAATGCTGTATAAAAGGGATTTCTTCCAAAATCGATAGTGCAGCTAAATCCTAGATCCTTTTCTCCAAAAATATTTTAACTCCATTTGTATGGATATCACTAAACATGTAATAGAATGTGACATAATTCTTAGAATGGAAAGAAAAATTCCAAAATCCTTCATCTTTTTGAGAAGCAGCAACAATTGTGGGCAACAACCCAGAATGCCTGCCTCTCATGTCCATGTGCTAACCATTAAAATGTAAACGTTTACCATTTTCTTCAAGTTTTGTGTTCTACATTAAAGCAGCAGCTAAGTAAACAAGCTGGGACTGAAAGTACTTTACACCTCTCTCTGAGATGAGAGACCACTGTTGTATTCATAATGAACCTGATCTAGCAGTAGGGAACGCACTGGTTCACTCTATTTGAGTAGTTCACCCCTAAATTACTGAATTTAGCCTTTGACAAAATATTTGAACTAAAAGACTGTGTTGTGTAGGGCTCCAGACATAAAGGACAAATCCCAGAACAGCAAAAACAACGAGAGTCCTGTAGCACTTTAAAGACTAACAAATTTAATTTCTGCAGGCATAAGCTTTCGTGGGCTGTAACACACTTCCTCAGACGCAGGGAATGGAATCAGATAGGGGGTGTATATATATATATACAGTCAAGGGAAAGGAACAACAATGGGGAAGGTAGGTAATAGCAAAGTCCATACAGTTAGAGTAGCTGAGGCTATTCACAACCATTGATTAGAAGGTGAGAATGTGTGAACCGTGACAATTACTTCTTTTAATGAGATAACCATTCCAAGTCCCTATTCAGACCCAGTTTCATTGTGTCAAGTTTGCAGATGAGTTCGAGCTTTGCAGTTTCTCTCTGAAGTCTGTTTTTGAAGGTTTATTTTTGTAGACGTATGGCAACTTTCAAGTCAGCTAGAGAGTGTCCTAGGAGATTGAAGTGCTCTCTGACTGGTTTATGGATGTTATCATTTTTTATGTCTGATGTGTGTTCATTTATTCTTTTGCGTAGTGACAGTCCGGCTTGGTCAATGTACATGGCAGAGGGGCATTGCTGGCATATATTACATTAGTAGATGTGCAGGTGAATGAGCTCCTTATGGTGTGGCTGATGTGGTTAGGACCTTGATGGTGTTACTAGAGTCGATGTGCGGGCACAGCTGGCAATGGGGTTTGTTGCAGGGATAGGTTCCTGGGTTACTGTTCTTGTTGTATGATGTACGGTTGTTGATGAGTATTTGCTTCAGGTTGGGGGGCTGTCTGTAAGCAAGGATAGGTCTGCTTCCCACGGCAGTAACTTGTACAATATCTATATTTCTTCTTGTGCTCAAATCCTCATGGAGTTACCAAGCTGATGTTTCACAAGAGGCCCCAGCACTGCAGACTCTAGGAACATTCTGTAACAAACAGACCCAATGCTCATGCGCTCCTGTGGCAGAGTTCATGCCCTGAAATAGCTATTCATTTTGGCTGAATAGCAGAGGGATTCTCAACTTTTTGTATACTGGGACCCCCGCCATGCTACCCCATGCGCACTTCCAATCAGTAATCTGAAAAGAGCAACATAGCTACTATTCCCTGATGCCTATTCAAATGTCTTGACCCCCTCCACGCTGTGTTGGCAACCCTTGGAATAGCCGATTGAATAAATGGCAGCGAGAGTTGAGCCAACTAGTCAAAATGTTTGGACTATGACCTCTTTCTCCTAATGAGATGTTCACAAACATGTTTGAATTTTCTTGAATGTACTTATTAAAGATTGTTTATGATCTGCAAGTACTTAATATTCAAAATATGAGCTATTTGGATTGGACTCAAGTCATATTGTGTGCTCCATTACTAGATGAGTGAGTCCTAGAATCAATGTAATGAACTGGAAATTCACTTTCTGTGACTTAATATTTAGTTCATGTGGTATTTTAGTAAAAATCCTTGTTGGTCAATTCACTTGTCCAATTATTCAAGGAGAGCGAAATTAATCCTAAACATGGATTTAACATAGGGATGAATTTCTTGTGAGAGCTTGATCGAAATTTAGGGGATATATGGGCCTTTTGCACAATGATGAATTTCACCAACAAATGAACACACAGGGGAGAGAACATAGTTACAGCACATGCATTTAAAACTCAAACATATTCCCATAATTTATTCTGCAGTCTTCGCTCAGCTCCAGTAAAATTATATTCCATGTACATAAAACAGTTGTTGATGCTGATGCTCTTTAGAACAGATCCTGAATTCTCATTTGAAACGTAATTTGATCTTACACAGAATTGCTTGCAGATATCTTCCTGAAAAGTCACAATAATGAAATGTGACATCCTCCCACCCAATGGTTACTGATCTTTGATTTACTGCCACTAAGCAAAATTTTGCTGGGATGCAATGTTTATAGCTGTATGTGCCCTTTCATATAAAAAACAAACCAAGGAGGTGGAGATGCAAAACATACTCTAAAACCTACTCTTAAACAACAGACCTTACAATGCCCCTTAGAATTGGGACTGACTGTCTACTGCAGGGATTGTTTGAATTCTATGTCTGGCCTTTCCAGATGAAACTATTAGACTGGTCTCCCTTGAAATTAGAGTATAACACAGATCCAGAGTGAAATCTTTATTTGCACTTTGGCGTAGGAGTGAGAGAGTCTTACCAATGCTATGAGTGAGGTTCCAAACTCCACTCCCTTCCCACTTAAAATATAGTTAAGGGTAAATAATTTAAGAAAGAAATACAACCCAGACAGACTGAAGGCAAGAGATGAAATTTCGCCAGATTTAGCGGATGAAGTAGTCGAGAGCATAACATTTCAACTCCATGGTGCCTATTAAAGCAAGTAAAATTTCACCTGAGAGCTAAATCAAAACTCACTGGATATTTGTGAAATAGCATACATGCGCAGTGCAAGGTTTCACCAGAGCACATAGGCTATAGTTCACCTGGAGAAATGACTTCTTAGTCTCTATAGGAGGGGTGGCCAAACTGGCTCTTTTACCATGAAAGTGTGGTTCACAGATTCCCCATTCTTTGCCTACCAGACTGGAGTGGGGAGCTTGGTATGTCTGTCCTGCCGGAGGGTGGTAGGGCTAGAGGATTCTACCTAGCGGGGAAGGAGGTCTCGGGGGGATCAGTAAGTTTGGCCATTCTTGCTCTATAGTGTGGCATCAGTGTGTGTGTGTCACCTAGATTATCTAGAGCTGGAGGGAAATGGCCATGTTTTTAGTTCCCGCTCCAAACACTTCAGAATCTTCAGCAAAACAAGAGCCCAAAGAACCTTGCAGACAGCAGCTTACTTCAATCTCTTTCTCTGGTTTTCAGCACCACAGGAAATCTGCAGCCTGTATTCAAAACAGTAAGGGAACAGCCTTCATTGCAGTTATATTTCTTGGTTCTGCATTGATCAGCTATTGAGCCCACAGGACTGTCTCCATATTTATAACCTCCCTGTGCTGATTGGCTCAGCTGTCTATGATGAATATATGGAGCTTGCCTGTAATGAAAATTTCCTGTACAGCTTCAGAAACAGCTAGTGAGCATAGCTAGTAATTACCACTCCCTTCCTCTAGATCAGGGATTCCCAGACGTTTTTGCCTGAGACTCATCTGTGCAGCTGCAATAGGCACCATGGCCCACTATTAATTATTACATACATATAAATGATAACACTGTAAAAAACAATATCCATATTTCTGCTTCATTTTAATATAAACATTTGTAATACAGAAATCCCTAGCAATATGCACGCAGAGAAATGCTTTAAGATCTTTGAAACCCAATAGCTTTAGTAAAGCTATACATTAAAAAATATTGAGGGCAAAATGTGGTGTTCAAACAGGGAAAACACAATGTATAATTGGACAATGTATAAAACTGAACAATAAGCAGCACAACAATGTTAACAAAACAGTTAAAACACATTGTGTTAATATTTGCTGATTTTAAAACAAAATAGTTGCTCAACTTTGAACATTATATTGTGTTTTCAGTTCTTTTAAAGTGTGAAATCCGAATGTCTCTGCTGTGTAAGTAAACTCTACTCTTTACTAATCAGAAAAGAATTAAATATTGTAAATAAAAATATAAAATAAGGTATATGGTGAGGCACTGAGTATGCAGCTGATCTGGTAAAGAAGAACACAAACTTCAAGAATGTGTTGTCATCATTTTCTGACCACTTTATTTTTTTTTGACTGGTTCATTTTGCGGGTCTTCTCTGACTGCTCAGTCGATCCAGATAGGTCTCTGATGGTGGTGACTTTGCCGCCCACAGTGTAGACATGCCCTTGTGTACCCATGGTGTAGGGTACCGGAAGAAATTTTATGGCGAATATGGGCTAGTTAGCAAGGCTAGGCCTGAAAACGGGGTTAATGAAGTAAGGCTATGCTTTGTGGCAATAGCTTGCTGTTTAGAAAAAGAGGTCCGATGAGAGAAAACATGTTTTTCTCTTTTTTCTGTCTAGGACATTGTTGGGTAATTCGTTAGCCGCTTTTGCTATAAACAGGGAACTGCAGCTTGCAGTGGATTGGGCATTATAAGAACACTAATCAAAAGGTGAAATACAAGTATCGAAGCCCAATCACTACCTGGATTGAAGTGTAGCTAATGATTGCTTAGCAAGGTGAGGGGGGGAAAGGTATTTTAGAGTGATGTTTGTAAGTCCTGCCTTGAAGTTCTCACTAGACCCTGCGCGCAGGGTGCTGAGTGTTGGGTCCGCTCTTGGGCAGCTGCTTATCGGGAGAGAAATGGGCTTCCCCTCCCTGGTTGTGGTGAGCACCTGATGTGTGTGTGTGCTTGTGACTTGAAATAAAAAGCTACTTGCAGATACTGCCTTGTCCTTATGCATCACTCTCACCACTGAGATCCCAAAGCATGAACCCCTCTGTCTCGGAGGTGCACACATGGCAATAAATGCCTCTTACAGTAAGAGCTCTAGTCCTAGTCTATGCTGGCATTTTCTAGGCACTACTGCAATACAAACAATAATGGCTACAGTGGTGAAGTAATGAAGCAATTCAATTTATTTTTATTTTTCTCTGTATAGATGTTTCATGTTACTTATCCCTGCTGGAATTATTGTAGCTCCCAGTGTGAAAAAGTAAACAATATTTTTCCATGAGCACAGATGTTTCCAAGTGTTCCCACAGAACTTCCTCAAGTACAAAATACTAATGTTATCATCCAAGTTAAGACCACTAAGAGACTCAGAACATCTTAAACCCATAAATAATTAATATTTTCTCCTCATCTTAGTGGGGAGCGTCAATTTTGTTTTCCATAGGAAACCTCAAGTGGCATGTTGTATTAAGATATTTCAATTTCATCTCTAACTGCAGCTAGTTTACTCTGTAATTTGAAGATGTATCTGATATATTTACACACTGTAAAAGTGTGATAGCTTTGTCCAACTGCAACAGACATATTGTCAATGTCTCTGAACATCTATAAGCTCCAAACACTGTTCATAGGGATGTACTGTGCCACAGTAACACATGGTACATTTAATATTAAATATGGAATAATGTTGATTCAATTGCAATTTCTTCTTAGTTCTAAATACTTAGGGAGATGAGGAGCCAGCCAAGTGGCTGTGGTGTCAGTACCACCCTTTAAACTTTCAATTAGGGATAATTCTTGTCTGTCTTATGCATGTTATTCCATAGAGTTCAGTGACCTAAAAAAGCCCTGTGATGAGAACAAAGATTAATTTAAATCTCCGGCTCAACGTTGTGTTTAAATTTATGACACAAAAGGCATACTGGGTATTGTAGCTGATATTTCAGATAATTCTACTTGCCAGGAAATTGGACTTGCATTTACTAAAATTTGGGGGAAACTGTACCAAGGAGCATCTCTAGCTTCCTCTGAAATGAGTCCTGATTTGGCCCCACCTACCCCCTTCACTTCCCTTGTGGTGCACTTCCTACAGCTGACTTCCTTTCTTTAGGTCACTTGGCTGCTGGGTCTAGGGACAGGAAATACTAGTATGAAGCTTAATGTGTTTCTGTGCAAGCTGGTGAACCTGGAAATGCTGTCAGGTAACTTAGTATAATGAAGGAATCTATCTTCTCAGGCTAGTAATGGTATATTAATAACTTCACACTGGAAGTTATTTGCAGTACTTTTAGACAAAACTTTCTATTCCTATGTGCCAGTGGATCTTTCTATTAACTGCTACGTATATACAGACACCTGTTCCGTACAGAGCACTTGGTAAAGGATGATGAAGGGTCTGTGTCAGATTCAAAACTGGGGAGGGGCAGAGGAGGCTGAGATATTGAAAAAGAGTTCATGACCTGGTGAAAGAGGATGGTGGAATGTGTGGAGAGGCTAGAATCCCAATGGATAGAAACAAAGAGGCTGACTTATCAAAAAGGAGAATACCCTCCTCTGGTGCACAGCAATGCTGATAAGTATATTGTCCCGTGTAGTAAGTGAGATAGCAAGCACTGGAAATGACAGCTTTTGAGAACACGCTCCCTTATACTATCCTAACACTCTGGTAGAGGCCCAGCTCCTCTGCACAAATACAGCTACACAGACAGTACTCTGCCTTTAAATGAGAATTGGAAGATTCCAGTTTAGAGCAGCTGAAATGCTGTTTATAGCAAACACGAGAGCCACTGAAGCAATGTGTATGAATTTGGCAGAATTCTCTGCTGAACTTTTGGTTTTCTTTAAGTGACCCCTTTGCTATTTTGAGAGCAAGGGCTCTTTTTTTAATTTGAGTTTATAAATGCTGTATCCCTCCTCATGAAGTAACTGAAAATAGGCTACATGGTCATTTGTTATTGTTTACGCTCTCCCACTACTCAAACAACTACCAGTCCAAGACTCATGGTACCTTTGTATTTTTACATTCTACTTCTGTCTGAAGGAAAAGTCATAATAGTCCCTCCTACTTGAGCTTTGAAAATGTAACCCTGTAATTTCACATATTATGGAGGTACCCAATTGCAGCTTCATTTTAAAAGTTGGATTAAGTTGTGTACTCAAAACAGGCATTCTACCTCTTTGTTATTTATGGAAAAACACTTCATTTCTTCCACCAAATTAAATCAGTTAATGAGTATAGAATGAATTTTCTGAGAATTTATAAGAAAATGCATTAATTGTTTGAATTAAAATTAATTTTAAAATTGGCCCTTCAAGAAATCTACCAACCATGTCAACTTCTTTTTTGTCTTGAATCATCTCAGTGATTGAATAACAGATTCATTTAATTTCGCGTGTCATTAAAAATCACAAATCTTATGCATAGTCTGCATATTTTTCATTTAGGATTAATAGTGATCTTTGCCATTATTCTTCATACTGAAATTAGAGCCTGAAAAATAACGTTCTAATTCAGAAAAATCAGCAACGAGCTCCCCTCTTTCAAAATGGCTGCTATAGCCTATTCTTCGTAATGAGTCTGAGGCCATAGGCTACTCTTGGCAAACATGGCCATTGCCTTCATTCATCTTATCCTCACGGTGCTCCTTTTGAGAGCAGCTTGGCTTTATTCCCATTAGGAATGATGGAAGATTAAGGCCATTTTTAACTGAGGGTTGCCTGTGGCCTAAGGTGTTGTTTTTTTGTTTGTTTGTGTGTTTTAGAACAGTGGGAGATGGCAGTCATTTTAGTAATACTTATAATGAACTGAAAGAGGGCAATTCGCTGAACTTTTCTGAAAAAGACTGCACAGTTCTCTACTGACAAAAACTTACAAATGAAAACTAACAGCCACACTTGACAAATATTTCTTAGGGTTAACTCTTGAACACTTTAAACTTTTTGGACCAAATATTTGAAACAGAGCCTCTATTTATACTCCTAGTATTGGTTTGATGTTACTAGGATCAGCAATGGGCCTTAGATCAACAATCCTATTTGTTAAAGGCCTAACACTAAGAACCAGATCACAAAAGGGACTTAGGCTCAGTGTCATAATGTATAACTTTAGGAGCCCTGCCACCTGGTAAAATCCAGAGCCCTGTGTTAGATGCCCAGGATCCCTATACAATAGATCCCTAAGAATGGGATCCATAAAAAACAGCATGGTGAGCAAGGACCTACCTAACCTAGTCAATAGGCCATATCCCTCTCTTTGGCATTTCCTAAAACGCACCACTTTCAGGGACTTGAGTGCCTAACTCTGATTGTGACAGAGGTGCCTATCTCCACTGGGGATTCACAGCTGTGAACCTTCTTTGGGACCTTCTTTGGGACCAATAGTCCAGTGGTGAGAGCTCTCTCCTCACATATGGGAGACCTTACTATGGATACTTACTATCCTTAATATGGATACTTACAACAAATCCTTACTATGTCTAAGAAGAGCAGGGACCTGGACCTTACTTTCCCACATCCCTAACCACTGGGATACAGAGTCAATCTCTCTCTTTCTCTGGCCCAATGAATATTTAAGTATTTTATAAAAAGTGGAATAGTTTCACAGAAGAAATTGAGAGAGACCCACCCCAGAGTATGCCATAACCCAGTGGGCAGGGGATTCATCTGGGAGGTGGAAGACCTATGTTCAAGTTTCTATTCCTGTTAGGGACAGTGGGGATTTGGACCTGGGTCTCCAACATCCTGGGTGAGTCCTCTAACCACTGAACTATTGGGTAAAAAGGAGGTGGTAGCATCTCCTCCATTTTGTGCAGGGCCCAATCTACTAGGCATGTGCCTAATTACCCTTGAGCACACCTACTGGTTTGAGTGAGATAGGAGAGGTAAAGCCTATTTTGAGGATCCCACAGGGGCTTAGAAGAGAGCTAGGTGCTGTGTGTCAGGACTTAGGCAGCTGTGTGCACGCCCACTAGCTGACTTTAAAGCTCCAAGGGACTTCAGGCAGCAACTGAGTGAGGATTTTGAGGATCTAAATTTTGGTACAGTATCTAAGGTGACAGTTAGGTATCTAACTCCCTTTATGGATCTAGCTCTATGAGTATAATAAAATCAGAATTGCAGATCTTTCAGTAGAAGTCTCTCTAAAATTAAAATACTTGAATACTGTGGATTTGATGAGGATTTAACTATGTGGCTGATGTGAGTATGACTAACTTAAGCTCCCTTTGAGAAAGAAATAGCTCTGATGGTCTCCTGAAGGGTATACATGTGTCAAACCATATGAACAAATTCTATGTGTCCACCTATCCTGCACTCCACTAAGAACATGTACTCTGTTCAGCGACGGGGTAGGGAATCATCAGTCCCTTTAAGACCACTCTAGCATTGACACAAAAAGTGCATTACTCTTTAGTGATTTTATAAATTGTCTGCCTGTCTTTTCTTTCTTGTTAAGATAGTAAGTAAAGAACCTGTTTCTTATTTTTAAATGGACATGTTGAACTAACACTCCATTAATCATGAAAAATTCTGCAGTTGTGTTGCAGTAATTAACTCTGTGAAAAAAGCAATAAATGCAGACGCTATTAAATAGGAAGAGTCTAATGGCTTGGAAGGAAAATATTGAGGTTTTGTAATATATACATTGATTTTAGATGGTTCATTTTCAATCTAGCTGTAAAAGACTGTTTCCTGAAGACTGACATTTTCATCAGAATCTAATATTTTCCTTTTTAAATATTCCCTCCCACCCCCTCCCATCTTCTAATTGTAGTGATACCATCTCAATGCAAATTGCTGCTGCAATCAGGGTTACTGGTTGATCGGTCATGCCCACCAGCAAGATAGACTGCTCCTAATGTTGCCGCTGATTTTTTTTAAATGTTGGGACATTACATAGTTTATTATTTTTAATAAAAGCATATAATGATATCACCATTGATCCTTTATTGATCAGCTGACAGGTTTAAACCTCAAAATAATGCTGCTTATTTTGTAATTTCACCCTAATGTAAAACACACAAAACTGGCGAAGGTAATCTCTGTGTCACAGGAACGTACTGTTGCACATGGCCTGCTTAAGAGTTGTGGTGACTATCAGCAGTGTGTTTAATGTCCTTTTCATACATCAATAGTTTGCAACTACCAGTCTATTATATAATAATGAAATAATATACTCTATTGCAATGTTTCTTTTTAATTTTAATGTAACTGTGTAATTAGTTACCCAAAATAAATAAATACCCAAAATACCCAAAATATATCCAAAATACTTATATTATACTTCTTGACTAAAGTTTAACAAATACGACTGCTAACCTAACGATCACCTTCTTATCTCCATACCGGTAGCTTTATAGCTAATATGCCTGCCTGCCTCACAGAAGGAATTAATATTCATTCAGTGAATTATTGTCCCTAATTTTATCTGAAAAATAAAATAAGTTTTACAGGACGATCTCAGATGGAGAAATGGTCAGATTTCAAATGTAAGATTAGTTTTCTGCACTCAGCACACTCATACTATACCAGAGTACCACCTTTCAAGGAAAAAAAATAAGTAACTTTCCAGTCAGCAAGTGACCTGTTACATATATCTGTATTTCATGACGTTGTACAAACTTCTTGGGAGCATGTGCTGATTCTGATGTCAGCTAATCCACTTCTGCACTCAGCTGCAGACAATGGAGTTATTTACTGACATTGGTGTAGCTGAAATCAGAATCTGGCCCCAAATATAAATATCCAGTCGGACCCCATTTCTGTTCTGCAGCTAAAAGCTAGAGTTAGACTATCCAAAACATAGTGCCTTTAGCATCATGCTGGGGCTTTGATTCACTGCTGGCACAGAGAAGATGGAGATTTGTAGCAGTATGGTTTTTTTTAGAGGGCTCCCATTTACGTATTGACAAAAACTAATCTTGCTTAATTGAAGAGAATGTATATGAATTGAGATAGCTTAATATTGAAACATCAATTTATGATTAAACCTTATAAAGCCACTGAAAACTAAAAGTTGACCTCAAAACACCACATATAATTCTCCAAGTATCTTAGAAATAATAAAAAATCATTGGTTCTTATTAATTTTCATGTTCTGGATTATTTGTTCTATTTTATTGGTACTTTTTTCCTTTCTCTTTTTTTAGCTGCTCAAACATATTGACAGAAAACTAAAACTTAGCTTAACATATGTTGTTTCAAGCACTTAAAATTGCCAGGAATCTTCTAATATCTAGCCAAATTATTTGCACAGTTTGTTGAATTGGAAAAAAATACATGCAGCTGACACACAATTAAGCAACTTCGGTGTGCAGCTGAACTTAGGGGATACTTATTTGAAATTTGTGAGCTAATAGAACCACCACATGTGCTGGCTAGTAAAATGCATCTTATTACTTGTTGCTAGGGTCATTGCTTTTGGAAATTTACTTTTTCTGCCTAATGTTAAAGCATGACAGGATAAGAAGAACTGGAAACTCCCTTGCTGAGAGATATTATAGCTTTGGGGGCCTACTTTATCAAAATGCGCTTCAAGTTTTTACCTACTATAATGTATTTATAATTGGAAACTACCTTGTAGCATTGCTAACATGCAGCAAAGTTTGCTTTAAATATCATTATGACCTTTTTGAGAAGCCTAGATTTTTAAACTAAATTCTTTGAATGATGCAATCCATAGTGATTTGGATAGCCTGTCAAAATCTTACTTCTAGCCTCAGAAGAAAAATATAATACTTTCAGAGGTTATTTGAGTGCACAGCTTTGTTCTGACTACTTTTAAGGGAGTACAAGAGAGCCATACCCCCATCCCTTAGCAATCGTGAGTAGGGGGGCAGCCAGAACCTTTGACTCCTCTGCCCTTTAATGCTCAGTGGGACCATTTTATCATTATCCTCCACCAAGGAGAGTTGTTTGCTGCAGTGCAAAGTCGCTGCATGGTGTCCTACCAAATCAAAATGGCAGTATTTTCCATCCTCTTTGCATTCACTTTGCACTGAGTAAGTGATGTGCAATATGATGCATAGAAGGTGCAAGTGGGCCAACGAACTGCAAACCACAGTAAATAATAGTGCTAGATAGTCTTAAAGAGGGATAGGTCAGTGTGGCCCTGACACCAGCACCCCTTCAGTACTAGCTGGCTGTCCTGGGCATGAGGAGCATGGTCACTCTAAAAGATTACACTTGTGTATTTTCTCCACTATTTCCAGAGAAAGGCAAGTAAAGTGGTCGGGTGGCTACTGCACAGAGCCTTGGTTCCACTCCCCCTGGGGATTTGCTGTATAACTTTGACCAAGTCATTTAACTTCTCTTTGCTTCGGTTTACCTGTTTGTAAAGCTTGGGATAGTTGTGATACTTATCCGCTTTATGAATCACTTTTTGACCTATGGATAAAAAGTACTCCATAAGCGCCAAGTATTATTGTTTAATTATCGTCTGCCTTTGCCTACTGCTCTCATAACTGGGAAGTGGCTTCAAAATCCATAATCTAGTACAAATTAAATGGGAGTATATCTGTGAAGAAGGTGGCAGTGACATTAATATGCATAACAATGAGGGCACCTCAGGAATCTAAAGACGACAGCTATGCAAATCCATTGGTTTTGGGTTTTGTTATGGACTGAAGCCAGGTTCCCTGAGGAGTGCCAATCTTTTGATGACTTGTGGGGTCAAGTTGCAGCAAGTTTGGGCCAAGTTTTAAACAAGCTTGAGTTGGATTTTTATCAAGCCTTTGGGCAACTTACAGTTTTGGGAAGAACTTATATGAAACTTGGTTTTGATCTGAAACCAGGCAGAATTAGAGAGTTTGGGTGAATTTCATTTGGAATTTTATGTCCATTTGAATGTCCCACTTGATTCTGAAACTCAGCGGTGTAAACCCAAGTTGAGAAAAACTGTGGGGGAAAAGAGTTTGCATGAACCAAAAGTGCTAGCTAACTTTGTCTATTTCTGGTAGAGAGAGAGAATCAGCTGAGCAGTGTTGTTCCATCCTACACTATAAAAATCACCATATCCAGGGACTGATAATACAATTGTCTCTGGACAAGGTTATAATGTGGTCTAGTGTTGCAGAGTAGATAAGACCAAACTGTGTTCTGGAATTGTGTTCTAAACCACTGCACCCCTGGAAACTTCACTGATGTTTAAACAACCCTCCATGCATGTAGAGCAATTTGTAGTATCAGTGTTAGACACTGCAGTGTTGTAGCCTGATTCAGAAACAGAGATAAAACAAGGCAAAGGACAATGATTTGTAACAAACATTTTATTAAATAAAAGTTTGTCTTTTGCTTTATCTCACAAATTGTCTGCAAACAAGTTGTTTGCAGTGTGGTAGCCGTGTTGGACCCAGGACATTAGCGAGAAAAAGTGGGGGAGATAATAAACTCTCTATACCCTTGAAAGCTTGTCTCTTTCACCAACAGCAGTTGGCTCAATTAAAGATATTACCTCATCCACATTGTCTCTCTGCAAACAAACTGTCATTTTTTCAAATGGAATCATTATTCAGAATTATGTACTAACTGCTGCAAATAATTCTCGGTCTGTAGCTTGTACACAAACAGTTTGTTATGGATGTCTGATAATCAAAAGTTTGAGATGTTTAGATTAGACACAGATGATACATGGCCTGTTTCTGTTTCCTCATTGAATGAGAGTAACTCTTAGAATCAATTAGGATTTCAGATGCAGATACATGTGATTACAAATTCTTCATTTGCTTGCTATCAATATTCTGTAACACTTCCTTAAAACTTGCTATTTGGGGAAAATATTCCTGCTTTGGTTGTCTTCATATTTTTATTGGATTTTGGCAAAAGACTGAAGCCCTAAAAGGAGCTGAACTCTGTAAAGTGGTCTGGGAGGAGGCCCAGGTCACACCTATGGCAGAGGTAAGCCAAACACTGGAGAGCTGAGGATAAAATGTGGCACCCAGAGGGCAAATTGGTGCAGTAGATTTGCTATGCCTGTTTTCAGAAGTGGCTTAAGCACTTAGAAGGACAAGTCCCATCAAGTTTCAATAAAATGTAGGCTTCTAGAGTAGATTTAAAAAAATATTTAGGCTCATAAGAATACAGATAGACATGAATATTCAGACAGTGATTTCCTTCACAGGGAATAATTATATAATTTACAAATCCCTGCATTAGTGGGGATTAATTTGGCTCATTGCTGACATTTATACCCAATTATCTTCCCCCCTTATAAATTTTGGCTTCACTGCTGCCTCCCATTACACCTTAAACAAGGTTGCAAACATTTCAGTGAGGACAGAATTCAAATCTCTTGTATTGGGTGGGGGCATTACTTAATTTCACACATCCACTGTCTTCTTTGGATGCAAAACCTAAACTGAGACCTGGTCAATTAAGCCTCCCAGTGAGATTCAGTTTCCAGCTTCCAGAGAATGCCTTGCAGAATCATTTCCTCTGTGGAAAGCAGAAGTTCTGTTTTGTGTAGAATGCTGACTGCTGAAAAGTGTAGGTGGCTTATGCTCCAATGTGTGCTGGCTCTTGAAGGGGATTTCCTGGGAACATCCTTAGCAAAGGATTTTTGTGGTGAGATTTGCCTCACTAACCGTCAGTTGCCTACGCTTCTGGCACTCAACATTATATGTCAGGCTTTCAGCAGCTTACTGACTCTTCAGTACTTTCCTTCAGCATGCAATTAAAAAAAATTCTGTCAATATAGTAATGTTGTAGAAGCTGAGGGTATTTTGCACTTAGTTAAGGCATTAGTGTTGACTTCACTATAAGTATGGCAGAAAAGCTCATAACCTGTAAATGTTATGGAAGGACTAATTAATGATCTCCTCTTAGTTTTCTCAAAGCTGTCCTGAGCCTTGCCCTTACACACACAAACTGTCCCAGTGAACTCAATAGCAGTACAAGCGAAGACTGTTTGAGCCCTTCATAGCAACTTTTGTCTGGTCTTTTCATTTTGCTGATTGGTTTATAAAATAATCTAAACTGTGGAAAGATTGTAGTACATTTCTGAGGTGATAGTGGAAGATGAAACTGCGTGAGGCAGGATTTGGTTTTTTTAAACACTTTTTCTAGAAGTTCTCATCCTCTGAAGCTGTCCCATCTATGTGTTGATTTTCAGACCAGACTTTGTAGCCTCGCTGTACTTTAGCTTTCTGTTCAGCTTGAGATTTTGCCCAATGGACAATAACTTTTTACAAGTTTGACATTGTTCAGATTCCTATTTCTAACTTTTGTAGATGCTCCAGCTCTCGCAGCATTCTAGTCAAGATGTTTTGCACGATAAAAAGGAAATGATTAAAGTAATAAAACTGACAATTTTTTTCCCAATTTTTAATAAACTTCTAATGAACTCTGATTCCTGGAAAGATTTTAATGACTTATTTGTGGAAAACTGGAGTAAATGCTTCAGGTTAATTATTTACCTTGCTCTTTGAGACGCCTCATCTCAGACTTCCTTGTTCATTGTGGTGTTCCAACTGCCAGACACATTGGGCAACACACAAGGAGTTAATACAACTTTATGTTGAGTGTTCTGGATATAAAGATTCTGATGTCAACGTTCATGCTTGCCTATTTCTACAAAGAGGTACTTCACCTGTTTCTCTCATCTCTCATTGGTTTCCTTTCTCATTGCCAAAAAGCATATTTTATTCAAGTGGGTCACTAATTCTTGCTTAGCTCAATTATTTTGTCTTGCTAAATTTTTGGACCCTCTTAATAAAATGGAAAGAGATATTGGCAGTAAACAAGGCAGATCTTGAATTAATTATATGGATCCATTTTTTACACTCCTTTTAAAAGGCTAAAAAATATTTCAAATGAGTTTAAAGAGAGGGTGTGATGGGGTGTACCAGCCCTGCCCTGGACAAGAAGAGGTTAACCCCATTCTGTGGGCAGAGGAGTCCATGCCCCCTTGCCATTGTGGGTATGCTCCAACTGGAGCCTCAGTTTAAAAGGGAGCAGCCTACCTCAGTCAGGGTGGGCTGCTGAGAAGAGAGGACTCATGTTACAGTCTCCCTCCTGGGTGCTGCTGAATATGAAGGCCAGACGTGCTGAGACCCAGGTGGATACCTGGCTACTAGCGGAAGACCAGGAGGAGACAGAACCAGCAGGAACTTGGCTGGTTAACGACCCCAGAGACCCAGGGGATATGTGGACTACAGCACTGGAAAAGGGTAGGATGTAGTCCAGGGGAACTAGACACTGATAGGGTTGGGGACCAGGGACAAAGGCAGCATGTTTCAGATGAATGCCCACTGACCTAGTGGCAAATCCACTTGCTGCTACCAGGGCCCTGGGTTGGGACCTGGTGGAGCAGGGAAGGCCCGGGACCACCTACCCTGGCCACCACCCAAGTGGCCTATCCCTATCCCTGCTTTGGTCACTAGGCCCTGTAGCCCTTCTGAAGGGGGTGGCCATATTGACTCTGGCCACAAAGCCCTGCTGAAGGGGGCAGCTATATTGATCCTAGACATTAGAGCATATTGCCCTGAGGCTAGGGATGATTATTAGAACTCAGCTGCGGGGCTATAATGTCCCTCTTCCATCCCCAAAGGGTAACAGTGTGTGCTAGCCCTGCAACAAGAGATTAGGACTTTTGATACAAATATAATTTTAGGATGTGATTGGGAATAGACAGTACAACACAATATAAATGTCTTACCATCATGTATAAGAAGCTTTGTTTTAGTTTTTCTTAGTGGTGTTTTTTTCTCTTTCCCTTACGATAGAGTGTGAGTTTTCTGCATTTATGCAGCTTAGTTGATTCTGGCTTTGGTTTGTTTTTTGTTATGTGGTTCAAAGTCCAAAGTGGATGTAAAATATTATTCACATGTTTAGTTATAGTTTATGTTTAGCTCAAATTATTTTAACATGGATCATGCACAATGTTTTATGTTCAGTGTAATATTTGGTAATTACAACCACAACAGCACATCAATGCTGTGCCTTATCCTGAGTATACTGAACTCCCAATGAGCAAAGGTTAGTGTTCATAAAGTAGTAGGGGTTATGACTAAATCTGTATGAAACTGGATAGTCTATGTTCATAGGAATTTGTGTGAATGTTGTGGTGGTGGTGGTGGTGTTCTAATGCTGGTGATTTCACAACAGTCCATCTGCTTTAAATTTCTACTAAGTTACTCTTTCTGAAACTTAGGAGATTTACCCAGCTTCAGTGTGTGAATTAATCACTCATCCTTAGGTTATTCAAAACTAGGGCTAATTTTCTAGGAACTTTAGCAAAGATCACCTAAACCTTTCCATTAACCTGGGCAAGATTTTTAATTCAAAATGAAACTTGAAATTAGGTGGCTGCTCGCAGAATGGAAACTTTACACTGCTGAAGCTCTGATTCTTGAGAAGATGTGAAAAGAGGAGAAACTGAAGGTGTTGTCACTTGTTGTTACCCATTGAAGTAATGGCTACTAATATTTATCTCTTGCTATCATGGATCACAAATGTTATACAATGAAGTGTCATATGGTGAATTTGATTTTGTTCCTCTTTTTGCTTTCTTATGAAGCCTTCTAAGCCTCTCTCTGCACAGAAAAAATAAGTGGGCAGATAGCCAGGCTTCAGAAAACATTTGAAGAGTATGTGCGCGTGTCTGATGGAGTCAGTGTACTTACCTTGCTGGCCCCCATGAAAACTTCTGAGGTATTCCCTTAGATGCTGAAATACCTCTGAAGATCTGAGTCCAGGCCACTTTCTGAAGATGTGACACCGGGGGAAAATAATCCCAACAAACCCAGATGACTGATTTTAAAATAAACTTGATACAGTGAGTGAGAGAGAGAAGACAAGAGTATAGGAACCAGCCATAAAAACGAGAGCGAGATGGGCCTGTTTGTGCAGACACTTGTTATGGGCAAAGTGCTTTCTACTCTGAGTGTTCCCATGGACTTTCTTTCTCAAGATCAGGAGTTTTGTATGTTCTCAGAATAATGGCTGTAGAATTTCACTGTTTCATCCCTTTATTGGTAGTGTTTAACAAAATGAATGTTTCTTTTTGCAGGCTCTTCCACTTTTATTTATTTGAAAATTAAACTGAAATATACCACACCTGTTTAGAGGGGCCTAAACAAATGCACATGTTCCCCCCCCCACACACAAAAACCTACATGTGATGTTGCTGTCTGACCCAAATAATGCAAATAAAATTGTAATATAAGATTTTCTCATTAATATGTAACCATTAGAATCACTATTTCATTTTATTTGTAAACAGAAGTCCAAGATCTGCTATTGTTTTGTCTGAAGTAATCAGAGCTCAAATTTTGAAAAATTGGAATCTCAAGCTAGGCTCCTGGATCCATATTTTGGCACTAGGCAGAGCCTACTGGCTTTTTTTTTTTAAATGAGACCTGATAGTGCTGCTCAGCACTTCTAAAAACCAGCCCACTTACTTTGAAAATATGAATCTAAGAACCTAACTGTACATTTCAATTTTTTAAAATCTTGGCCCAAAATTTTGGAAAAGAAATTGGTGTCCAGCAGATAGCGAAACTATCTGACCAAACACAAGAGCATGGTCCCAAGAAGGTTCAGAGTACATATAGGCTCATATATAATCTCTCCAATCAAGTTAAATTAATTTAAGACTTTCAATGCATCTGTACATGAAACTGACATTTTCTAAACTTGTCATACATATTTTTCTGTCAAAAGCAGTTTAAGAACCTATAGTCATTTCTATTGTGCCAATAAATCAGGACAATTCTTTTCACCTGGATGTGAAGACTAAACAAGTATTTATGTTTACCAGTGTTTGTCTTCACTATACCAGCTCCTTTTGCCACTTTTCTGAACATGTTGACTTGTTAAAAAGTCAACGTTTGTTCCAAAAAGATACCACACAGTTACCACAGATGTTTCATATTTTATGCATAGAGGAAGAGTTATTATATTTTAGCTATGATTGTGTGGTAACCGCTGGCCAATGGTGATGTATTAATGGCATCCACTGAACTTTGAGGGGTGGGTACTACAATTTGCATTGGGCTGCAGTCTGGAAATTGAAGGGAAGAATATGGCTCAGGTCCTCAAAGATATGTATTGCCTAACTCCCATGGATACCTTTGACGATCTGGGCCAAAGTCTTCCTGACTTGAATGACCTCTTTTGTGTGCTCACAAAATGTTGTTACACTTAAGGGAACCACTATGAACTCTCCTGGAGGTATTGGGGAATTTAGAATGTTGTTAGCAGAGTGGGAGGGACAGGGAGGAAAGATGTAGCATTGCTGTGGATCATTCTGGATTGAATTAGCTAGAAATATCACTGCATTTTCAATGTTTTAGATGTTATCTACTGCCATGATTGATACAAGTGTAGAAGGTCAGAGTGTAACAAACTGCAGTCAATGCTATTTAACTTTAATGTCACACACAGTCTTTTGCAGTGGTCAACATTCCTTATTGCCTTTATAGAAGTGTAGTAGTAATTTTGTTGGCCTTACCATAAAATAGCCAAAAGGAAAACCATTGTTTACAGATACCTTTGTGGGAAAAGATCTGGAGTTTACCTTCAGAGCCCCTAGTATATGAGTAGTCAAAAAGGTCATAATGTAGAAACAAGAAATCATTATTTGAAACATTATAGTCCACAAATCCTTTCTCAAAAATACAACTTTGAAATTTTTTTCCCAATGTTAAATATGTGACTTGGCTGAATATGTGATTTCTGAAAGAAATACTATATCATACTTTGGTATTTTTTGAACTAGGAAATGTTGTTATTGATTTGATGTAAAAGAAAATTGCCATGTTTCATGTGCCAATATTAGCACTGGTTATGCCATTTTGCCATGATGCAGAGTGGTAAACTACATAATTCTATGATTAAAATGAAAGGACATGCTCTCTTTAGATGCTCATTTTGTACAAAATGAATCTGATCCTAATAAACTGTGGTAAATAACAGTAATGTGAATGTTGAACTATACTTGGTAAACCCCATGTTTCAGACACCACCTACCAACGTGTTTAATGCCTGAATAGCCTAGATACTTTCCATTCTGATACCTAACTAGCCAGATATACTGTACTTCTGAGCATAACTGGTGACAAGCTCAACTATATTATCTATTTATAGCAGAAGCTGAACCTTTTTGAAGATAGAATAAGGCCCAGTCTACACTTATCTTCCGGTGTCGACGGCAGTCAACGGGAGATACACAAGTGACGTAAATCACTTGCATATCTCTCGTCAACTGTGCTGCGTCTGCTCCGTGGTGCCATCCACACTGCGTTGTGCTGAAGGGAGCAGCGTTCCCTTCGACGCAGCCTTATGCTACTTACCAGGGTGGTTTTCCTGCGTTGATTGCTGGATTGACTGGAAGGGTCTACACAGACCGCTCAGTCGATCCAGAGCAATTGATCAGACGGCAGCGAATTTGCCGCCGTCAGTGTAGACCTAGCCTAAATCTAATCTATTAACAATTAAAACAGAAGCAGATTCCAAAAGAACAGCTCTTCTCTAGATTGTCCATGTGTGAGTCTCTGGCATGAAAAGCCTGAATTTGCAAACATGGCTAGTACATTTTGGTGCCCAGCTTCAGAAAATTTAGAGGAGGATCAAGGAACAAGCCCAGGTGTAAGTAGGACCTGGGATGCTGTCCTATATAAAGAAGTCTGGCAAAAGGCCAGGAGAGAGATGAAGCAGAAGCCCTGATAATGTGGCAGGAACTGGACTTCCAGGGGAGAGCTCTGGGAAGCATTTAAATGGGGAGTAGAGGAAGGAAAACTAGAGAGTGAGATGAATGGTCAAGCCCAAGTGGGTGGAAGTTTATACTTTGATGTTGGGATTTCATTGAGGCTGGGCCCTGAGGGTCTCATCCCTGAAAGAAGGATTAATCTTGAGAAGTTGAGAGGCTGAGCTGGGAGAAGTCCCTGCAGGCAGCTGCAAAGAGTTCTACAGAGCAATCCTTGGCTGCTGATTGTGGAGCTCTGGGATGGAACCTAGTGTAGAGCGCAGGGCTGGGTTCCCCTATTAGCCACCAACAAGGTGGCCTGAGGCTAGAGAAAGGGACAAGGATGGAGAACCCTGAGAGAAAGGTGTGAAGACCACAGACTTGGGTCTTAAAGACCTTTTTGTAAGGACACTTAGACTTTTATCTGTTGCTACCCTGAAATCTTAAATCATGGACTTAAATCATGCTCGGGCCAGAGTTATGAAAAGAGAGACCATCGCAGAGCAACCAGAAATGGGGTGCACTAGAGAGGATAGAGTGTGCTCTGCCATGTCCAGCTTAGCTCCTCTGTGTCTCAGTTCAACCTCTGTAAAAGAGGAATAATATTTTCCTACTTGTCAGGGGAGTTATGAAGCTAAAAATATTAAAGTCTGAACTGCTGAGACACTGATAAACGTTGCCATATAAGAGCTAGATATTCTATGTTAAAAGTGCATTGATCAGAAGTGAGGTAATCTTACATTATGGACTGAATGGAATAGTGAGAGATGATTGAATTCAAGTGCTAGACATTCAGTCAACTGAAACTGCACCATCCATACAAGTAAACTTAGTATATTTGCACACTTAACTTTATGCTGAGGAGATGTCCTTTGTGGCTATTTGATGGATGATATGATTGTGGATATGGGTGAAAACATCTACATGTGGCAAACATACATTGTCTCTTATTGTTGGACGGTTACCTTTTCTCTTTAAGGGCTCATTTGCTAATGTGTTTGTGACTGTGGTAATGGATGAGTTAGGAGAGGATAAAGTAAGTGAATATTCTGCACAGCATAGAAAAGTCCATAGACTTCATAAAGCTATCAGTTTCATCGGCTTATAGCTTTCAGTTTATAGCATCACTGGAAGTGCAGAGCACTTCCTGGAGATTAATATTTTGCATATTATATGCCTTCGATAACATACTGTGAGGATGAAGTAGACTATTTTCATTATGACATAACAGTGGAAGCAGTTGTGACCTGCTTCTTTAATACTAGAAATCAGTTAGAGTTGTAGTACCAAATAACCTGAGGATAATAGTGGGTAACTGATTATTTAAAAAATATACTGGATATCCAGGTTGAGAGAAAATTGATGGAATGTTGTGGCCCCAGAAAGACATAGTAACAGCTAACCATGATTTTATGGTGCAGTTGAATTCCTGGAACTTCAGACAGCAGTCCTTTTTTGGGTAAAAGATACAACAGCACCAATTCCTTGTCTAGAAGGCCCAAGTGATACAATGTAGGGTAGAATTCTCCACTGCATTGCACCCTGAGCAGTCTCTCACACCTGTGCACAGTGTGTGTTAAATACTACCAAATCTGAATTTTCTGCTCTGTCAAACTACTTGTAGCATTTTACATCCTCTTTGCACAAACATAAATAACTATACACCAGAGGCAAGGCCGTGTGAAATTGGGTTCATTATTAACTCCATAACTTCCTTCACCTAAACTCTGCATGTTTTCTTCACAAGAGGTACTATTGCACTGATGTACAGAGATAGGGACCAGAAGAAAGTTTTAAAGGGCAATAGAATCTTTGTAAGCCATTCAATACATATTTTAACAACTATTTTGTAACTTGAAAAATGAGTTATCTTCCCTCAGTCCCATGGGAAATGATCGAGAAAGCAAAATATGTAAACATTATAATGCCTCTTTAGCATATTATAATAAAATCTACGAACAATAGGGTAGCTCTGCCATCAAAAGGGTTAACTCGAACTGATATCAGTGGGAGTTCTTGATTGCATAACTAAAGGCAAAATTGGGTCAAATATATTTTTTTTTAAACTGCTGCACCGCGGGAAAGGCACAATAAAATATATATTTAATCTTCAAATAAAGTGAAGAACTATGGTGCAACAGGGAATTCATTGGAAACTATTTCTAAGTGTTCAGGGAAATCCTAACCTCCCATCCATATGGAGAATATATTGTACACTGGCTTACAGATAGTCTTTCCACTGTCCTGCCATATAAGGCTGTTGTATTAAAATACGTTTTTCTGATGTTTAGTGCATTTATTTTTTACAAAGAAGTCCAAAGTTCTTAGTTTATTGGCTCAACTAAATGATCAGCATCGGCTACTATAGTTGCAAAATAGGAGAACCGCATACACCGGAGCTGGGTTCATAAGTGCAATTTTGTCAATATTTAATATTAAGTTATTGTGGCAAAAGAACTGGAAGCAGAAGAGTTCAGTTTGCTGACACTGTGGAAAAGTGGCAGAAAAAATGAATACATAAGGAAATTAAGAAGTCTCTTGAATTTGGAGGAATTTTTAACCCGTGGAAAGTAGAGGCTATCCTTATTTAAGTAGCCAGTGTAAAGGCACTCTGCAAGCTTTCCCCATTAAAAATAAATAGTTATCAGTTTTATACCTGCAGCTTCCTTATTATTCTAATCCTCATCTGGTTAGTCCTACAGAGCTGTTTTGGTATGGACATATATGTCTTGAGATCTGGAATGCACTCATTGATGCCTTCCAGTTTTACTGCTGGATGGTATACGTCCGTACTTTCCTGAGGAATGGGCCTAGAAGGCAAGATCAAGCCCTCAATGAAACTAATAGGTGTAATTTTCAAAAGTAACCTTGGTAAAAGGGGCTTGGGCTCCTAAGTCATTAAGGCACTTTGGAAAACTTTATGCACAATAAAGCAGCAGAGTTCCTATCCAGATTCTGCTACGCTTATGTGAACAGGCAGTTTACTTTATTGAAATCAGTTGTTGTTTAGGATTATTCTCTGCACTGTCTTCTCATTAATAGAATTTAAATATCTCTGTCCTAATATTCAGGATCCTCTGTGGTACTGGCTTTCCATGGCTGGAAGAATTCCACTTCTTACAATTTCATTCCTTTGGAACAAAAATGTTGACTAATAGGCCGTTCTTGTCTCATGAGGGAAGGAGTCAGTTTAGCTACTTGTAACAGGCTTTTTAAGGAAAGCTGCCAGCCAAGCATGAACCTAGTTCTGATTCCACATTGAACAAAAGATTTTTGGGTGGTGTATTTCCTAAAGGAACTCTGGATACTGTAGCTTGGGCAGTGATGAATTCTGGGAAAAAAGTAAGGGTAATAAGAGCCTTTTGTTGTTCAGTGGAGGAGAGAGACCTCCCAAGAGAGCTTGGAGGTCCGGCTAAATTAGAGAGTCGAGGAAAGAAGCTGAGACATTATTGGCTTTCCTCTCTGATGGAGAGAAGAGATTGAGAAAAGGCAGAAGCTCTGGGGCTCTCCATAAATAAGAACCCTGAGAGCTAAGGTATGAAGAGGATGGGGGGGAGGTGTCTGTGTGAAAGTGGCCCATACAGCTGTGGTCTGGTAGGACGTGCAGAGAGCAGATGGAGGGGCTGTGGGAAGAAGCCTGAGAAAAGTTCAGGGAGGAATCCTAGAGAAAAGTTGCAGAAATGGGTGAAGGAAGTGATCCTGGGCATTGGAGCAGAGCTTGTCGGGCTTCTTTTTAGGGGCCTAACACTCTATTTTTGAAAAGAGGAAGGCAGGACATCACCCTTCATCCAGTCACCACAGCAGACAGTTGGGAACAGATCATGCCCTTGGCAGAGAGTTTGGGACCTGGTTGAATAGCTGGCTGAATATGTCTTGTTGCACCCTGAAAAAATTAAGAAGGATTTGGGAAATTTCTGGTACATCGAGTGAAGGGTACATAGACCCTAGAGAAGGAGCTGTAGCCTATAGAGGGAGAAGAATGAGCAATTATTTGGATTTGTTTCTGTTATAATTAACAGAGGGCTAATTAAACTTCCTTACTGGAATACTCCTACAGGGAGCCCAGGGTTGGGAGGCACCTCACCACTTCCTGCTCTTAGCATGAAGCAGTCTTGTCTGTGCTTACTATGGCAGTGCCTTCCAGTCCTCTGCGGATCATGTTCTCTATATGCTGGGTAGCGATAGGCACACACCAATCCCCTAGTCCTTTGAGCATATCCGGCAGTGTCCAGGTCTTAACTACTGGATGCTCCCAGAAATGACCAGGTTTGCTAACCCCAAAGGACAGTGTACACACTTGCTTGGTTGATTCATCTGAGGATCAACTCCTATATAATAGCATAGCACTGAGATATATTTAGGATGAAAACAATCTCATGTTTATTATCATAGAATCATAGAAGATTAGAGTTGGAAGGGACCTCAAGAGATCATCTAGTCCAACCCCCTGCTCTAAGTAGGACTAACCTCAGATAAATCATCCAAAGACTAACATTTAAGAGATAGTGAGTAAAGACAATGATGGGAACAAAAGTATAACACACTTCCTAGGATCTGAACTTAAACTATTTTACACAAGGATTTTAGCCTGTTAATCTCACCGAAAACAATCTTCCAACATCTCCAACCAGCATCCCTGGTATCCCTCTTTCACGAGTGCAAAAAGCGCTATCCTTTTTGCTTCCTCAATGAAGGTTCAAGAGGTGTTCTTTTGCCTTTTACTTACATCTCCCTTAAATTCATCGTTTCGTCCCCAAAGTCAGGATGACCCTCTTGTTGTTCATTCACTGACTCCATGTAGCCTTCACATACTTGTGTTGACTTTGTATATAGCTTCCATTATGTTGGCTTGCGATGCTTAATCTATATGGCAACCAAGGTGGACAGGTGAAAATATATCCTCTGTCTGGCAAAAAGCTGTTTGTCAAGGGTGCTTTGATTCTGACTTTAAAACATTTTCCAGTACATACACATAACTCCTTACAATAGTGTCAATATGTACATTTCAGAATATTAATGACCTGTGAGATCATGGCTTTCATTTAAGTTCTCCCATGACATTCTAATAAATAGATAAAGACTGTGAAAGCAGTCTGCTAGGTGTAGTGACTTGGTCAGGCCTGATACAAGTTGGTGTTATAGAACTATGGCATTGAAGTGGTTCTTTATGGTTATGCTTACCACGCTGAAGATGATTGAGGCTAAGAGAAACTGGGGATAAAGTAAGAGATTTCTGACACCATTATTGAGTAATAGGTCTAACTAATGTGGCAGCATACCACATTAATTAAATACACTGGCTTTTAGCATTAAGCCTCCATGTGTAACTTTGTAAGAAGTGAAGGGGCAACAGACGTGTAACTGACAATATAGAACCAATGTCAGTATGGCTCAGCTGTACTGCCACTGATGGAGAAAGGGCTAAGAAATGCATATAGGGATACCAGTTCCTCATGTGTGGTTGGAGGTCTCTTGGTTTCCACATGCCATTGCATGCCTCTTGCTACTTTCCCCTTCCCCACATTGCTGCCCATCTTTCTCTGGCAGGTGCATATGCAATGGAAAAGCACACACTTTCAGGCATTAATATTAACTCTTTTATGAAAGTGGGTAATGTGGCCCTATGAAACCATCAACATGGTTCTTAAGGAAACATTTATAGAGGGAATAGAGAGCTTTCAATATCTGCTATTAGGGAATTGCTTTTATAAACTGTGACTCAATATCAGTACAAACGATTTAGGGCTTCTCTTTTACAATCAAAGTTTACTGCTGCCAAATAAACTTAATTGGACTAATTTGCATTCTGCTGAGATGCTAAATCTGATTTAGTTCATTCCTTTGCCCTGAGAATCCTTCTTGCCAGACTGAGATTGTTATTTTAAAAAACTGCTACTAATCAAGCGACATACAAGTCCGAGACCACAAGTTAACCAACTGGAATTTTATATTCTATCTAGAGATAGATTCAGAATAAGAGCAGAATCTTCAAAGATTGATAAAATATTAGACTCCCTCCTACTGAAATGGGCCAGTGCTAAGACATTCACGTCTAAAACCTTCCTGAAGGTCAAGGCTGCGTTGATCAGGCCGTCTGGTTTGGCCTCATTTCCCATGATACATTAGTGATCAGTGTGGACAGCACCTCCACCAATAGGTGGTGCTGTATATGTAGCTTATTGCTAAGGTACGGTCTTGTGTTGATATTCTGATGTTTGTCTTGGTTCAGCCATAAGAGATCGGGGGATCTGGAGGAAGTTAAATCCTGTCTCTGTGTGCTCAAGATTTTACTTGCACTATTCCGATACAGTTTTTTTTTTATTTCTTTAAGCAACTATTACAGCATATTAGTGAGCTGATCTGTTTTAAGAATAAGCAGCAAAGTTTCAAAAGTTACCTTAACACATATTGCTCTCTTAAAAGTTAACCAGCTTCTACAGACAAAACACAAGATTTTCGCATAAAAGCAGTTCAGTTGGCCATTTTAAAGAATACAGTGCCCTCTGGTGTACAAAATCCTGAACTTTTCTTGCTTTTACTATTTTTGAAGGCTACTGTCCCTGAGGAGAATACCTTCCACCATTTGACCCTCTCTTACATCTTTCATAGCTTGCAGCGCTTGTCCTGTCATCAGAGTCCCCTAAAGACGTGTGAGTCTAAATAACAGAAATAATAAACTAAATCGTTCTCAGTGACACAGAGCTGCTGCTTGGCTTAAAAATATCTTCACTTTTTTAGCTATCTCTTTGGTTATATATGATTTGAGAGGAAAATATAAAAAACCCTGCCTGTTGTAAATGCTCTGATCCATGCTTCTTGGAAGACGGTAGATTGGCCAGCGCATGGTATGGTTGGAAATGAATTGGGGTTCAGTATAACCAAGTATGTCCACATTGTGTATAGTGACACTTAAAAAATATGGGGGCAGATCCTCAGAGTAAACTGGTCTAAGCCCATAAAGTCAAATGTGGTGTAGGGAACCTTTATAACTTCACTGTTGCTGACATTCACAAGATGTTGAATTGAAATGACTGTCCAGTGTAAGATATCTGTCATAAATTATGCTGTATCAGCAACAAATGATCACAGTAAAGAGAAAGTTGGGTAAATGAAATATGTAGTTGCTGGAATGTATTGTTATTGGTCATCTAGAGCGTCTTCTGCTAAGAATACTTACTAATTGGATACACAGGAAGAGCTGCACAATACTTGCTGTTATAAAGAGGATTAGAAATGAAAACGTGAACTGTTTGAAAAGCCCAAATTGGATCTGCTTTCAGCAGAGAGGCCCAACCTAGAATACCAGTCCCAGACTTCAGTTCTGGACCATCTCTAACTTCTAGGATGCAGAATCCTATTTAACTGGCTTCATAAGATTAAAAGAATGTAACTATATTGTACGTTAACCAGTAATTCCTGTTTTTTCTTATAGGTGAATGCCATGTATCTGTTATAGTAGCCTCCTGTCAATGCAGATCTGTCAGGGACTGTCTACTACTGTGTTTGTAGGGTGCCTAGCTTAATTGGGTCCCAAGCTTCCTTGATCCCTATGCACTAGTGTAATAATAAACATAATTAATAATAATCTCTTATTTTGACAATTTGAATGCCTTTCTTTTTTTTCTTCTTTGGGAGCCTGAACAAACAAATAGGGTTAATGGGTCAGGCTCTGGTCCTTCTAACAGCAAACACAGATTTGTTTAATTTATCCATCAAGATCTGTTTGGCTTTATAATCTTACTTCCATGCTTATCTGTGGTGACTTAATGGGTTACTTTTTTGTGACCTTTTTTGTAAGGTTATATGAAAAATTCTCATTTGCGATGGCTGCATGCTTTAATCTCATGTGGGCTTTATTTATATATATATTTGTGTGATTAAATACTAATTACAAATAATGCAAAATTCTGGCTTTTAAGGATTCTTAGAACTAAATTGCAGCACTATCAGTATTTTGTTAAGAAATATTACCCTAAGTAAACTTACTGCTTAATTCAGCTCAGCACTTTGAAAATGGAAGTATACAATTTTAGGTCTGCTAACAGAAAAAGTCAACAGGACAAGAAGTAGTGGACTTAATCTGCAGCAAGGAGATTTAAATTAGATAGTAGGAAAAGCTTTCTAACTATAAGGGTAATTGAGCTCTGGAATAGGTGTCCAAGGGAAGCTGTGGAATCCCCATTGTTGGAGGTTTTTAAGAGCAGGTTGGAGAAATCCTTGCAGGGATGGTCTGTGTTTACTTGGATCTGCCGCAGAGCAGGAGGCTGGATTTGATGACTTCTCAGGGTCCCTTACGGACCTACATTTCTGTGCTTCTATATGTTAGAAATGTATTGACAATTTTCAAATTAGAAACATTAGTGTAAAAATTAGTACAGAACTTTTCAATTATTAAAGAAACAATATATTAAAGAACATCCAGATCTCAAAATATTTGAATTTCATTATGTCAGTCTGAGGATATAGCACATGAAGAATATACTTCTACACTAGACCTAGTCAGTCATGAAATGATAAAAAATACTCTTAGTATAAATAGAATAAATTCTGAAATGCTAACACCTGGGTGAGGAGCAGGGGCCACTGGTGTGCAGGTGCCAGCTGCCAGGATTGGGGTGTGATGGCAGACACCACAGGATACTAGCCACTGGGAGAAATGGAATACACTCCATTGAGACTCAGTAGCTCCCACTTCTATTTCCCCACAGCCATTCAACTTCTCCCCCATGCCCAAATTGGTCTTGGAAAAAATTTTAAGGGAGAAAGTAGTTAAGGACATGGAGGTCAATGGTAATTGGGACAAATTGCAACATGGATTTACTAAAGGTAGATCGTGCCAAACCAACCTGATCTCCTTCTTTGAGAAGGTGACGGATTACTTAGACAAGGGCAATGCGGTAGATCTAATTTACCTCGACTTCAGTAAGGCGTTTGACACGGTTCCGCATGGGGAACTGTTAGTTAAATTGGAAAAGATGGGGATGAATGTGAAAGTTGTAAGGTGGATAAGGAACTGGTTAAAAGGGAGACTACAGCGTGTCGTGCTGAAGGGTGAACTGTCAGGCTGGAAGGAGGTTACTAGCGGAGTCCCTCAAGGATCGGTTCTTGGACCAACCTTATTTAACCTTTTTATAACTGATCTTGACACACACAGCGAGAATGTGTTAATAAAATTTGCGGATGATACGAAGCTGGGGGGTATTGCTAACACGGAGAAGGACCGGGATGCTATTCAGGAAGATCTGGACTACCTTGTACACTGGAGCAATAGTAATCGGATGAAATATAATAGTGAAAAGTGCAAGGTCATGCACTTAGGGATTAATAATAAGAATTTTACATATACGTTGGGGATGCATCAGTTGGAAACGACGGAGGAGGAGAAGGACCTTGGGGTATTGGTTGATAACAGGATGACTATGAGCCGCCAATGTGATATGGCTGTTAAAAAAGCAAATGCGGTTTTAGGATGCATCAGGCGAGGTATTTCCAGCAAGGAGAAGGAGGTGTTAGTGCCGTTATATACAGCGCTGGTGAGACCCCACCTGGAATATTGTGTGCAGTTCTGGTGTCCCATGTTTAAGAAGGATGAATTCAAACTGGAACAGGTTCAGAGACGGGCTACTAGGATGATCCGAGGAATGGAAAATCTGCCTTATGAAAGGAGACTCAAAGAGCTTGGCTTGTTTAGCCTGGCCAAAAGAAGGCTCCGGGGGGATATGCTTGCTCTATATAAATATATCAGGGGGATTAACGTTAGGGAGGGAGAGGAATTATTTAAGTTTAGTACTATTATAGGCACGAGGACGAATGGGTACAAATTGGATATTAGGAAATTTAGACTAGAAATTAGACGAAGGTTTCTAACCATTAGGGGAGTGAAGTTCTGGAATAGCCTTCCGAGGGAAGTAGTGGGGGCAAATGACTTATCTGGCTTTAAGACTAAGCTTGATAAGTATATGGAGGGGATGTTATGATGGGATAGTTTAATTTGAGCAATTGATTTTGGATTATCGGCAGATAAGTCTGCTCAATGGTCTGTGGGAATGCTGGATGGGATGGGAACTGAGTTACTGCAGAGAAATCTTTTTTGGGTGCTGGCTGGTGAGTCTTGCCCACATGCTCAGGGTTTAGCTGATCGCCATATTTGGGGTCGGGAAGGAATTTTCCTCCAGGGCGGATTGGCAGGGGCCACGGAGGTTTTTCGCCTTCCTCTGCAGCATGGGGCATGAGTCGCTTGCTGGTGGATTCCCTGCAGCTTGAGGTCTTCAAATCTCACTTTTGAGGATTTCAATAACTCAGTCATGGGTTCGGGGTTGTTATAAATGTGTATGGGTAGGGTTTTGTGGCCTGCCTTGTGCGGGAGGTCAGACTAGATGATCATATTGGTCCCTTCTGACCTATGAGTCTATGAGTCTATGAGTCTAAATTTGGCCAGAGAAATATTTGGATTTCAGAAGAAAATCTTTTTAGTTACTGTGAGAAATTTAGTTACTGGAGAAATTTAGGACTGCTTTCAAAGATATACAGATTAAATATTTAGGTTTGCATTCAAATATATACAGCTTAGCGGGGGTCCTTATAAGGTGCAAAGGATAAGTTGCAAAGAATATTAAACACATATTAAAAGACTGCAAAAACAATTGTCCACTAGGTGGAGAACACATTTTGGAAAAGAAGATAACTCATACTGAGGTTTGTCAGAGTTAGATATTTTTAAAATAATTTTGATAGATATCAATGGTTTGTTTTTAAGGCCTTTTTGATTGTTATCAATTTAGATGTTCACAGTTGCACAAAATTGTGGTTTTTAAAGATTTTTTATTTTATTTTTTATCTATTATATTTTAATAGTTGTGAGAAACTGTGGGGTGCAGACAATAATTATTTAATGACAGACTCTGAGATTCAAAAGTTAAAACTTTTTATAAGCATTAAAACACAAAAGTCAATATCACATGTCAAGATATAGAGTGAATATTCTTAAACTCAAATAAGTTCTCAAACAGCATTTTTCTTAATTTGCCTATCTGTACATTTTAATGATCATTAATGGAAATAGCTGTTTGTGTGTATACAGTAAAACTGACATTGATTAAAAAATGTAATCCTTCCAAGCCTAAGTATAACAAAGAGATTTATGAAAATGCCAAGTTTTATTGGATTTAAATGCTGTTTTCACTTCCACATCGCCAAAGAATTCATTTAATTTCAGACATTAGTTAGTTTATTGCTTTTGGGTAGTTAGGCTCCTGCCCTTTCTGACTTACTGTGGATGTATATGACGTAACAACAAAATTCTGAACGCTTTGACTAAGAGTTTTAGTGCAAACATGTGGCTGCTGAATTATCGTTCAGATAATCATATTGAAGAATGATCACATCTATCCAGCCAAAAATGGGCATGCAAAAGCATAATGGCACTAAAGAACACTGTCTGCCTGATACAAAAATGGGTAGATACATATTATGATGGAAAGCCCTTCCAAAAGGCATAATTTGCATCTTTGAATTTCTGTGAGATATATATATATACACACACTTACTATATGTATTTTAATGTTCTCCAATAAATGCCTGTGTGCTAAGTTTTAATATCAGAAAATATTATGCATCTTCATTGTTTTATCGCTTAGATATTTAACCCCTTCACTACTGTTATCTTCACCCCAGCAGCAGCGTGGCAATGTAGCTTGGTAGTCTTTTTCACTTTTCACTTTCAGGAGGTTGTATCTGCTGAATGTACGAGTAGCGGCCTAGAGGTATGTTTGCATAATTTACTAGGTACATGATGCAATTTCCAAGTGATTGCACTTATGATTGATTGATTGATTTATTTATTTTAAAGTTTGTGCTCAGACTGTGGACCTGGGTTTTGATTTATTTTCCCCTAACTGTATTACAAACTATTGGCTAAATTCTACAGTTCTTGGTCTCATTCATTTTCAATGGCAGTTTTGCTTAAATATGGTCTGCAGGACAGCAATACTGAAAAACGGTTACCTTCCACCTGAGAGAAGACAGCCAAGTGGTGTAAAGAATGTTGCTCCTCACTCTCCGGAAGGGAAAAATTGGTCAGTGACACGGGGAAAAAAAACCTTGACTCTTACAAAACGGTTTCATAGCCACAAGGAAGATAAATTGTAAAAGTATCAACTGAAAGATTCCAATATGGAGCACTGCTTGGAACTCAAATTAGTTGAACACAGGGCACATCTGCACTGCAGCTGGGAGTGTGCTTCCCAGTGCAGGTGTACAGACGTGCTTGCTCTACTCAAGCTAGCGTGCTATAAACTGTGTAGATGCAGATATCATAGAGGGTGGCTTGGGCTAGCTGGCTGGGTATGCAACCAGGTGTCTAGGTAGATTTGTTCTCAGGAAGCAGGATGCTCTCTGCTGTATTGTAGAGGTGCTCAAAGTTAACCTGTACAGGCATTTGAAACTGACTCCAGGAGGCTAGGTTTTTCACACTGAAGTGTAGACCATTAAACCACCACTTAGCTATTATATGTATTGCATATTATGGGCAGGGCCTGTTGTTAAGGTTTCCTAACACCTCCATTCTAACAATTTGCACTGAAATTTTCCATTGTGGGTGTCTGCCTCAGGCTGAAAATATATATAATATATATATATATATATATATATATATTTATTTTTTTTGAATTTTTCATCCAGAATGGTTTGGCCATTTCTTTGAACAAGGCTGGGGAAAAAACGTTTTGCCTGTAGTTTTTGCTGGTTGGTTGGTTTTAAAAAAAGAGACATGAGGAACTCTTCTTCACACAGTTAGTGTCCTCATGCTTTGAAACAGGGACTTGAAGATTGGCCTTTGTGTTAGGGATGTGCCTTTTTGACACCCTTGTGAGAATCCACCCAAATCTGGCCAAATTATAAGCATTTGAAAAATCCCAGTTTGCACAGGCTCAATAGAAACTTCTAGCAACTAAAATGTCTGAAGATTCCATCCTGACTGAGCGTTGTCCAGCCTTTTGCAACTTCCAGTGCTGACCAGACTGCATGCACCAGTCCCACTGAGCAACTGAGCTTCCTGCATCCCCTCACAGCTCCATGTGACAGGATTGTGAACATGCGTCCCCACAAAGCAACTGAGCATGCTCCGGTCCAGGACTACAGAGGCACAGCTGCACTTTCCCTGGCTGATCCCAGCTGCTCTGGGCTGAGGTGGGTCTGGTCATTGGAACTGAAGGCAGGGATCCTATCTCCTCGGCTCTCAGCGACCCCCGCTGGCATCCGAGAAGCATGCGGGAGGATGCTGTCTTATTTCAACGTAGAGGGGACAAAAAGCCACACCAGGGTGGAGGGAAAGGCGTTGACTGCAACAAGGAATCTTGTGAGACTGAGTCTGGAAGTGGGGCAGAGAAAATGGAGCTCCGACTGACAAGGCCTCATGTGCCCAACCATGGAAGTGACCTATCCTTTGTGTAGAGTAATGATGAAACCAGAGTGAATTGCTGGGTATATTTTTGGTCATGACAATACAGATGTTTTGGGAGCAATTAGAAGATATTCAGATAAAGCAACAAAAATGTGAATTGGGGACTATAGGAAAAGATAAATGGAACTATATATAGTTCGTTGGTCTATAAACGTTCATATGCTTCTCCAGTACTCAGATCAACAATAGGTGTTTCATTCCAAGTAGAAAGCTTGAATTGAGATATACTTGCAGATGTTGAAAGTGTTGTATGTGGCTTCAGTAGAATTCCTTCATGTGAAAGAGGCAACAGCACTGGTTTCTTTTTACTAACAAATGAGATGAAAGTAAATATCTGGGTGAAGTGGACTAATGGTACTTCTTTTATCACTGACCATCACAGCAAAGCTTTAAGGACATTCATGGACCTCCTATAAGAGTCCCCTCTCATAAGATTTTTACTTCATTTGAGATCAGTTGATGTTGCATGCATGGGGTGGCTACAGAATTGAATCCTCTATGACCGAAGATAAGGGCAACGGAAGACTCTTTAACAGTGTTACGGTTGGAAGCAGATTTTTATGCCTTTTATACTACATGAGCAGCCTGAGAAGACTTGACCTTGAAACCAGTGGGAAAAGTTTTTGCTCTGGCAGTTGGGGCTCTATTTGCCTACAGTCCTTTTGTCACTATACAAGATAATACAGCACTCCCTTAAAAAGGTTTCCTGCCTCCCATATAAGCCTTGTCTTAAATTTGCTAGCAAAACAGCTTAGTTCCAAATGTCGTACAGAATCAAAGAAGCTTAGCAAAAATCTTATCAAATATGTACTGATTGCTTTGGTCATGTTAGAACAAAACAAAAACACCATTCTATGGATGTCTGTTCAAGTTTTAATACAACCCTGGGATAGAAGGCAGAACCCTATTCAATGTGAAAAGGAATCCTGTTGCTGGGGTTAGTAATCAACCACCTGGGAGAATATAAAACTAATATGAGAGATGTCCATAGATACACAGCAATGCTGCCAATTTAAAGATTTAAATCCAAATAAAACATTACAATAGTCTCAGATGATAGCATCCATAGAAATTTGGACCTCATTAGGGGAATAGAAAAGCTTAAAGCTGCTTCCAGTAATAACACTCAGTTTAGTTTGATTTTAATTTAACCAACTAATCTCCTTTCCATAAAAGAAATCCATTAGGATTCTTGTAGGAGAGAGAGAAGCCCTGGTACTATACTGTAGTCAAAACATAAATTCTGTACACAGAACTGTGAAATCTGGCCATTCTGAATTAGTTTGGTATGGTCGTTTCTTTATATGTTAGAATGATCCAAGACCTGTTTCAAATCCATATGAAAAAATCAATAATTTGAAGGGCATATGGATGCAGGGATAGTGAAAATATAGATGCCTGAGGCAGATGAAAGATGCTCAGTGCCACTGAATTGTGTTCAAAACATCGCTTCAGTGTTCGTGGTGTTCATGACACAGCCCCCTAAGTACCTAGCTGCAGCTTGTCTGCAGTCAGGAGAAATGGACGATCCAACTAGGAGATTGACCAAAATTCATGGTAATCCTCAAATTCAATCAGTCGTGGGCAGCCACTAACCATGACACACACTGTTGAGGACTGAAAAATGACTCAACTTCCTGGAGGTCTTCGTGGTTTGAGCATCACTGATAAAAATGCTGTGGCTTGGCTTGACCGGATTGCATATGCCAAATAGTGTAAAAGAGGTGGTGATAAATAATTCATCCTCCTTTCATGGTAACCTCCATTTATTCTTCAACAACAGAAAAGATGTCCTCAGCTTTCAGGAACTAATCACTCAACTGCTCAGAAAGATTGTACAACATTTAACTGTCCTGTTACAATATGCAATATGTGACATCAGGACAAAACTACTCCCAGGATGGAGTCAGCAACAATAAATGTTCAACAAATAACAAGTTAATATTGAGTTTAAAAGAATCCAGCCATTATTTCCCTGATGTCATCATTAAGGACACAGCTGCAGATTCTGCCCCTAGGAGGGGGAGGGATGAAAAGTTTCATATGCATAATGTGGATGCCTCAAAGATGAGGGGTGGGCAAGAGAGGGGCCTTTCTCCTCAGGATGTGTATTACCTTCATTGCTGTGAAGACTAGCTGGGTCATCCTGCTCTTGAGGGCTCCACACTACAGAAGCTGTAGGACCCTGACTTAATCCCAGGATTTGTGCAGGTGTTGACACACACTTACTGAATGAGCCCTATTGGTCTATTTTCTTGCAACTCTTACTAGATAGTCCTGAACCATTGCCATAGCCGTAGTCTGGCAGCAGAACTTGGGCTGAGTGTCCTGGGGTGCAAAGGGAGGAGAATTCCTCTTTCCCACACCTCTGCCTCTCTCCAGCTCAGTTCCTCTTGATGAGCTTGGGCATGATGAGAAACGTTTGAATGCCTTTTTAAAATGTGTTTTTTGAGTATGGCTTAAGAGCACAGGAAGTTAAAGAGAAGAAATAAATTAAATAATAGTAGACACCATTTTTAAAGAAACCATAACCAAGAAAGTTTGAAGTTGAAATTGAAATTTCCAGTCAGATCCATCCTATTTTTCTTACTGTAGCAACTGCTGCTATTCAGGTCCCTAAAATTATCCTCCGTTAAGGTGATCTCTTCATTCATTATTAGACACAACAAGATGGATTCAGGACACTGGTGTTTCACTCCATACTTAGCATTATTTTGGATTTTGCCAGTAGACATGATGACAATACACATTGTATGTTATTCAATAGGAAATTACTTTAGGTGTTGCTTAGTCACAGACCTTTTTCCCCCCGCCTACTAAATTATCTGGCTGACTGACACAGAAATTGACATATGTGGTCACTGAAAAATGGAGGATATATTATTTTGTTGTAAAAAAGCAATTTCTTCAAGTCTGATTTAAAGCTGACACTAATTATACTAAATAATGAATGTAACAATGTAATCTTACTCTTTTAAAAATAATTAAATAAAATCAAGGGCCTGAAACTAGCGTTTTGTGATCAGGCAATCCTCTCGTTGACTGCAGTGGGAGTCTTTCCTGATTAAAGGTATGCAGTACTTGGGCCCCAAATAATTTTAAAATTATAACATACTTTCATTGTAATAAGAGCTTGTGAAACTATCAATCCAAAAATAAAATTATATGAATGCATCACTTACTGAATTGCTGCACTTTATTTTCAAAACTAATATCTTTTTTATGCTTCAATTCATATCTTATTGAGGGTAAGATGTAGATGTTTTTTAATAACTATGAATAGCTCTCCTAAATGGCAAAAGTCTCTTTGGAATATATCTGTTTATTTTATTGTGCTCTGTTTAGTTATTCTAGGGGAAAAAAAAAGTTACAGATGCATAATTGTAGCCATCTGTTGTGTTCAAGTCCACCCTAGCCCAAAAGTTTAAAAAAAAAAAAAAGTCATGGCAACTACTTATAAAAACAACGGCAATAATATGAACTCACTATGGTTACCATGAAACTTTGTTTTCTGCCCAAATGAAGTAAGTTTCCTTAGAGAAGTAGCTTAACCCTTTATTTTTTATTGCATTTGTCCAAAATATGATCAGCATCTCAAATAAGATTGTCATATGACTGTCTACCTGATAGCAAACCAGCATTTCTCCAAGTTGTAAGGTCAGACATCAAGAAAAATCTCTGTTTCAAAGTCCCTCTTTGGAATATATTATTCTGGAATGAACTGAGAAAAATTGTTTAAAAAATCTATTAGAGCTGGTTGCATAATAGTTTATTTTACCAATTTTATGATAGTTTTCAAATACGTTATTTGAATATTTTTCCTATCATTCACCCAATTTACATAGCTGGCTGAATAATTCATGAACATATTCAGTGAATTTCATGAATATATTTCAATGAAATATTTGACATGTATTTGTTTTGTTTGTTTTTTTTACCCACTATTAGCCCACCTCTCACATTTATCTATCATTCCACTACATGGACACATTGGCTCAGACAAGAATTTGTTCTTTGTGGTGTGTTGGAGGATTTTTAGATGGTGAGGGATAAATGGCAGAGTGATATTTGAGGCTTTCTCTGAAACTAAGCAGGGACTATTTGAAAGGATCAGGTGGGCATATTTTCTGCTTTTGCATGTGGCTGGCATTGGTTGACTTCAATCCTTTATTTTCTATTTCTCTGCATGTATATGTAATAGTCACTTTAAGACAAAGACCTGCTATCTGCACACTTATTCAAATACATACTAATTAGTAGATCTGCATGCATGTAAATATAAAGGCTACAGAAGTGTGGGGGGAAAGTGGTATTTTTATATTGTGCTGTATGGGCAGAAATATAGAAACTTTATAGAGGAGAAGGCATGTCAGACAAGGAGGACTTAAAAATTCTGTTTCACTCTCTGCACTGGTTTCTGCACCAACAATGTCAAATATTTTCTAAGGTAAACTTTGGAATTTCTCTTCAGGAAAATCCCCCTTGGAAGGAATTGCATATCTCCAGCCATCAACATCCTCTGAATGTGAGTAGGCAAGATGTGGAACTTTTGCACACACACAGTACCTCCAAAGTCTTGCTCCTCCCTTGGGATAGCAGTTCAGATGCCGTGTCCCCCTTTCCAGTCCTGTCCCCTGTTGCAAGACCATGCCAGGATCCAGGTTCAATACTTTAAAAGGCATGTAGTCATTTCCTGGGAGAAGATGGTCCATTAACAAGTAACCAAGGTTATCAAACAATGAGGCATGAGCTACTTGGAAGATACATTTCTGCACTAGCTGCCACCATGAAATTGTGCAATGCAACAAAATATGGTTTAGTTAAGAACAAAAATTACCATCAGAGATCATCTCTAAATTATTTACCTCAGGGCAAATTTATGTGTGAAAGAGGAAGAGATTTAAATAATTGATATTGCCTTGTTTTGCTAATGATAACATGATTAAAGTGTTAGCTATTTCAAGTTGCTACTAATGGGATGGAAAAATAAAAAAAATTGATATTTGTATGTGGAAGGCTCATCCAGTAGAGTAGTTGTCGTCATGTGAAGGCCAAATGCTGCTTTCTATTGTTATTTATTAGGTTTATTAAGTTGCTGTGTAGGTCTTTAAACTTTGCATTCACAATTATTTTGCTTTTGAAAACAGTTTATGGGTACATTCACATATGGGGTTGTGAATAGCAGTGTACATCAATGTGCTGGGCTGCAATGCCCCTGTGTGGACACTGTGGGTGTGAACTATATGGTTCCTACTTTACATTAATGTAGTCCAGTTTGACTGCAAACAACATAGCTGATAAGTCATATGTACTAAAATTAATAGAATTTAGGCCAAAACATGCACTGAAAAAGTTTTCTGAGAATATTGCATTGAATAATTTCACCATGAAATCATCATGGAATATGTTAGGGTTCCAAGGTGATCTGTACCTTTTTAACTGCTCTCTCTGTTCTCCCCCACCCCCTTCCAAGTGATAGGCCCAAAATTGTACTTTTCTTGGGGCAGAGTCAGCCCCCCCCCCATGCCTCCAAACACACACACCCTTTGACTGGGTCACCAAGTTACTCCTGTTTACCAACCATGTCCTCAACAGGTCTCAAATGATTCCCCTTTGTCCCTGAAGTCCCCCTGCATTACGCACCCTTACAGCCTCTGGCTACATCTATGCTGACAGCGGCAAAGTCGCTGCCGTCAGATTGATCTTTCTGGATCGATTGAACGGGTCTACACTATGCTCAATCGACCAGGAAATCGATGCTGGTAAACCACCCTCTCAAGTGGCGTAGCGTTGTGTCGACAGAAACGCGGTTCCCGTCGGCGCAATGCAGTGAAGACGGCACGCAGAAGGGAAGCACAGCAGTTGACGGGAGTTACACAAGATACACTGCGTAGCTGGTATAACTCCTGTTGACTGCTGCCAGATTTCCAGGTAAGTGTAGACCAGGGCTAAGTCTCTCAGTAGTCTGGTCCTGCCTCCTCAAGGCTCAGCTTTTAACTCCTTTCCCGCTCCTTTCTGCCTGAAAGTCCTTGAGGTTTCAAAGTGGGATCTGTCTTTCCACTCTGTGCTCCCACCCTCTGTCAATTCAGACTCCACACTCCACACTAGCCGAGGTAACCTTCAAAGTAATTAACACCTGTATTGTCTGTTTGAGTACTTGCAGTCTGGGGCCATCTATAGCCATTTGTAGAACACAGCACAGATTTTGGCTGTGATGCAGCAAGATACTGAAACATATCAGTTATTCCTTTAATTGATGCTAAGCATGTGCTGTATTGGGGCCAGAGTGCTGCCTCAATAGGCTAGTCAGTGAACACATTGTGACAGCCTGCCTTTAAATCCCAGTCAAGTCAAACCCTTTGGCAGTCTCTGGTAGCTCACTGCCCAAGAGAGAAAGCGTGTATTGAGGACAACTAGTAATTATCTCACTAGCCAGGCAGACAGTGTTTGAACCACAACGCCAGAGCCATATAAAAAATGATAGGAAATCATTAACCTGTGACTGAATAATGGAACTAGGCCAAATTCTACAGTCGATAGAGAGAGAGACTCCCAACAACTTAATTAGAAGCATTATCTGAGTAAGGGTTGGATGATTTGCCTAATGTTTTGTTACCATCCCATTGTTATGACAGAAGTCATGAAACTAATGCCAGCTGAACAGAAGCTAAATTCTGCACCTGAGTACAGTTATGTGTGCTCAGGGTATGTCTACACTAGACATGTAAATTGACCTATGTTAGGCTGACTTACAGCCACCACAGTACCTCCTTGGCTCGGGGGGGAAGGGGTGTTCTCACCAGTAGCGCTTCCAATGACCTAAGTGGGGCAGTGTGGGGAGCTGAAAGCCCCATCCCAGTTCCACTGGCAGCTCTCCGCTGGGAGCCCAGCTGCCCCACAGGCTCCTGGGCTCCATCCCCTCTCACCTCCCGCTCCCCATTCCCTGTGGGGAGTGGAGAAAGCCACTGGGGCTTCTCCCCTCCCTGCTCTCCACCAGGGGAGGCCTCCCAGGACTTCTTGCCCCCAAGGAGCAGGGTCCAGCTGCCCCAGATTCTGCCCCCTTGCTCCCAGGAGCTGTGCAGCCTTGTTAATTTCACGGCAAGTTAATAAGGCTGACCTTCTTTGGCTGGCAGCAGGAGGTAGACGCCTGGGCGTCTCGCTCCAGCCCCCAGCCACGGGGGATGGGGAGGTCCGAAACCATCCAGGCTTCTTGCCCCGGCTCCCAGCTGGGGTGGCAGATCCAGCTGCATAGCTCTCCAGGACCGTGGGGAGACAGCCAACACCTGTTATAAGGGATGCAGTCTCTGCATCACCCTAACTACACTGACATAAGCCTGATGCCTCTCATGGAGGTGGAGTTGTTATATCTGTGTAATAGGGCACTTATACTGATGGGAGGAAGGCTGTAGTATAAACACTGACATAACTAGGTAGATGTAACCTGTGTAGTGTAGACCAGCTCACAATTTTTTAAATTTAGGGTTAGCAGTACTACGTGCCTGTGTATTGTTTAAATAAGAAGCTGTCTTTGAAATGGATGAGATTGAAGTTTGAAAATGAGAATTGCTGCAGGACCTGAGGACAGATTTTATAATAGCCGATGATACATAATCTGGTTCCTCACTCCTACTGAGCTGTCAGATCATGAACCTTCATAAATGAAGAAGAAATTTTGGATTGGTCTTTTCAGAAATTCTAAGTATAAACTTTACACAACATGAAACTTTATTCTAAGTCAACCAAAGAAAGCCTTTGTTCTTACATCCTGTGTATTTTATTGTCAGCATTTTTTGTTAGACTATTTTGCTCTCATTTCTGATAGAGGCGTTTAGTCTGTCTTCCCCATGAGATCTTTACGTCTTCATCACCTCTTTTCTTATCTGTCTTCTGCCTCTGGTTGCATCTCACTGTTTGTTAGTTTCCTTTCTGGATATTACTCCTGTTAGGATTACAGATAGTCCTGTTTCCCTTCATATTACTGAATGTTTCTAAGACTGAAGTTTTTGCATTTAGGTAAAATGTACCCTTTGTTCAACATCTCTGAATACACTACCACTTTCTCAAACTCAGGTGTGAACTTTTGTCCAAAGGCTAGAAGCTTTGGAATTATCCTTATTCCCTTACTTTTCTTTTACTTCCACATCTCTTTTGTCTGCAAATTTGCCCATTAGCTCTGCTTTCCTAAATTTGTCCTAGTTTATAACTAATAAAGAATCTCAATGAAGCACAACCTACAGTTGCAGTTATGTTGTCATAAAGCTGCTTTATCAGTCTCCAAATCAACTTGGTAACTATTCCCCTGGTTTTCAAAAATCTCCCTGGATTTACTCCACCCTATTTTCTTGACCTCATATCATTTCCTCCTCAGCCTGTTATTCTTTCTCCCCTCTTCTTAGATGGAAAGTGCTCTTTTGCTTACATTGCATTATCTGCCTGGAACTTTCTGAGTAAGTGAGTCATGTCCATACTTTAAATCTTGCCTTAAAAACCTCTTTTTCTCATGATTAAGGCCGTTGGAAATCTGCATCACAGAAAAAATCTACAGGATCCTGTGGATTTGCTGTTCTCCACTGAAAAGGTGATAATCTCTTACTGGAACTCTTGTAAGATATTAATTCTGATGCTTGTAGCTGAATCTTCTCTGATGCCCCATGGCTTATTTCTTGACTTCCAGTACTTGGGAGATGAGAAGAACCTGTCACTGAACTGAGCTTTCTGCTACTTTCCTCCTTTACTCATGGCAATTGAAATCAATTCCATTGTGATGATTAGCTGATGGGGAGGAACCAGTTGCTACAGGTATTTTGCAGAAGCCATTTGATGAAATTGCTGTGAGTTTTCTATGGAATTTATAGCTAAAATGTGATGACCTTTACCGGCGGAGTGCCTACCTAAGGACAGACTGTCAAAAAAGGGCAGACACCCCAAACTGGTTGCATGTTTTATAATTAAACTTCACCAATGCCGTTTCAAATGTGAACACCTCAGTTTCCATAACAATCTTATCATTGAGTCAGACATTCTCCGTAGACTTTCCAGTCCATGTTGCTACCCAGGCAAGTTGGATTTAGTAATAAATGGTAACTTACTCCAAAAGTCACAAAATAATCAGGTTGCTTTCAGTGTCGAGACCAGTCACTTATCCCACATCAATTTGTATTGTAGATTTCAAATCAAAGACAATGCCTGTAGCCAGTTCTGTAATAAACTAACTAAAGGTTTATTAAGTATGAAAAAGAAATGAGTTATTTACAGGTTAAAGCAAGCAAACACATACACAAAAATGAATTCCCATCTATGATTCCTAAAGATGACCAAGATATGGTAATCTGTAAATTCAAAATGTCTTTCATGGCATAATGAGAGGTAACCTCTAGGGATCTCTGCCTTAATTTAATGTCTCTGGCCCTCTGAGAGTTCAAACAGCAAAGAGATGAAAATTCTTCATCTCAGCTATTTTTATTTTCCTCTTCCAGCATTCAAACAGATGGGATTAGGCCTTCTGCATGTACTTCTCCATGGGTGAATGGGGCAATTAACAAAGCTTTTGCCTTCCACTGTCCCATGTAATTTTTGATAGCCCTCTTGGAAGGGAAAGGGAAAAGGACAATCCCCATGCCTGGATTCACAAAGTTCAGAGCAAACATTTTCAAAGTTATAAAGCTATATATATATTTATAAATAAATAAAATATAAAAATATATATATATTTCCTTATAGCATGGAGTACAGACTTTACAAGAGATTAATGCATGCAGCACTTTACAAGCATTTCATAGTCTAAACACAAAATACATTCTTATAAGGCTAATATCTATTTTGAACAAAATAACATACAGGGGAGCTGGTTTGGTTTCCAATTATGCGTTCGTCAGTTCTTATCTAATGCCTATGGCCTTAGCCAGAGCTGGCACTTGGTTTACCAGCATCACAGCCCCATACTCCACTGCATTCAGTGAAAGGGGGACACAGCAGAAAATCTGCCACATAGTTTCTAGTCGGGGATTGTCTTCTGTTTTTTGTTTTTTTTTTTAAAGTTAAAGGTACTTTTCTCCAACCTCATATTCCCTATTTGATAGTCTGATGGTATTAGCAGCAATTACTTCCCTTGCTGTTTCAACCTCTAAAGTGTGTGTTACCTGTAGACATAGTCTCTGCTTCTCCACATTGTCCGCATCCCACAAACATACTCATTCACTTGTTTTTAGTTGTCCCAGGCTCCATGTATGAACCTGTTTGTTTATGGCAGATTTAGGCGTAAAGAATTTAAAGCATTTGCATGAAAATGTTAAGAGGTTCAGAATTAAGGACTGTACACTTGCTGGGCAAGGAAGGGGATGCACACCAACCATAATAAATTAGCTGAAAATAAATCAGGGAGCGGGTTTTTAAGTCTGACAAATTATAGTGAAGAAACACAACAAAAACTACTATTAAGGGAAACAAAAATATTGTTGTTGAAGCTAAACAGTGCCATTCAGTTAGCTGCAAAATAATGTTAGTGTCATGTAAATAGTTCGTATAACCAAAAGGTGGCAGCATTCCATACAATATTCACAAGAACAGCTCTTTAAATTTCCGATTCTTTTTCAAGCTCATCCTGATAAAATAAATTTTACACTATATGCTTACTAGTCTATTTGAATGCCATAAGCTAAATGACACCGAGTATGAGAAGTAAATATTGTTTATCACCAGGAAAATGAAAACATTCAGTGCATCTCAATAAGGGACAATACACAACAGGATGTCTAGGGTTACATTTTTCAAAGCAGTGTTTAAGAGTTTTACATGCTAGTCCTGTCATCTGTTAACAGGGTTTTGGTATCCCTTTTGCTCTCTAGCTCAAAGATGGCCCTCAAATAACAAAATTACAAATAATAGTGTTAAGGGGAAAATAAATTTTGACTATAAAGACTTGTGTGGCACAGGACAAGGCAGGTAGTTGCATATTGGAGGATTAAACTATTTAAAACCCTACACTGCAAAATTTTTCTAGTCACAGCTGAGTGGAATGGAAATCTCCACTAAAGGAAATATTGGACAATTGAAAGTTAACAAAAGACAGCTAATAATGAGCTATAAAATACGTACAATCATCCAGTCAATAATACTAATTTTTAAAAAAATAGTTAACCAGGAAAGACCACTTGGGGCAAGAGTCTCTTTTACAAGAGTATCCTGGCAAGAGGGCAGCATAACAGTCAATTATTACAAACAAAATCCAGGTTTCTTAATTAAAATACAAAATACTGGCTCTGCTGTGTAGCCTGTAATAAGTTACGTCCTGAGAAGACTGTAATTATACTGGCGCCTGCTAGTGCCGCCATAGTTAAGTCTGTCACCGTTTCCATTATAAACCCCATTTTTAAGCAATTTATAACTCAGCCGTAAAAAATCATTCTGGACTGAAATGTGGCATAAAAGGTCTCAGGCCAAGAAGTTTTCAGGTGGTTGCTTGTTTCTGTTGAGGAAAAAAAAAATATGGTTGGTCATCTTTATATTTTTTTAGCAGTGCACTTAACAAACCAGAAATTTTATGGTTTCAGAAGCTTTTTATCCATCCTATAACATAAACATAGTTTCTTTTTTAAGCTGTATCTGTTCATAAGCTGGACAAGTATCCTTCACTGCTTCTGACGTAGGATTTTACCTCTTTAGAGAGCCATAAATACATGAAAGCAAACCACACAAAACTCCCGAGAAGTGGAGAAGTATGAATATCGCCATTTTACAGATGAGGAAACTAGGACAAAAAGAGTTCCAGTTGTCACTCAAGGCCATATAGCAAGTCACTGCAAGACGCAGGATTGGAACTCAAGAGTTACCATCTCCCAGTCTTCTGCTTAGTCAACTAAACAGCACTGCTTCATTTAAATTCAAAATTGCTATTGATCAAGTGACTTGTGGCATTCCCCAGCCTACGTAGAACAATATCGAGGAAAGATCGGATGGTGAGTTAATGGTTATTGGTACAGTCGTGGCTCAACCTCCAACCTCTGTACTCTCTAGGCCCCCACTGGAGACTGGTGTTGATCATCTGCCAATGGCAGAAGGGTTGCAAACTGGCTGTGCTTCCATTATTGGGAAAGGGCCTGACAGGAATTCAGAGAAATAGTCTGTTATGGCTCACGTGGAAAACAACATGGCTGAGGTTTCTTTGCAGATCACTGACTTCTATGTAGTCTGCATGCTCTGGCCCTTATGCATTGCTGCTGAGCCCAGAGAGCAGGTAAGGAGAATACTGTCCCAAAACCACGCATGATAATACTGTGGAATGTCTTCATTAATTTGTTCCTGTGCAGACTTTTACACAGGAAGGTAACGTAGGGCCCCCTGAGAGAATATTCTAGTATGGTTGCGTTCTGAAAAGAGACTCTGAAAAGATAGACCTGCTTCCTGTACATACTTGTAATTTTGCTTATTTTGCTAGCACTCCAAGCCAACATTGCTGCAGGACATGAGCTATATCTGCGTGTGCATTATCAGTGGAATTGTTAATTATTTTGCATTGTATAACCTGTTCTTATTGATGAGGCATGAACAGACAAAACCCAGTTTGATTTTCAGGTCTAAGGCTCTGTTTGCAGGAAGGCAGTTAATCAACAGGGAAAGAGACTTTTCTGGGTAGATTTGATCTGAAATCATTGAGGCAACAGGGAAGCCCCTGAAGCCAGTCATTTTTCAAAGTAGAAATGCTTTTTAAAGTCTCAGTCTAGGGGATTTTTTTAAATGTACCCACATGCTGCAGTTCTCCATGATGCACAGCTCAGACCCACTAAAAGATCGGAATGCCAGGTCAACAGCACCGAAGGCTGGGAGGGTACAGAGGTTAAGCAAGGGCAGATCTTTGTGACTATGCAGTGTTTATATTATGGTGTAGTTTCAAATATGCATGTTGTGATCGTTCTTTGGCCATGCAAGGACGCAGCTTGTATGTGTAATTAATTAGCCTGTTGCCTAAAGTAACCCTCACTGTTCTCGTGCTCCTGAGTTGGACCAGGTGCATTTATCTCCATCGTTCCAAAATCTTTCTCCGTTTTGGGGAGGACACAGATTACTGTATTCTAGGTCATGGTTCTTTAGCTGGGTGTCTCAGGTAGGTCAAGTGTGTTAGATACTATGTCATACCCATGAAATGGCTCTACAAACACCAATTTCACAACACAAGCTATATGAAACAAATCCTGCATCTTGGCAGGGGGTTAGACTCGATCAGTGTTTCTCAATCATTTTTGGTACCAGGACTAGCTTCCTATACTGTGTCAGGGAGATCTTCTAACCCTAAGCTTCTATGAATGAAGGAGGAGCAGCTGCTAATCGTTTTCATATTTTTGTCTGGGAATCTCACGGCACTTTACAAAAGTGAGTAAATATTTTCCCCATTATTACAGATGAAGTAAGCTGAGGCACTGACAGGTTACGTGCCTAAGGTCACCCAACAATAGAATAGAACATACCCAGACCTCGTGACTTCCAGTCTTGTACTTTTAACAACCAGACCAGTTAGCTGTGCTAACAAACCTCATCGACCCAAATAGTGACAATTAATTTTAGCAACCGCCACCTGACAATAGTGAAATCCGTTTGGTCACATGTGGCAGATGGCCCCTGTCCTGCTGCATGGGACACAATGCCCTGGAGAGACAGTGTAGTTCAGTGGCTGGGGATTCATGACCCGTCTATTCTGTTGTCAGCCCTGCCACCTGCTGTGTGACCTGGGCAAGCCACTTCACCCCTCTGTGCACCCTGTCTAATTAGACAGTCCCTGCACTGGACGTCTTATAGTCTCTCATTATGTGTTTACGCAACTTTTAGCACAATGAAGTCCTGATGTTGGTTGTGGCTTTTAGGTGCTACCATAATCCAAATAATTAATACTAATAATCCCTGCCCTCCTGTGTCGGTATCAGTGCTGTGCCCACAGAAAACCCTTTTCATGCTGCTCATGGGCATTTCACGTGATTGTATACGTGATTGTTCTTGGGTGAGACCACTTTTGTCTGTTGTCCTAAACGTGCTCGAAGTCCGAAGGCTCTTAAAGCATTTTGTACCCTGGTCCTTTCATCAAGCAGGCTTCCTGCTGATGAACATGCCCAAAAAAACCTGCGCACAAGGCGCAGTCAGCATAATCCAAAGATTTTACGGTGTATGTTCTGTCCTATTAATATTATATACTTTTATGAACATCTTTTCCTCTTGCAATCTACTTTGCACTACATGGGGCAATTGAGCCCTTAATAATAATAAATAATTAAGTAATACTTACATAGCACGTTTCTTCAGTAGATCTCAAAGTACTTCACAATCTTTAACATGCTTTTCCTCACAATGAGTTAGGTAAAATATTATTATCCCCATTTTACAGCCAGGGAGCTGAGGCATAGGGAGGCTATGTCACATATGGTAGTACAAAGTAATGAAAAGTTTTGCAGCAGCTCCTTCTATGCCTCCAGGAATGTTGATCTGTTACAGAAAGAGGAGGAAAGTGTTGCTAAACAAGGGAGAAGGGAAATCATAAAGGAGAAAAAAGAAAATTACATCTGTCTCCAGAGATGTTGGAAAGAGAAGATGTCAGGGCAGGAAGAGAGAGAAAAGAAACCGTTATGGTGGGAAAGGTTTTAAGTTAAGAAAGTAGAAAACGAATGTATGTGTGCATATTGAATTAGAGAGAGCATGTCAGTGCAACCCTCTGTAAAGGAAAGAAACACAAGGTGGGAAGATATAAGGAAGTGAAGTAAAATAGGGCACACAAGCAACCTATAGAAAAAAGCAATGAGACCAATAGTTTGTAAAGCAAAAAAGAGAGAGAGAAACAGATCAAAATATTTCCAGGAAAGGAGCTACGGTCCCCAGATAGAATACTCTGTGAGAATCTTCAGAATGATAAGTTAAAGAATTTCAAGAGAAGATCAACACTGTGATGCAGGCATTTAAACTAAAGAGGGATAATTTAGTAACCCACTTATCTAATATATCATACAGTATAGAATGAAAAAGCGAAGGAAGACAGCACATGCTAGACAGAGAAATTAGGACAGCACTGGAGCAACAGAAAGGATACGGCTATCCTGTAGCTAAAGGACAGGGAGCCTACCGGGTACCAGTTTGCAGCTGGGGCACAGGAAAATTTTTTTTAAGGCTAAGTGAAGCATAAACTGTTTAAAAAGTACTATGCACTGCTACTTACAAATGCTTTCCACGTCCAAGTGTTTTGCATTTGAAGTTGTGCAATTCTTTTTACTAATTAGAGCCTTATTGTAAACCAAAGGTTGGAAGCTCTTTTGGTTTGTAAAATATGCAAATGAAAATGCTTGGATGACAGATAATTTTATTAATTGTATGTTCTATGGTTCAAGTATCGCAAAGAATATTTGTGAAAGGAAGCTTCCAATTTTTTTTCAATCATCAAAGAAAATAGGCTAATTTTCCAGATTCCAAATGGTTTTTTCTGACTCTTTTGAAACTTTAAAACTATTGTAGTGTGTTTTATGATGGAAACTATACCATGCTGATGGCTTTAACAGCATAGCGCAGGGTGCTCTGTATATAACAGCCTTCACAGATGATTGTACTTAAAGCTAGAGGTCCTTCTTTGCCTGCAGATTGAAACAAAGAAGACTTCTTCTGTTATATGCTTTCTATAAAATGCCCGAAGACATACCACCTAGGTGGGGCTGTGAACTTCTCTGAACTTTCTAAGAATTGGATGAGAAAACATGTTACTCTAGGAAGTTGTGCTGATGACTACGTAGGTGGCACTCAGCTATGAGTCAGCATTGAACCAATGCCTCTATGTAGTTGGTACTGTGGTGCAGTGCATTCAAATGAATGAAGTGGGAAAGAAAGAGCCTTCTTACATATGGTCCTTATTGATCCCATGATAGTACTTTTAACAGTAGGGGGTTTAGCAGAAATATCTCCCGATAAAATTTCAAGGTGAAAGCCTACCCTAAATTTCCCTTGTGCTTTAAATTTAATATGGTATTATTCTTCTTTTCCTGCTGTGATGTAGTGGCAGATAGGGATAACTTTATCTGGTCTATTTAACTAGTAAATGTTTTTGGATCCTCCAGAATGAAAAATGCTTAAGAGTATGCTGCATTTAATCAAATGTTATTTTGTTTGTCTCCAGCAGTTAATTTCAGCAATATCCCAGCAATTTATTCTGGCTCATTAAATATAATTAAGAATTCCAGTTTAGATAATATTCTCTCCTCTGCCAGCAGAATTCTATTTCAGAGTTCCATGTATGTTCAAGTGAAGTCTATGGCCCTATCCATAGCAGTTGTTTCATTTGTACAGTAAGTAAAAATACAACTTAACATACACCACCCATTTCTATTGAGATCTAATTGAAGGCAGTTATGTGAATTTTATTTCCGAGTTGTCTAACATGTCCGACATAGAGACATGCAACTCAAGCTCTCCAGGCCATTGCAAGTAAATCCAAGTTTAATGGTGGTGGTGTAACACGTGCATTTTTCTGTTTGATGATATCTCCATGCGCTTTATGTAACGTTCCTGCTCCAGTAAGAGTGTGGCAGACATACTATGTCTAAATATGCCAGGTTCCTTCCATGTTGCCTCTTTTGTTGGAAATCTCACCCTCTCCTTGTGCTCCAGATGGTTTTTCCTTGGTTAGTGAAATCTCATCATTAAAGTCTCTTCTTCTTCCTTTTTCAACCACAACTCAAGGAAGAGAACAAGTATACCAACAAAGAGCAAAATTGCATGGCTTTAAGACTGGACCTTCATTCTATGTATGATATAGATCAGGACGTTGGGTCTATCCCATCAGGTACATGCATAGAATTGACAGGATGATTGGGCCCTGAGCTGTATTATCTTTGTCTGTTTTTGAGCAACAGACAGCGTCCTTACATAAAAACAATGACACATCCAATGACCGCAGTAACTCACCCCAGAGTTAAGAATTTTTACTTGTTGAAATACTATGGTCAAGTATCATGAAACTGAATAGCTATTTCCTGAATGCAGGGATCCCCAGGATTTATTATTTTTTGTTAATCTCATCTAAATTATCTGAACACACCAATGATGCTAAAGTTGCCATTTACAATGGCTGGAGAGAGATTGTTTACACACTCAATTCTAAATTGAATGCCCAGGGGTGAAAAAAGATAAGCCTATGCATTTTTATATTTCCGATAGAGGATAGTTGATTTTAGAGATGGTCATAAACTGGAACCTCAAATCCAATGTAATCTGAATTTCTGTGGGATTTGGATTCAAATCTCTGGATTCAAACCCACTGCTACAGTTTTGGTCCTGCATCAGATACAAAACCACGAGGGGTCTAGTTTCCTATTCTGATTTGAATTCAGCTAAAATCTTATGAAACTAGTTGGCTTCATAGTTTCCATTAATTTTAAACTGAAATCTCATGCAAACAGCCCACAAGATTATGTTGTCATAAAATCTGAATACTAACTCTAATCTGATGTTGAACCTGAATCCTCACTTAAACCCAATCCAGATCCAAACATAATTTCTTGTGTCATCTATAGCCAATACTTGCCAGTAAAATTCACCAATGTACTAAATTTGTGTGTGAAGTCTCCCTTTGCTAACCAGTCCACCTACAAAAAAGATAAGGAAAGAATCTACTTTACTTAACTGCTTCAGGAGATCTCTTTTTTGGCTTGACTAATAGAAGCTTTAATTTTTGGAACTGAAGGACTCTGGCAACCCATGTGTGAGATCTGTGGTAAACGTCTGTTGTCAGTAGAACATAAACTTGTTATGGAAGGATATTGTGTTTGTTCTGACAAAAATTAATTAAAAGTTCTAGTCAAGTGGACTTGGTGGCTCAGGGTAGGTAACCTTTCATATCTAGGTCAAGTGTTTGGTTCTGGCTTAGTTTGATAGTGACTGAAATTGTCACAATCAGAGATATGATTAGTGGTTTATATGATGATTCTGGTTCCTTTCAGAAAGGTGCTTACTCCATTAAAAGGCACCCTCACAAATGAGAGCATTAATTGGCACTCTCAGAAGAGAAATCAAAGATTGACTGACTGGGTTTCTGCTTGACACACGTTAGTACTCAGTTCATCTAAGAGTCAGCAGCAACAGTATTACTGTCCTATATGGTCTCACTGAAGTCTCCAGGGCAATCAGTCCAAGAGCTTTTATGAGTGCTTGGGTGTGGGGGGGGGAGAGGTTATTATAGCAATGTTGGTCCCAGATAGCAGAGAGACAAGATGAGTGAACCAACTTCTGTTGGAGAAAGAGACAAGGTGTGGAACTTACACAGAAGAAGAGTTCTATGAAAACTTGAAAGCTTGTGTATTTCACTAACAGAAGTTGTTCCAATAAAAGATTGTCTCTCTAGAGAAAAATGAAAAACTTTTTGTGAAAAAGAGAAATAGGCAAGGTTACAAGTGATATGATGGGGGAGGTATACGATAACACAATTACTCCCCTGTGACAGGGCTAGGACAAACGGGAGCTCAAAATTAAGTGGAAACTGAGATTTACTTTAGTGAACTCAGCAAATGACTGCTGAAGGAAAATAAATGGAAAAAGAAAACTCAATAGGGTCCTGATCATTCTCCTATAAAGGACAATAGGAGTTTTGCCATCAACTTCAGTGTTAATTGTAGCAGTCCTGCTATAGGATATATCCTTCCCTTGGCAATGCCCATCAACCCCACTGAACTCAGTGGGGTTGTATGGCTGTAATCAGTGTGCCTTGAATGGGCCCTTGATTTAATGGAAATTAGTCAATATACTTTAGGTGGAGTTGGATTGGGTCCCAAGGGCAGAATATGGCCCAGAACATATGAATAAAGCTTGTTTGTGCCTACTATACTAGAGAAATTGTTCAAGAGTGGCTCATCAGGGTGAGAATATCATTCCTGTAATGCTCCTAAATGCACTGAGAACTACGCTCATCTGCGGAGTAGGTGCTGGTCACATGAGTGAAAGCTCCCTGAAGGCAATTTATGTCCTGCTCTTTCTTAGATGTTAGGCATTTCAGTAACGTTTTCATTTTGTCCTGTTTCTTCCTTTTTCTGTATTCTTGCCCTCTCTCCAGTTGTGTCCTCATCAAGGGAAATTTCCCTAAGATTAAAACCAAATATTAAGAAGTAGATTTCTGACTGCAAGTAATTTTAAGCAATAGTGATACATAACACTATGATTTTGTTTAAATTATATGAAAAACTAAGGTGCAAGCCTTAATAAAATCAAGAAGAGAACCTTAATTTCAAGTGACGCATTTGTGCATTACTGTTCAGTTATCTAGCTATTTAAACTAAATTGGAGAAATGAATGGTTTATTGGTAACAGGTTATAAGTTTAATTCTCAGTTTTGGACTTACACTAGGAAATTCATTATATTCATTTATGACACAAAATACACTTTAAATAAGTCATTATTGCTAATTACAAATTACAACCTATGTCATGTGTAATTACACCATTAACTATGTGCATTTTGAATATATTGCTTGCTGACTTAATTTGTTTTAATTTAGATTGCATTCTGCTAATTTTCAGGAAACAGAGAAGTAAATTGACTGTAATTGATAAATTGTCCTAAAAGAAAACAACCCAGGGTTTTTTTAAAAAAGGTAATCTTTGTTTATGTAAGCATCTCAAAATATAAATACTTCGCAAAATAAGATCCTTGTTTAATGTCATATGACTGAGTGTGTCAAATCAAATTTGCAAACTCAAAGATCTATATTATGAGAGCATGAACAAATTTAGAACATATAGGTAGAGTAAAATTAAATTATAGACTAGGTTTTTCTAGAAGCTGTTTGTAAATGTCAAATTAGGGTATATTGCCAATTTACGTATATTACTGTACATTGGGGTGCTGGGGGGTGAAACTTTGACTGGCAGCAGAAGGGTTAAGGACTTTTTTGCTTTGCCCGTTTCAAATTACAATGAGAAGCCTCTTCTTTCCCAGCAGGGTTGTGCTTACATTAGTCTTTAGATCTCTGTTGAAGAGAGCTGTTATATTTGTGCTTGCTAGAGTTGGAAATAACAGCTAAGAAGCTGACGGGTTGAATGGATTTACAGAAGTTTTTTCCAGTTAATTCAGGGAAACATATGAGTTAGATTAGTATGTGCTTTAGAAATAGCTTACACTAATGTGATTCAAAAGATGTTAAAGTTATCACCTGGCTTCTGGACAAATGTAAGTTCTACTACCAAGGTACCGATCAAGACAAATCTGTGATTCAGGACTTTATCTTGGAAAGAACACAAGGTGTGAGAAGAACTCAGAATAACAAGAGAAGATCACTTTGGGAACTACAGTGTGTCAGAAGATCAGTTCTTGCTAATACAGCCCTGAACTAAAGACCTGATTATCTTAAGGTTTTTATAGGAATGCCTAGGTCAGCTGACAAAATACTGGTCTTCTGCTCCATAAATGCAGAAAAAACGATAACAACAGTGGAAAATTGGAAGTCTGAATTTCAGCTTTCTTAGAAATAACTGCAACCTGACACATTCCATAATATTTAAACGGAGGGCGGGGGAGAATCACCAAAGATGTTATGTTTAGAGATGACATTGACATGAAGAATAGGTAAATTTTGTTTTTCAGCCACTGGGAAAGCAGAGCTCATAGGAGCTCAGAACCAGCAGGAGAAATATTTTTGTTCTTCTTTTTTTTTTTTTTTTCCAAAGATGAACCCAACAGCACTCAAAGCTTTTCTGGGCTTGCTCTGGAATTGCTGGGTTCTAGTGGGTCATGCACAGGGAGGTGTAGGAGACAATCATGTCCATTCAAGTTTTATTTACAGGAGGCTGCGGAATCATGAGAGAAGGGAGATCCAGAGAGAGATTCTTTCTATCTTGGGTTTACCTCACAGACCCAGACCATTTTCACCTGGAAAGCAGGCTTCTTCTGCACCCCTCTTCATGCTGGACCTGTACAATGCCATGACAAATGAAGAGGATACTGAGGAACTGGAGTATTCACTGAGAGAATCAATGGGAGGAGAGAGCAGAGGAGTGAGAAAAGGATACCCTGCATCTCCAAATGGATACTCCCGGAGAATACAATTGTCTCGCATGACCCCCCTGACCACACAGAGCCCTCCCTTAGCCAGCCTGCGTGATACCAACTTTCTGAATGATGCCGACATGGTCATGAGCTTTGTCAATTTAGGTATGTCTAAACGTTTTTGGGTTTGTTTTTTTTCCTGCTGTGTACAAACTACAGGCACTAGTTTGTCAAACAGAGGCAAATCTCCCAGCGGGAGCTTAGCCTATATAAACAAAACAGGATTGGGCCCTGGAAGTTGTACTACTAATAAAATGGAAGTTGTACTAATGGTAAAGTAGCTACATTGTAGGTGGCCATGGAAAAAGGTTTCTCTCACTGTTTATATAAAGTCACTTTCTATAACTCCTGGCTTCTGTTTTCTTTCTTTCATTGATGTAATGAAAGTTCTAGCCTTAGGCCAGATTCATTTTTTTTTAACTAAAAAAAATCAATCACTTCTGTGTATTGGTGGGTTATTTTTCGCTCCATTTTATGTAAAGCTCAAACATAAACATCAGATGTTAACATTTTAAAGGCTAGAATGTTAAGGGGGTTGGGGAATCGAGCCGTTTCTGAAAAGAGAGCTGGTACGGTTTATTTATTTATTTATTTCTGTTGGTAAATGTCAGATTTTTGTTATCGTTTCAGTTTGAGGGCTAGATTTTGTGGCATTCTTTGTTGCTCCTATTTTATAAACAAGGATTGTATTTCAGTATTTTGCCAGGGTGCCCAGAACCTGGGGTTAGGTCTGATTCTGTATGTTTATTTATAACATAAATAGTAGCTATAATATTTAATACCAGAAACATGTAAAAAAGAAGAGTTCCTGGACTCTTCAAAATGTATTTTTATTACAGTATGAAACCCAAATATATTTGATCTTGAGTAGCAACGTGTTTTATATTATGAAATATTACATAATTCAATGAAAAAATCAGTTGCATATGTCTTAAATAGAAGTCAACTTAAATTTTCATTAAGAATGTTACAAACAATTCACTTAATTTACTCACTATTCTTACGATCTAAAAATGAAAAAGGATGAATATGCTGCAAGCCTGATAGCACTATTTATACAGCTTCTAATTTGACTTTAGTAGCAAAAGAATTTAAATGAAAACCTGAAGATTTTCCACAAGTGTTGTAAAAGATGTGATAAACTCTTGCTTTCCAGAATAATAGTTATTATGATAACTTTTAAAATATTGGCTCATGTTCTGAAATACAAGTTATATCACACATTTTAGGGTTTTTTGTCTTCCAGCTCCCTAAACCCTGCAGCAGGTTTAAACATATCTCTAATCACTAACCTTCTTAGCTACCATAATTTGTAGGAAAATGACATCCTTGAGTTTAATTGACATAATAATAAAATCACATTTCATTATTTGGCAGATTAGTATGTTCAATTTTCCGACCCTTTTTTACAAAAACAGCAACATATATCTGCAACTCTAAATACAATCAATACATTAATTTTATTTTTTGTTCCCAGAAGACATCCTTTTTAACAGAATGAAACTTACTTTTAAAAAATAATTTCCTTTCCATGGATTTTCTAAATATTATACTTATATATTATCTGCATATTAGTTTTAAAATTATTGGTAACGTGAAGCAACTCTTGGAAAGTATCCTCCAGCATTTAAAATTAAAATATTATAAAAAGAGGAAACACTATGATCTCTTAAGCAATAGTCAAGGACCCAATCCTACAAAAGTTTACATATATACTTAAGTTAATACATTGGGGCCAGATCCTCATCTAGTGTAAAGTGGTGCAGTTCCATTAAAGTCAATTGAGTGACATCCACCTACAGCGGCTGAGGATCTGCCCCATGAGTATTCCTGTTGATTTTAATAGGACTTCTTACAGGATGAAATGTTAAACCTGCAGAATTGAGATCAAGACTTTTTAACACAGGCAAAACTCCCATTCAGGTGAATGCCAGTCTTGTCTACATGTCTTAATATTTCTGCCTCTCATTCTGGTCTGAGGTCGATGTTCCTTTCTAAAAAAAAGCCTTTAAAAATAACATTATATGCTTTGTCTTCTGAAAACTTGGAGAGAGAGTTTTCCAGAGGTTACAGTAATTAGACATTTAGTAATTAAAATCTCAAGAATACTATATAAATTCCGGGTTTTGTTTGGTATCTATAAGCTATTTTAAAAAGTACCTTAAATCTAAGTTAGACTTAACCCTAAATTGGTTTGAATGCCCTTCCACAGTGTGCATTCTGTGTAATTGTGGTTTTATAGCATGCTTCACTGTGTAACATTCATAATAAATATTGATGACTAATGCAGATTAGTTTTAACAGTTTTATTAAATGAGCCCTTGTTTTAGCATAATTAACATGACTAAATAAGTCGTTGAAGCAGGTAACCATGTGGTAAGATTTAAGATCTTGATAGATGAGGGCAAATTATGTTAACATATAATGTGGAAAATATACACTGGTAAATTAATGCCAACACTATACCTTTAAAATCAGTAAAAATTGAAATGTTAATAAAAGAATGCAAGTCATTTAGATTTGAAGCATCAAGCTACTTTTATCAGATTAATAATTTTTTTAAATCCCAGATTGCACAGATAAAGTGTATGTAATTATATGCCAGTATTAACAGGGTCAATACTGCTTCCAAAGCAGTTTAATCATGATGGCATTTTAAATTTAAACCACTGTATTGCCAATTTATAGTTGCTTAAAACCCCTATGGTAAAGCAACAAATGTGTAAGTATCCTGCTGGAGAAGCCTTTTTAGGTATGAGCTAGAAAAGAAAATCATCCTTATGGGAAACACCATAAATTGCAAAAGAAACCGGGGAGGGGGAATAAAAATCAGTGAAGGACAAATCATTTTCTATTGAAGAACAAAAACTGCATTTACGTGCTAATTTCAATAAAAATCTACCTGTCAGAATGAAGTGCTAAACTTCTCACCTTTTAAAATACATTTAAAAAATACTACCGGGGGAACTGCAATTATAATAAGTTCCCTCAAGCAACCAGGAGGCAAAAAATTAGCGTATTTATCTTGTCTAAAATAATTGTACGCCCATGCTGCTTGTACCAGAATTATGACCCCTTTCTCAAAAGATATAGACAGGGCAAGGATTATGTGTTCTCCTATGTTTTGTACAATGCTGAGTACATTGGCAACACACTATAAATATTGACTCCGTTCTGACAGAGGAGTTAACTGAGTTGGTCGAGCCGACAAAGAATAAAACTTCACCACAATAAACCAGAGTTTTCAATAACCTGATCATATAGCCTACAACTTCAGGGCTTCTTTGGTTTGCTCATGGGTGGTTTTTTTTCCTGTTACACTTTGACCCAGACTGTTGCAAGTGACTGACTGCAATTTAGAGTTCTGGCATCTTCTTTTTGGCTGAGCTCCAAAATGACATATATGACACCGTATTCACCAGAGAAGAACTAAATCCTACAATAATTATACAGCCCTTGCACACTATGTTCAGTGGGAATTCTGTCAAAGGAAGGATTTAGCTGAAAAAAAAAGTAAGGGTTTGTCCACCTCCCAGCTCAAAAAAAATGCAAGATTGAATTAAAAAACCTATTGGCTCACGTTCCAACTAAAGAAACACCAAAGATTTTAACAGTTGGGTTCAAACATTTCCCGTAAAAGGATTAAGTTGTCCATACACCATCACAATGACCATTGTGCTTACAGGTTTCTCCACATGTCTATTAATATATTTATATATTTTTTCTTTTGTATATAGTTCATCTGTAAAAGTTGCTGTAAACAAATATTTGCCTATGAAAAGGCAATAGTAGTTTCTGTCTTTCTGTATTTGGTTTGAATAGATTTGTTCCATTATGGAAATACAAAAATAAAACCTTTTGGTTTTCAATTATTATTTTCTTGACTAACAAGAAAATGGTTTTAATTTTTAAAAATGCATATGGGAAGGTCATTCTTAAATTTGTCAGCCAGAACTTTGCATGCTGTTTCAAAGAAGGAATGACTATGATATTTAGCTCTAAAAAGCAGCTCATGTACATAAACAGAAATTACTCTTTCATAAGGAGTTTTGGGGCTAGACCTGCACTCTTAATTGAAAGTGTCCCCCCCATCAGAGCCTTTGGAGTCAGCTACTGAATCAAAGGTTGAAATCAAAGTTTTGCTTGTTTAAGGCATATTTATGCTGCTCTTTAAACTATGAGTAACTTATTGTGTGTGTGTGTGTGTGTGGGTGTGTGTAGAAAAAAAATTAATTATGACAGCCTATTGTGTTCTATATTACAAATGTGATAGAAAATGTTGGTGGAGTCATTTTAAGGCTTTATTATGTTTAGTCCGTATTTAAAGTACTTACAAAGCTATTTATTACTATTTGAATTATATAAAATAAAGAGGGGCTCCTATCCATATTTAGCCACTGTGCATGTACAATAGCTAGTTTCCTAAACCAGAATAATAAACTTGCTATAACCTCCCTCACTAAGGTAACGATTCATTAGTCAAGGGTATGGAGAACTAGGTTAGTAATGTTAAGAGTAGCGGAAACTGAACTAGTTTTGATATATGAATGCAAAGATCATCAGAAACCATTAACTTTTATATTCATATAGCATTTGGGAATGGCCAAACATTTTAAAATAAAGTTCTGACCTTGTAGGCTTAATTTTAGCTATGAGTGAATTTCTTTGGATATAATACACGATTTACATCACAAAAATACACAACCTTAATGAAAGTGATGCAAAAGGTGCTGTTATTTTGTATTAAACAGACAGATGCTATTATAGAAATGAAGAAATGAAGATTAAATATAATAGCCCACAGATCTTAATTATTTGGGTAGTTGGGCAAATACGACAAAAAAGTGTTCATGAAGATGTTGATTGGAAACTACAAAAATCACTGTTTTTCTTTGAATTTTCATACAAATGAAGGTTTTGCAAGAAATGTAGCAAGAGAGTCTTTCTAATACTGTTCAAACAAACCTTCCTGGCAACTTGAAATCTCTTTTGATTTCTCTTCACAATAAAATTTTCAGTCATCCAGTCAGCGGACAGAAACAATCCAATGTGAATTAGAAGTCCAAAGAAACATCACAAACTGAGTACCAAGAGAATAATTTTATATGTTCACATAAAGTGCCAAAACAGCTTTGAATAATGAACAACTATGAACAAATGAACACATTTTTTACAGGAACAAAAAACTATGAATTCATTAAATAACTCTTTCACTACCTACAGTTCACCCAACTCTAATCATTTGTTAGTCAGTACTAACTTATTTTTACATTGTGACAGGGCAAGTTGTTAGGATTTCAAAAGAGAAATAGTTGTCTGTCCTTCCATCCTAGAACTATATTGCACTGTCACTTCATAGTTACATATTTCCTTGGGAATTTCTCATGTTGCATGAACGTTCTGAGTTATATAGACATACCTTTAGATAGGTTTGTGTGTTTCTATGAATATCAGCTAACGAAATAATGTTTTTATAGCTGTCAATTAATACTTTTGCCAAAGTTAACACTTTAAATTCAAGTAAATAGTTGTAGCAACTCAGCCAAAAAAATGTCAAGCTCTCCATTAACTAGAGCATAAAACTGTCTGACTTCCCTTGCCGACAGATTTGAAAGAAATTGCAGATAACTGAAGAGAAACTGATTTAGCAGATGGGCAGAAGTGCACGGTGAAGGGATATCTATATGTCTATAATCTCTCTCTTTAAAATTATATATAAAATACATTTAAAAATATTAATATTTTCCCATGGGGAAGGACGGCTGACCCAGTTCTGCTTATTTTTCTTTATTATGTGTTGCTTTGCCAGACTACACAGGTTTGGGGTGGGGTCATAGGAATTGTGTGTATTGTACAGTACATATTTTCCTCGGAAAACACCAACTCCCAGTGACTAGCTACGAAAGAGGAAGAGAGAGGCTGATGAGGACTCATTCTCTGAGGAGAATCTTTAAGGAGTAATAAGTTTGCAGAGGGCCCATGAAGATACTATCTTAACTTTCATGCCCTGGCTCCTCTCCTAACCTCTAGTTTTGCTAGAAACTCTCAGATAACAGGCCTACCTTGGCACATATGTGGTTTGTTACATTTACTGCTGCTATTATTAACTTCTCTGAATGTGATATTATGAGTTTTGCCACTGCCACCCACCTGCTGCCTGAATACCTGGGGTATCTGACATGAGCAGCCCATTTCTAGCCATGACATTTCCTTTTGGGCTAGTTTTCTTGGGCCTACAGGCCAACTGAATTTAGCAGAAAATTGATTATCATTTGAGGTGCAGTCTTGTATTCCCACATAGCTGATGATGAACAGCTTATGAAGTGCCACTTGCCGCCTCCTGCTAAAGGAAGACCTCCCAGGTCTTCAGGAGAACTCTAACTACTACCAGACTTGTAATTATTTCCCACACTTTTCCCATTCTCTCTTTCTTGGCCACCTCCCGGGCAGCTAAGGTGGGACACTGAACTTCAATCTTATGGCAGTTTCATTTTGCTGGAGAGACAATGAGAGGAGGAGAAGCATTAGGAATAGAAGACTATACAGGAGATGGAAAGAGCAGGGATAAGAAAAATGAATGAGATAAAGATGGCAAAGGAGAGAAAGAAAGAGGACAGATCGCCAGAGTGCCTCCATTGGAATAGTTTATATGTAATGTGGTGTATTACCTTGCACGACACTTGTATAGCTTGTCATGCCAATAAAGTTCTTGAGCTTGGGGAAAAATGTGAGAAGGTGGTAAAGAGGGAGAATGGTGTTGAAAGAGAGACAGGAGAATGAAAGTGTGCAAGATGAAGATGGATGAGGTGTAAATGAGAGAGAGAGTGAGGAATGCTCTTTAAGCCAAACAGGTAGAAGTGGGGAACTGAATTCTGCATTCTCCAATTCTTCTCTCATAGCAAAGTAACTTCTTCAGTGTCCCCAGACCATTCAGTTCCAGATGCAAATCCTTTAATCCTAGCGCCAAAAAACAAAAAAAAGCCTCCCCTTCCCTCAGTGTGTGTAGGGAGCACAGAGACTGGCTACTGACACTTATAGTCATAAATAACATAGTAGTGAGCTTTTAAAAACCACAGGTTAAAGGATGAGGGCTGCCATGACGCATACAGAGAGGCTGAGATCAGAGAATCAGCTAAAAGGGATCAGGAGGAACAATGAATCCTCTTGTTCTGAGTTATATTTATGAGTACTTCATTGCACCTAAAGTTCATATTTTATTGGCTAGGCCATGGGGTTTCCCCATTTGCTCATCTCTTAAAATAACACCCCTGGCTAAAATTTCCTATAAAACACCCAAGCGCTACAGCCGGCAGAACTTGTCAACCCTGACAACAACTCGTTTAGTTAGAGAGTGAGGTGCTGGGGGAGCAGGAATTGGTTTGTATTTTGTTTTGTATTTTGAGTTGATTTCTATGCAAAAATGACTGGAAAAATGAGTAGAACGGTATTGGTTTTAGCGGCCTGTACTTTGGCCAGAGATGACAGTGTTACCAAAGAGATGCTCCAGTAGTCAAACCAAGCCAGTAGTTTCCAACCATCTTAAGCAATTGTGCCAGTGTACTAGACTATGCTGGGAGTATCATCCACTCTTTGGCTCCTCCTATTCAGCGATGAGTGCTGTAATCGCAATGAAAAGAGTCGAGCTTGGAGCTGCGCATCCTCTACGGCAGGTTGGGTGTGGACAACTGATAGATGGCAATGGCACAGTGTGTCCCTGTACAGGGGCACATTACTAAATTAATGAGTGGAAGCCTAGAAAGCAAGTCAGGAAAATGTGAGGTATCAGCACTAGTCCATGGTCCACATCCATCGTTGGCAACCAGCAAAACAAGAAAAGAAATTCCTCCAGCGCTCCCTTGTACAATATTGAAAGCTGAATCAGACCTTAGCAGAATGACCAATAGTATTTTCATCCATATAAAGAACATATTTAGGGTCAAATTCTTTGATGCTGTATGTGATGTCTAATATTAATGTTTGCAGAGAATTTGGCCCATGAAAACCCTTTACACATAGTCTTTGAAATGAATCAGATTTCTTCACCACTATATTATTGTTTTTAGCGCCCGTGTATTTAAACTATAGCAAAACGAATGAAATTAAAGGAATATCTGTTGTAAAGCCCCAATGGCCTACTCAGTTCTTGTACATAAGAACAGCCTTGCTGGGTTAGACAATGGTTCCTCTCGCCCAGTATCCTGCCTTCTGACAGTGACCAGTGGCAGGTGCTTCAGAGGGCATGAAGGGACCAGGATCTGTTGAGTGATCCATCCCCTGTCGTCCAATCCCAGCATCTGGCAGTCAGAGGCTCAGGAATGCCTGGAGCATTGGATTGCATCCCTGACCATTTTGGCTAAGAGACATTGATGTCCATTGATGGACCATGAATTTATCCCATTCTTTTTTAAGCCAGTTTTACTTCTGGCTTTCACTGCATCTCCTAATAATGAGGCCCGCAGGTTGACTCTGTATTGTGGGAAGACACTTCCTTGTGTTTGTTTTAAACCTGCTGCTGTTAATTTCATTGGGTGACCCCTCATACTTGTGTTATCTGAAGGGATAAATAATCCTTTCTTATTCACTTTCTCCCCACTATTCATGATTTTATAGACCTCTGTCGCCTGTTACGCCTGTAACGCCTGTTACGCCTTACTTTTCCAAGATGAACAGGCACAATCTTTTTAATCTCTTCTTATATGAAAGCTGTTCCATATTCCTAATCATTTTGGTTGCCCTTCTCTGTATCTTTGCCAATTCTAATATATCTTTTTAGAGCGGGTGGCGGGGGGGAACTGCATGCAGTATTCAAGGCGTGGGTGTGCCATGCATTTATATAGTGGCATTATTATATTTACTGTTTTGATAATGATAACTCCTCTTAATAGTTGTTTTTATTTGTGAAGGGAAAGGTCTTTAATCTGTGAAGTTTTAAAAAGGATGGATGGGTACATATATGTAGCAATCCATTGATCCTTCCATACTATATATGTGACTAAAATATATAGTATTGTTATAACACTTAGCCCTCGTCATGGGTCATTCTGCTAATGATGATAACAGTCTTTCTAGTTTACTAATACCTATGAAGCATATTGAAAAGAAGCTACTAACGTTAGACATTTTAAAATCAGCAATTCTGGATAAGTTGCATCCAAGAGCTTTAAAAGAACTAGTTGAGGTGCTTGCTGGACCGTTGATATTGATTTTTCAATAAGTACTGGAGCACCGTAGAAGTTCCAGAGCAAAGCTAATGTGCCAATTTAAAAAAAATGATAAATGGTATGACACAGGTAAATATAGGCCTGTCAGTCTGACATTGATCCTGGGCAAGATAATGGAGTGGCTGATATGGAGTTCAATTAATTAAGAGAAAGTAATGTAATGAATGCATATCGACATGGGTTTATGGAAAATAGGTCCTGTCAAATTTACTTGATATCTTTTTTTATGAGAATACAAGTTTTGTTGATAAAGGTAATAGTGTTTTTGTAATATACTTTGCTTTCTCTAAGGCATTTGATTTGGTGCCACAGCACATTTTGATTAAAAAATCAGGTTGATATAAAATGAACTGGGCACACATTAAATGGATTAAAAATTGGCTTACTCATAGGTCTGAAAATGTAAGTGTAATCAGGGAATCGTGACTGAACGGATCTGTTTCCAGTGGAGTACTGCAGGGATAGGTTCCTGGCCCTACACTATTTACCATCTTTCTCATTGACCTGGAAGAAATATAAAATTGTTACTGATGGTTTGCAGATGACACACAAATTGCGGAAGTGGTAAATAATGAAGAGGACAGGTTACTGATTCAGAGCAATCTCGATCACTTGGTAAGCTGGCTACAGTCAAACAGCATACGTTTTAATACAGCTAAATATAAATGTATATATTGGGGAACAAAGAATGTAGGCCATATTTACAGGAAGAGGAACTTTTATCCTGAGAAACAGTGACTCTGAAAAAGATTTGGGGATTGTGGTGGATAATCAGCTGAACATGAGTGTCCAGTGTGACACTCTGGTCAAAAGAGCTAATCCTAGGTTCCATAAACAGGGGAATCTTGAATAGGAGGAGAGAAGTTATTTTACTTCTGTGTTTGGCACTGGTGTGAACTCCCTGGAATACTGTGCCCAGTTCTGGTGCCCACAATTCAAGAAGGATGTTGATAAATTGGAGAGGGTTCAGAGAAGAGTCACAAGAATGATGAAAGGATTAGAAAATATGCCTTATAGCGATAGATCAAGTGCCTTGTCTATTTAGCTTATCAAAGAGAAGGTTAATGGATGCCTTAATTATGGTCTATAAGTACCTTGGGGAAAAATATTTAATAATGGTCTCATCCATCTAACAGAGAAAGGTAAAACATGAACAAATGGCTAGAAGTTGAAGCTCAACAAATTTGGACTGGAAGTAAGGACTAATTTTTTAACAGTGAGAGTAATTAGTCATTGGAACAAATTACCAAGGGTCATGGTGGATTTTCCATCACTGACAATTTTAAAATCAAGATTAGATGTTTTTCTAAAAATTGTGGGGAAGATCTATGGCCTGTGCTGAATAGGAGGTCAGACTCAATGATCACGGTGGTCTCTTCTTGCTTTAGAATCTATGAATACAAACAAACCACAGGAAGGGAGGTAGTTGTGACTTCACACAGAGCTTTGTTTTAGATCAGGTGAAGAATGGTACCTGCTCACTCACGATTTAGGGAGGCATGGGATTTTTTGAACCCAGAAAGGGGAAAAATGGTAGAGATCCTGAGGGTGGATGATGGAAGCACAGATGTAACAGCAGGCCCACATGCAGCCCACCAACAGCAAGTGGTTTTGCTGTGAATTGTAATGGACAGCAGGCTCGGGTAATGGCTTAAGAGTAAGACAGTTTTGGAGCAGATGTTCCAGAGGTTTTTTGATTCAGAGCTCTCCCAGCTTGCCAGCAAGTACTAGTCCTTCTCTGTCCGAGATGAAATAGGTTGTGATTCGGAGGTCTAACTGGTCCCCCTCAAGTGAATGGCACTTCGTGTATGGAACAAAGAAGGCTACATGATGTTAAGCTGGTGTTGCTGTCCAAGGAGAACCAGGGAGAAAAACAGATTGTTTCCAAATGAAGATCCCCTGCCTCAGTTTCTCCATCTGTAAAATAAGGATAAAGTTACTTACACACCTTGTGAGCTCTAATTCAGCAGGACAAGTCTTGCCTTCCCTCTGTCAGTGCAGAGGGCCAAAGATATTTCAGAATTGGTCTAGGACTGTGGAGGCAGAATTTGAAGAACCAACAAGAGTTCGTCCAGTGAAGGTAGAAGTGGTGAATCTGCAACCACATAAATCCTATGACCTCTGTCCCCTGTAGAGGTAGAGCAGAAGCTCTCCAGGACTGCTGCTCTTCAGACTTTCTGTCCACATGGCCTGTTTTTCCTCTGGCTGCGCACTTTGTATGGGATTTAGCTCTAGAGAGCCTTGTAGCTCTGTGCACTTGAACTATGAATTCTTTCTGGGCTTTTCAGAGAGTCACTGTTTTAAAAGGACAAGTCAGTGGATTGCTGTGAATCATAACCTTAAATACTTATTTATTGTTTAAAACAGACAGTCTTGTAGATGAAACTAATCATGATTAAGATTAAAGCAGTAAAACTCCGACTGAAATTCTGGGGAAGCTACCTGACTCACTCTGGTGTTGTGGGACTAGTTCATGTCTCTAAGGTCCAAAATTGTGCAAACTTACTATGAAATATCTCCACATAATAAAGATAAAACAAAGAAAGCACATCTCTCTAGTTTAATACACTTTTTTAAAAAAAAATCCTTAAATTATACTATTTTCCCCCTCATAAATACTGCGCAGCCTTAGCAATGCTGACCTTCCCAGGATGCCTGTTTGGACCAGTGTTTATCAGATGACCATTTGACCCCTCTGTTAATTGTGCTTAATTGCATCCTGTTGTAACATTTTGAAATAAGCATGAGAGAGTTCCTGGTCTGCTAGGAGGAGTTGAGGACTAATAACAGCATTTGAGTCCGGTGCTGTGAGATGCTGAATAACTTCTTATTTAGTTCACTGGGAGTTCAGAGTTGCTTAGTTGCTTGCAGGATTAGTCCTTTAAACTCCTGTATTTCACAGGGAAGATCCCAGGTTCTTGTAAGAAGAGCAGGATCAGCTGTGCTGATAAGGACCTGGAGCTTTCCCAAAGGCCTCAGTGCTGCTTTGAGGAGCATAAGTTGCTTGTAGCAGCAGCAATGACTGGAGTTCAAAGAGGATAACAGGAGATCTGAAGTTCTGTTCTCATGAGAGAGGTTACTCTGTCTTTTCAGAACTTCTCCCTGTCACTTCTCTAGCACTGTCATCTTTCCTGAGCCATTTGTGAGTCTCATGTTTGGTGAAGGTCTTGGATTCATGTGACTTTTATAAGAAACTCAGCTTTTGGGTTTGTTTGTTTTTTTTAATGAAGTTTTGAGTCCTATGGTTGCAGAGAAAAATGTGAACCTTAAATGTCCAAAAAACAAAAGGCCCAAACTTTACTTTTTAAATTGCAAGATTTTTAAGCCAGATTTGAGGGTATGTGTGTGTCTAACTCATAAATTTTAATCATTAGGGTTGACGATACCACTTCCCTGCCTACTGGGGACTATATTTCCATGAGCCCTTTCACCATGCAGGAAAGATGGGTGTAGCTCAGAACAAATAGCATTGCTATTGCTTTGTTGTTCAGATCTCACAAAGAAATTCTCAGAGTTCGTGTCTGAAAATAGATGAAGAAAAGAAGCAATAAAATGAAAAGTAAGACAGCCAGATCCTCAGCTGGTGTAAAATAATTCACCCCTATTAACTTCAGTAGAACAATGTTGATGAACATCAGCTGAGGATCTGGCCCGTACATTTTAAGAAGAGCATGTTTTCAAATTATGATTAAAAATAGAGATAATTAACCTCCTAAGTGTTCTGTGGCTGTGGAGCATTACAGAAAAAGCCCTGTTACGCAAAGTTTGCCGTTTGGTAGTTGGAATTGACAAGTTGCTTGACTCTGGAGTGTAAGAACCTGGGCAGAGATGGCATGAACCTGGCTGTACAAACAAAAGTGTTCTTGAAAAATCTTGAAATTGGTACTATGTTTTACAGGTAGTCAAGGTAAAACCTGCAGGTTCGGTTCCTATGTTCGCACATACTTATGTCAGACGCTATCCTTCTTTCAAGTTGTTCAGTCATGATCTTGCTTGGGTTAAAAAACAATCCAAACAAGCTGAATATTGCGGTAGTCTAATCAAAAGGAAATAAAGACTTGAATGAGCTTCTGGGTATCAGAGAAAAATAAATATAATTGAAATAACAGAGTATGATGTGATGACTTGAAGGAAACACTGCCTGTATTCTGGTGAACTTTGTGCGGGATGTTCATTGTAAGACAAGATAGCAATGCTTATCAGAGTGATTCAGTTTTAGGTGACACTTCAGAATATAGCCTTTTCCTCTTTTTAATGCCTATAGTGAGCCATTTTAAGTATGCTTAAAATGCTTAAGTATGCATATCATAGTTCTTCATTATGCTTGTGTTCCCTTATAATCACATGAAAATGTATTGTTGCTTCGGAAGACTTTAGATTCCCCTCTTACATTCTAGAATAATGTTTAGTGAGGCTTTATAGCATATACTAGTGTGTGGATAAAGACTTCTTTTTTCTTATTTCATCGTAGAAATTCCAGGGTGTAGCCCATGTTACAGAGTGAACAGAGGATAGGGACTTTGTATTGTGTTGTTATGTCAGAATTAGGGCCCTGACAAAAATATACTAGAATAATATTTTCTCTCCCCCTCCAACTTAAATTCTGAAACTAAAGATCAGATTTTTCAAATGGATATACACAAAAAGGCATGCCCACCTTTGCATGCCTGATGCAGATGTGCAAATACCATGAAGTGCACATACAATGGGGAGTTGTGCACAGACAGTAGACTAGATTAGTGTGCAAGCATCAGGCTGTTTGAATGCGGGGCTCTCTAGTACAATTCTCTGAAAGGGGATTTCCAGCTCTATATGTTTGTCCTGTGTTTAGAGCCCCACTTGCTGCACTATGTGAAAGAAGCCTGTTTTGTTGAGACGGCATGAACATCCTTTTGGACTAAATTTGGAGAAATTATGGCCTGCTCCAACCAAATTGTTCCAGTCTGACGTCAGGAGTGGAACTTGCATTATCAAGAATAGGAAAGCAAGGCAGGATATAGTCATGAGATGGGCAACAGATAGTTCCAAATTACATTTAATAGAAAAATAGGGCTATCATCAGAGGTTAGGCCAGTAGACATTTTTAGTCGTAAGAGAAACAAGAGTTTAGTATAAACAGTGGGCAAGTCAAAGGTAGATGCTGCACTGTATTGTAAAGGTCAATTTTTCTTCAGAGTCCTGGCTGTACAAGCAGCATCATTTGAAATAAAAAAACAAGGTACCACTTTAGGGCTCAATTTACCAAACAAAAATATCTGTCTCTTAAATTTAAGCTCTGCTAACAGCCAAGCAGTCAGAGTGGTAGCACATAAAATGCATTTTGAGATTGTGCTAATTATTCCAGAGATTAATTATATTGATGGAGGATTCTACAGTCCACATGAGTGTTTTGATTGCCTTGCTCTCCTTGCAATCCAAAAACAATAGACAGTTACATGCTATTAGGGGTCGGCATCCATTATAGTGCTACCCGTGGCTAGTCGGAGTTCTTCGAGGGCAGGCAAACTTGCATGAGCTGGATGCTCCCATTACCACAGGAGCAGGGAAGAAAGATGGGGGCTTTCAAGATGCTGCTTGATTTGCAACACCTGGAGCACTGTGGTAGTGGGGAGCAAGGTGTATCTAGAGTCACGCAATCTTCCCCAAATCCAGTGTCCCCCTCTTTTAACCTGTTCACAAATGTGAGGTACTGCACATTGGGAAAGAATTGTTTGAAGAATTCATGCCTGAAGAATTGGTGAGTTCTAAATTCTTTCCTTGTTCAGGAAGGAGGGTTTCATTGTGGAACGTGGACAGTTCAGCAGAGGTGCTCAATGTGAGAAATGTTAGCGTGCATAAGAAATGTTTTCATCATTCCCCTCCTATCGTTTGGCCAGGAATAAATCATGATCCAAATACACTGAAGCAAATACTGCGGCTCCGATTCCTATTAGAAGCATGTCCAAGGATGTTATCATTAAAGATGAATGTTCTTTTGGGCTTCGCAGATTTTCCGTATGCTTTAAACGAACTGCAGTCTTGCAGTTTCCTTGTAGTTTACAATAATCGGTAAAATGACACTGTTCAATAATTTGCAGAACTAGAACACAGAAGGCACAAAATATATAGTGTGGTTTAAATCTGCTGGTGTAAATCTGCGTAGCTTCACTGATTTCAGTGGAGGTACACAACCTTGTTAATGCAGGATCTGGCCCAAAATATGTTAAATTATGTTGTTTTTGCAAACTTTAGTGTATTTACAATGTCTCACTAGGAAAACATTTAATGTGCCAAAGTAATTTTAAAGTGATCATATGTAATACACTTTTTTTCTGCGTTCTCTAAATTATATGTTCTGGAATTTTTCAGTTTTATTTCTAATCATTGTTACAGCTGGCCTGATTTTGTTCAGTGTTTAGTCAAAGTTAAAATGCAGCATTCTAAAATGAAATAGTTGGAAGTTCATTGGCAGCACAGTTATTGGTAATCATAGGGTGTTGGCCTACTCCACCAATGAATATTTGAAGGGTTAAAATTTTAATTCCTAGTTGTCTTAATCTAGTTTAGTTTAATTTCATGTAAAACATGATTCACTGGTAATTCTAGATTGATTTGGTAGCGTGGGTAATGTTAAAACATCAGTAACCCACTAAAAGTAGGTAAATTTTAAGGAGAAATACCGCACTGATCCATACTTTTATTAAGGCATGTTGATCCTGAAGTAAGAAGGTACAGCTGCATGGACGCCTCTCATCTGAATTCAGCAGTGATTTGGAAGGATGATATTTCATAGTGCATAAAGTTGGTCTGAGAATGTGTAAGTGGTAGAATAATTTATCATGATTTGGTGGAAGGGGACATATAGTGAGAGAAGTAGCAAACAGAAGGAGAGAAGATAAAATGTGTTTTAGTATATACATTCCTGACAGTTGCCTTTTGATCTGACACCTCTCTTCACCCTTCTCACAAATTACACTCCATCTCCAAACTCTTTGATTGCTGAATCAGTTATAACTTGCACCCAACTTCCGACCAACTTTTCTCCAATGTATAAATTGCATTACTGTTCAAATTTTGCTGACCCCAAAAGCAAGAAATTTGGATAAGATTGCATGAGGTGTAAGTTAAGGCAGAATTTGGTGCTGAAAGTTTCAAGAATAAAGAAAAAGAAATGTGTGTGTACTCCTTCGATTCCTGCATGTACTGTAGACTCAGATCAGGAATCTAGATTTGAAATATAACCTGACACGTTGAATAGCAATAAAAGTTTCAGAGCTTTCATTGTATACAGCTAGTTCTCAAGCAGTTTTTTTTTTCCCCCTGTGGTTCACTAATCTGCAGACTGTGTTGGCCTGACATCCTGACCTTTGGGTTTCGAAAGAAACCTGGCTATAATTGTTACCTTTCATTGCAGCCATTTGGCTTGGGAGAAAACTAGAGCTAAATATTAGGAACAATAAAAGATTATTGACAGACTGTATCAGTGTGTACTTTATTTTTCTAAACCATGGCTGACAACTGAAATATAGTTGTCTTAACTGAAAAGCAGAGAAAATGAATGTCCTTGCTCACATGGTGTTAGGATGAATTATCTTATGCCTTCATTAATAAGGGGCTAGTCTCTTAACAGGACCTGTGGAAAATTTGACTTCCTGCTTTAAATGGGAGCTCTAATATAGTCCGATCTAGACCTACAAGATACTTCATTCATTTCTGAAAGACTTATTTTCCTGAGTGAATGGTAACGTCAACCCAATATCTAATTTTGAGTGAGGTTAATGGTGTACAGCATGCCTATGTAATAGTGTTTTCATAGAATTTAAAGTAACGGAATAAAATAAAGGGTCCTTATTTGTTTTTCACAAATTCCAGATTCTTTCCTCAGTCGTGTCACTTTGTGACACAGCAGCAGCACAGAGCTTTCCTGAAACTGTCTCAGCTGCCGCCGGGGGGGATTACCTGAGCATAGCTGGAACCACCACTGGGGGCGTAGAGCCAGAGTGACAGGCCCTGTGCTACCCATAGCTCAGCCAAATTATTAGTGGCATGGCTGGGGGAAAGCGAGCATAGCCTCAGACTGCTCCGATTTATGCCAGGGGACTAGATTGATACACAACTGGCCCAGGATTAGAGAAATGCAAAAATAGTTGTGCGTGGTGTTGCGACCAAGCGTCAAGGCTACAGGATTCATTGGAAGTTTAGCCTTTTAAGTGCTGAAGGACCAAGCCTTAAATATTATGGGGAAAAAAATGTAAATTACTTTCAGTTCTCTCTCATTTTTGTTGTCGTGCTGATAGTAATAAAACCTAGCATTTCCCCACGCTTTTCACTGCCAGAACCTTGTTACAGTAGGAACTAACTTCTGTATTTTTCGCAGTTACTGTTTCACGGGCTAGGATCTTACTAGCATAGGGAAGACAAAGCATCATTTTTCCACTTACAATATCAACAACTGAAAACCGTTCAGAATTTAATAATGTTTGGGTCAGCTGCAGTGTAATACTTGTTTTGACTTGTAAAGCAAGTGCCTGTGACTTGGAAGGCATACACTGAATGAATACCATATGTTTACAAATTAACTTTTCACCAAAACAGTTAATGACGTGAGACTGGTTATTTCTTCAAAATGTATATTTATTTCACTGATATCTTAGGCTATATAAAGTAAATGGAAGATACTGCTGGTAATCCCATTACAGGAAGAACATACTGGTAGCATGCTCATGGTAAGATAGGATCCAGTTGGGCCTCTTTGCAGTGACATATGTTGGAGTTTGTGCAGGAGGGGCACTGACAGGCACTGAAGTGATGTCTCTGGGAGTTTTTGGAAGTATTGAAGAGACATGGAGTTTTGGGGAAGTTGGGGAGAATATTCTGATGACTTTAACTGCTCAGGCTTTGCTTCTTAAAGTCATTAAAAGGAGGAGGAAATAGATTTTATTACAAACGCTTCTACTCTTCACTCTCGCGCGCACACAGTTTTCTTTTTCTCCTTGTTGTATGCTTGGTGTCTGCCATTTATTAAAGTTGATTATGTAACATGGATGTTTTGAGAGGAAAGTTACCATCACAAACACCCAGCTAACCAACAGCTAGAACTTTGCAAATTCATATTTGGCTAACCCATAAAAACCCTTTTGTTCTCAAAAGAAAAAAAGAATAAAATACCTGTGGTGTTACAGCAGTTCTTGGCAAAGATTTAAGAACAAAGTGCTTGGGAGAGATCCTTTAATACTAAGAATTCGTGACTTTTACAAAATACTGAATACTGCAATAAATTATTTACAAAATTTTTATGAATGATAAATAATTAAAACTAATCTACCCTCGTAAGAAGTGAACAAAGTGCAGGTTTATAGTATCCTTGGTTTATTTAACCATAGCTGTTCTCTTCCTCTCTAAAGTTCCAATCCGGAGTATACTGCCATGAAGAAAATCTTTCCATACCCTCCACTGCTGCTTTGGATCATGCCCTACTTCATGTATTTCAAGAATTTTGAATAATTACTAAAATGATATTATCATATGACTGATTCAATAAACATTAGTCAGCTGATTTATTATTATTTTTATTATATATTGAAACTGGCATGACCTACACAGCATTTTATCAAACAGTTATCAAACTGTAGAAAGTTTCTTTTAGTTCAGCTAAGGACAACTGGGCAAATTCTGCTCAGCTGAGCTGGCAAACATTAGCTTCCTTAGCTTCAGTGCAAAGACTCTGGACTTACATCAGTATAACTTGAAGCAGAATTTGACCCATCAGATTTCATGTTTTGCAATTTAATAAAAAAGACCATTATATATATAAAATCTATTTATATTATACTTTCAAAACCACATCTGGAAACCTATAATTTTCTTAAAATACAGTCAGTACAGTAATAACAAATGCAGCATCATTCAAATATACAGCACTTCAATAAAAACACTTCCTGGACCAAAAGTGCTGAAATGAAAATATAACTTACTGCAGACTGAAGCAAAATTCTCATTGATTTTGGTAATGGTTTTGTCTGAGAGGGGGTGCAGAATTTGGCTCTTAAGAGTTCTGACAAATAGAGTAAACCTTATAGTGTTTAAACCGTAACTGGTATACTGTTGTTTAAGTTCTCTGTTTAAAGATGATTTTTATTATCACTCAAGTTGTTAAAGTATTTTTCACTGCAGTTCAACTTAAAGATTCTGTTCAGCTAAAAGAATCCCTGAATTTTCTTTTAGAAGACTGTGGGCCTTAACCAAAGGCCACAGAAATCAATGAAAAGATTGCCATTGAGATCAATGAGCATTGGATCAGGTCCTGCATTTTTAGGGCTTCCAGAGTCCAGCAGCGAAACATATTTGTTGAATTAAGCCTATTTTCTAGCTTGTAAAATTTAGACTCCTCACTTTCCACACTGTGCAAGCTGTGCAAATGCAGCTTTAAAAATACAGTTTGTAGGTGTTTGGCTGGCCTCCTCATGTGTTTGAAGTGTAGCATGGGAATGGTGGTCTGAATATGGCTCTTCATTTTTCTTCAGTGCATTAAATTAAAATATTTGCATATAGGAAAACTATGGCTTTATCTTTCACCCTGCTCTAGTTCAGATAACTACTGGTATCTGCACACCATCAGGAAGTTTCTTCAGCTCGCTGTCTTTTTTTTTTTTTTTTTGGTTAAATATGGTGTTATATAAAGTGTATCCATAAGAAAAAAGAATAGACTTCTGGTAACTGAATTTTTGGAAAGAAGAGCAAGACTGGGGTAAATAGCTGTTTGATGTCTGTCTTTTCACAGTAGCACAATAGCTAACTCCTGGGGCCTCTGACCTTTTAGTGTCCTGTAACAGAGCATTTACATTAATCTGTTGCTTATCTGTCACCTACCACATTTGATATTTCCAGCCTCTGCTTTCAATTATCAGTCATTAGAGGAAGGACTGAGTAATTTCAGGAGAAATCTCCTGAGACCTTTGACCTTTTTTGTCAGATAACCACAGTATTTACTGTAGATAAACTATCATTTCATTGTATTCAGGATGTAAATGAGTGTAGTTTGTAGTATATCAGTTTATTGTAATCTCTTTCACCTTGAGGTAGTTAAAACTTTAGTGCTTGTGCAAAGAATTCAAACAGTGAAATTTAGTGAGATTAGGATAAGTGGCCTGTTACAGTCACATGATCTATAAGCCCCACAAGTTTTGTCTTTGCAAGTATATTTAACAGCCAAACAATAAGTTAAGTAGCGAAATTTCACTGTAAGTATAATATGTAGGAAAAAAATGATCAGGGAGGACTTCAATGTCAGTGACGTATGGGGAAGGTCTCATGGTGCCAATGCTAAACCCTTCTTGGAGTATCTAAACATTATAGATGACAATTTCTTAACTCAAAAAGTGTTGCAGCTAACGTGGAGGAATTCTCTCTTAGAACTTGTCTTTAACATTGAAAAAGGAAATGATCAGAGAACAAAAATTACTGATAGTTTAAGTAGGCGTGATCATGACTTGATCATATTTATAATGTGCAAACATAGTAAAGTCCAGACTAGTAATACATACACATTGTGCTTTAATTGGGTCAATTTCACAAAGCTAAAAACAATTATGAGGCAAATCAGCTGGGAGGAAGATTTTAATTTGAACAATCATTTAAGAACATCTTATTAAATGTCAAAAAGCCACTATTCCCCAGTTGAGAAAGGCTGTACTGGTTAAGAAATGGATCTGGTTTACAGGGGAAATGAAGGTGCGCGCACGCGCGTGCGCACGCACACACACACACACTAAATGGAAAAAAGGGGAAATTGATAGTAATGAATATAAATCAGAAGTTCTCAATTTTATACAATTCCTAATGGATGCAAAGGGCCATAAGAAGAAATCTGTGGCCAGCAAAATTATGGACTATAAAAAGGATTTAAAAAAAAAATTAGGAATAAAAAGAATCCTGACTATGGCACTGCTCCATTACTAGATGGAAATGGTAGAATTGTTAATAATAATACAGAAATATTCTATAAATATTAATGTTCCATATTTGGGGGAAAACAAATTATATAATCGCCTCAAATGGTGGCGATAACACTTTCATTCCTGTAGTATCTCAGGAGGATGTTAAGCAGAAACTACTAAAGATAGATATTTTAAAATCAGCAGGTCCAGATAACTTGCATCCAACAATTTTAAAAGAGCTGGCTGAGGAGCTCACAGACCTGTTAATCTGAATTGTCAATAAATCTTGGAGCACAGTAGAAGTTCCAGAAGACTGGAGCAAATCTTTTTTAAAAATGGTATAACCTGGGTAGTTATAGGCCTGTCAGCCTGATATGGAATCCAGGCAATATAATGAAACAGCTGATCTAGGACTTGATTAATAAAACGCTCAAGAAGAGTATGTAATGGATGCAAATCAACATGTGTTTATGGAAAAGAGGTCCTGTCACACTAACTTGATATAAATTTAACATGGCACACATCAAAGATATTAAAATCTGGCTAATGGATAGATCTCAGAATGTAATTGTAAAAGGGGAATTGTCATTAAGCAGGTTTGTTTCCAGGGGGGGTCCTGCAGAGATCAGTTCTTGATTCCATGCTATTTAACATTTTTATCAATGACCTAGAAGAAAACATAAAATCATCATTGATAAAGTTTTCAGATGGCCCAAAAATTTGGGGAGTGGTAAATAACAAAGAGGACAGGTCTGGGGGAGATGAGCATACTCCAGGTGGCAGGACACTGAGCAGCTTGAAGCAGACAGCACCACCTACCCATCCCCTGAAGGCCAAGTCCAGACATAGAGCTCACAGACAGAGCAGGAAGCTGCCCTGTAAGTCCCGTCTCTGGGGGGAAAGTTGGTGTGGGTGGTGGGGGGATCATCCCTGCTCCTGACTGTATGGGAGCAGGCATCAAGGCACATATGCCCAACCGGCAGGGTGGTATCTATATACAGATGTGGCCCACAGACCACATAGAGAGCTGCATGTGCAGTCCACAGTGGTAAATAGGTTGAGAACTACTGATCTAGGAACAAAATGTAGCCATATTTACAGGATGGGGGACTCCATCCTTAGAAGCAGTCACAAACAGTGACTCTAAAACTATTTGGGGAGAGGAATGGTGACAGACAATCAGCTGTACATGAGCTCCCAGTGTGATGCTGTGGTCAAAACAGCTAATGTGATCGTGGGTTGTATAAAGCGGGGAATCATGAGTAGAGAGGTTCTTTTACCTCTATATTTGCACTGGTGTGATCATTGCTGGAGTATCGCATCCAGTTTTGGTGCTCACAATTTTTTTATTTATTTGGCATATGCAATTTAGTCAAGCCAAGCCAGAGCATTCTTATTAACAATGTTCAAGGCACAAAAATCTCTAGGAAGTTGTCATTTTGCATTTCTCAGCAATATGTGTCATGGTATGTGGCTGCCCACATCAGCATAATGGACAATCTCTAAAATGTCACCGAAATTCTGCTGCAGCACAAATTCCATGTCCTGTCTAAAACCAGTTCAGAAGGCTCCATTGCCTTCATGGTAAATCAAACCCAGGCTGACGTTGAGAGAGGTCTGAGACAAGATTATTATTTGTCACTTTCTCTGCAGACCATGAAGCTCACCACACATCCTCTACTGTGAATCCCTCACCAAGTAAACTTGTCCACAATGGGCACTGTGAGGGCAGACCACTACATGGTGGATTGAACAAATCTTTAATTAACGGCAGATGTGGTATGTCATGCAGTTTCATCACAAAATTCGCTACGCTTTTCAGAACACTGGATGGAGCAATATTGCAGAGAACCAGTAACCATGGTAAAGAAGTAGATTTAAGTGTGCCTGAAATAATACGCATGGTGAAATTTAGTTGTATGTCCATCATCTTTGTCGGAGATGAGCAAGCCTCTACTGGGGTGCAGTACTCTGCCTCTGAATAACAGTGCCAAGACGTAATGTTTGGGTATTGGCACCCCATGTCATTCTGGTCAGTATTGCCAGCAGGTTGTTGTGGGTTTTGGCCTGAGTTGCTGTCTTTGTAAGATGGTCATGATATGTGAGAGTTCTATCCATTGTGATACCTAGATAGACCAGGTGTGAATAATGCTTTATTTGCTGACCATTGAGAAATATATTCAGCTCTCAGTTGCCCTCAGTTCAAGAAGAACGTCGATAAATTGGAGGGGATTCAGAGAAGAGCCATGAGAATGATTAAAGGGTTAGAAAATTTGCCTTACAGTGATAGACCAAAAAACTCAATCTATTTTGCTTAACCAAGAATAGTTTAATGGATGACTGGATTATAGTCTGTAAATTTCTATATGTGGAATAAATATTTTAATAATGGGCTTATCAGTGAACCCAGTGGCTGGAACCATTGTGGCTGGAAGTTCAAGCTAGACACATTTAGACTGAAAATAAGGTGTACATTTTTAACAGTGAGACTAATTAACCATTGGAACATGTAACCAAGGGTTGTGGTGGATTCTCCATCATTGACTATGTTTAAATCAAGATTGGATGTCTTTCTAAAAGATATGCTTTAGGAATTATTTTGGGGAAATGTGGCCTATGTTATACAGGAGGTCAGATTAGATTGTCATAACACCCCCTTCTGGCTTTGGAATCTATTAAGTCAAGCTGGGATCTTGACCACAGCAATGTTTATAAAATCATCCTTTTACAATATCTCTTTATTTTCATTCAGTAGTTTGTTAAGAAGGCTTGGATTTTACACACTTGTCACATTTTACCAATATCAATGAGAAATGCTTTTGAAGCTTGAAAGACAAGACTGTTATGTGAAATTCATTATCCAATTAAATAACATTCATAAAATTCCCCATTGCATAGTACAAGAAATTGTAAAAAGATTAGGAATAGTCCTCAGCCAGAGCCTCCCTCATGAATGTTTGGAAAAACTCTGGCATCTTGAAGTGTATGAAGGTTCAACTGCTGAAAAGCTAAATTTTCTCAGTAGTGACCTATTGATGTGCATCATTAGATATGAATGCTGCTGCTAAGAAGAAAATTGAAACCTTTGCAATATGGTGCTGATGAAGATTCTTGGGTATCTCTTGGCTGGAAAAGAAGATGAATGCGTATGTTAGAGGCAGCTTTGGAGAGAACCAGATCCCACTGTCAGAAATCAACAGGTGCAAATTTTTGTATTTTGCACATCAGACATAGCAATGGAAATAATTTTTAAAAAGTTATTGTGGAAGGAATGCTGGCAGGTCATCCTAGTAGGAGATGACCATTGAAGAGATGGATAGATAGCATGTGGAGATCACTAGGAGGTCAACTTCTGAATGTGCAAAACTAACAACTGATAAGAAGGCTTACAAAAATTCTTACATGATGTCACCAATAGTCAGACGTGAAGAAATGAATTTTACTTACCATACATTGTTCTTCTGTGATAAAGTTGTTAATAGTGTTGGTATATTATACTTATTCAGATTTATTCTATACCTGCTTAGATATTTATATGATATCCTGATAGTTTATTACTTATTTTGTCTTTTTTTTTTTTTTTTATTCCAACGGACCATATTCTTTGCTAGTGAAAACTGGCACAGTCCCATCAATTTCAATGGAGATGCATCAGTTTACACCAGCAGAAAATTTAACCTGGTATTTTCTGTTGAGATCAATGATGATTCATTTTATAAGGGTAAAATTAAGATGTGGCTTTTGGTTTTTTTTGTTTTTGTAATTTAGTTCAGTGTGAATTTAGTTTAGAATGTTTAGTTTAGTAATTTAGTTTAGTTAATTTAATTTAGTTTAGTAATTTAGTTAAGTATGACTACATTGTAACAATGTTTCATTAGCCATATTGATGGCTGGCAAAAAAAAAATTCTTTTTGCCATCTATTCAATCATTTCTTGTTACATCACACCCCTGAGCTGGTGATGAATTTAGCCCCAATGTCATGTCAAGCATGTAAACTGGCGGTTCTATTTTTAAGCTAAAACCTTGGTCCTGGCCAATGATTACAACTAAAGGTCTCTTCTAATCTTTTATAATAGTCAATGTTGGCTCTGATGGTTCTAGTCAAATTCCAGTTTGAGTAATTATATTCCATTTACTTAAGTTCCCTTTGCAATTTCAAATGGTTAAAATATATTTCCTCACTTTCTGTTCTTAACTGTTGCATAGTATTACTGTGCTCCATTAAATAGCTGTTGTGATCCATCCCTGTGGCTGGGTCTACAATGACGGTGGCAAATTCGCCACCGTCAGTTCGATGTCTCTAGATCGACTGAGCGGTCTGTGTAGACCCACTCAGTCGATCCAGCAATCGACGTAGGAAAACCACCCTGGTAAGTGGCACAGTGCAGCGTGGAAGGTGCGCGGAGCAGACACACCGAAGTCTACGGGAGATACGGGATTTACATCACTTGCGTATCTCCCGTTGACTGCCACCGAATCCGGAAGGTAAGTGTAGACAGGGCCTATGATGGTTGCATTTCAGTTGGTGAATTGGCATGTATGTGTGTCTATGATAGTTGGGAAAGTAAATACTTAAGGTTGCTTAAGTGTTTCCTTTTTAAGACTCTGTTTTTCAGGGTCTGATAACTTTCAGAAACTTCCACCTATGAAGCTAAAATCTTTTAGACATGGGACCAGATCCTGGATCACACCCTAGCCCCCTTTGTGCAACACTTCAGCATGAAAAAGGGCCTGAAAGTTGCCCTGAATGGACAGTAAATGTATGCAATGTATGCTGTGTAAGGTGTCAATAGAAAAGTTATGATGTCGTGAGTATGATTATCCTGTTTATATCCATATAAAATTTTGCATCTGAAATATAGATTTTGTATCTGAAGTTATAGATATTGACTATGTACGGGCATCCTGCATAGATGCTGCATTCCTGAGTCTCCCACCAATGCAAAACCTACACTGAAGCCAAACAGCCTATTGAGAAAGGGCTATGCAAGTTAATGGCCTATTTAAGGATGTTTAGCTCAAACAACAGACCATAGAAGAAGCCTGTCCTCCCTGTGAACGTTTCAGCCAAAGCATGGACAATGGTTGCACCTATGACTCAGGAAAGCATGAATGGACATGTGACTTGCTCATGTGAACCTGGACTCCATTATGGGTTTGTAATTTTACACAAACTGAGACTGAAGGCATTCACTCACATTAGAGAAGGTATATAAGGTGGATGCACCATCCATCTTTTCTTCATCTCCTGCTTCATTTCTCTGAACTGGATTTCTAACAAGGAAGTTTTAAACAAGGACTGATGACCCCAAGCTCTTTGGGTAATTTCCAGAGCCTTTGCAAATTAGCAGTTTACTTCACCACTACTAAAACCTGACTCAAGAACTTTGCAATAATTGTATGTATGTGATTCTTTGATCATTTTAACTCTCTCTTCATCCCTAAGAATAAACCTTTAGATATTAGATACTAAAGGACTGGCAGAGATGTGATTACTGGGTAAGATCTGAATTGTATATTGGCCTGGCTGTGTTGCTGATCTCTTGGGACTGGAAGGACCCTTTGTTTGATTAAATTTGCTTTTAAATAACCACTCATCATAAAATCTTGGGTGGTGAAAAAAGGGCTGGGGCGTCTAAGGAAAATACATTTCTGACTTCTTGTTAACCTGTGTGGTAAGACAGAAGTTTTTTTTTATTGCTGGCTTGGTAGAGTTTATGGAAGAATAATCACCAGTCTGGGGTGTATTTGCCCTATTTCTCTGCAGCTTGTTCTGAATCTAACATCCTTAACTGTGAACTACTGAGGCCTGATGATATTAGTATGGAGTTAATGTAGGAGTGTGTGGTTTGTCTCTGTACAGACTTGACTGTATTATCTTCTCTATTAAGAAATTTTATTTCAATGCACTATATGGACTGTTTTAGGAATAATTGTTACTCTCACACTTGTATGATCTAATTTATGCTCCTTTATGATTCATAGATAGCTATTATTATATCACATCATGTTTTTTTAAAATTCCACTATGTGTCAGTAATGTTTATTTCAAAATCTTCTTTGATTGCCAGGCATTCTAGTTTACCTATGTTTACTTTTAATTTTCTCATGTTGGTATACTGAAATTTACAGGCTGACATCCCAGCCCCACTGAAGTCAATGGGAGTTTATCCATTGACTTCAACAGAGCCAGGGTTTCACCTACAGTTTTTAGTTTTAGCTGATATTTTTATTCAATTGTTTGTTTGGACAATCTGTTATTTTTTTGGAATTTACCTCTGTGATTTCAGCTTGTCTGACTGTAATTTCTGTTCTGTCTGATTGAAGATCAGTACAAAAGGGATTCATTAGAAAACAAAGCTTGTGTGTGTGTGCATTCCATATTGCAGCACTGTCTTTTCTTTGAAATAATATGTAACATAGATATGTAATATCTGTGTTAGCCATATTTAATTCCTTTTTTTCCACTCAACAGCAAAAGGTGATCTATATTCTTTCAGCATTTGTGTATACTCCTGGGAGAGTACTATCAATGGGGTAATACAGTGTATTCTAGAGACTGATCCTGTTTGGGTCTGAGTTATAACACATATGGAAGATACTTACTGTTTCCATACAAATGTTATTAATTTGAATTTACTGCTAAGTAGCTAGACATGAAAACTAGACCAGTAATACTGGCATTTGAAATCCTCATTTGGGGCCTAATTCTGCTGCCCTTACTCACAGTGAGTAGTGCTTACTCACATGAGAACTCCTTGAATAAGTACTAATCAAAGGATCGCAAAATTGGGTCCCGAATTTATTCTACTTTTAAAATATTTTAAAAATGAAAACTCTTGGCACATCTGCTCCCAAGTAATCTTCAAATTCCCAGTTATGAGAAGAAGACAAGAATATAAGATAATAAGACAAGAATAGCTTTTAGCAAGATTTTCGCTGTATAAAAAAAAAACCCAAAAAAACCAACCCAATCCTGAACAATTCATTGCATTTGCATACACTAACTCATGATATATTCAGTTTCAGTAATGAATGGCTTTAGTGTATATTTTTTTTAAATCTTTTGTTGGAGGCACAGTTACAATAAAACGTTAACATACCATATCATACATTACTTATTCGGGATCGGGTTAATATTCCAAGAACTGGCTAAACATTCTAGCCTCCTGACTGGACTGTCCTCCTCTGAATGTGCTAAAAAGGGTGACAAAATTTCTAAATACCTATCGTTTTGACACTTCTTTTGTGTACGTACTCGGTGTGAAAGTTTTTCCATTACAAGGACATTTCATATTTTTCTGTATCAATGGAGGAGTCCATTTTTCCAAGAATACAAAGTCTAGCTACTAACAATAAAAAATAAATTGATTTGTCATCCTGTTTAAAATATAGATCCTTTACTGGAGCATTAAGTAAGCAGGTCAGGGGATCTCATTTCTTTAAAAACTGGTCTGATCTCAGTATATATCTTGCCATTTAGGAGCTAGTGATGGAGGTATTAAATAGACTGTATCCTGTTTTTTTTCAGTGGCAGCCCATTTATCTTCAGCTGCAGAGTGCCCCATTTACATGCTTCTGCCTCTTTTCATCCTTGACTTTCTGTCTTACATGGAACAAAATCTCAAATCTTTACAGTCAAACTATACATTTAGGCTAATTAAGCCCTTAAGTTTGTTTAGAGAGGAATTTTATGGTTCTTTGTCAGTCAAGAGAAATTTCATCTTCACCAGAGAAAAGATACTACTTTCTTATAGATATGTTCTGAACAGTACGATACACATACAGAAAAAGCAATACTTGTCAACAGCTGCACATGTAAGGACATTACATATTAATGAAATCCGTTTCCAGTTTTGTTTCAAAAGACTAAATATTAGGTGCCTAACTAGGGACAGGCACTGAGAGTTACCTCAGTTGTTTAGTTACAGTTTTGAAAATAATTTCAATGTTTTTTGAAGGACAACTTTCAAATGTCTGTGTCCTTAACTATGCACTTAACATGCACTCTTAAAATCTAGCCTTTTTTTTTCCTTCTTTTTTTTTCTTTTCTAATGTAGAGTGCTTCAGGGCCAAAATTACTACTACCCTGGATCAGTGGAATGAAAATTGTTGATCTGCAACTAGGAAAAGGGGTTGTGTGGGACGAGAGCATAGTGGGGTGGAGAGAGACTCAGTTCGGTGGCTCATCCCAGATGAATCCAAACTCCGAACACTTTGGACTTCTCTGATCACTAGTAGACAGCAGCTAGCTGTTGCTGAGGCAGACGAATAGATCTGAACTCTTGACTTGCCAAATCCTATAAGGTACAGAACTCTAACACTCTACCACTCATTACCCCATAGGAATAAAAATGACAGGCAATCTTTTTCATACACGTAAAAGTGCATTGAGTAATTGTGTGGGCTTCTTTGATGCATCAAAACACATATTCCGCAAAGATGTCATCTTGTACTACTGGGCCAGAACCTCAGCTGGTGTAAATGAGCATAGTTCCAGTGATGATAAAGATGTTAATTTACCTCATCTGAAAATCTGGTCCTCAGTCCTTAAAATACTGTTGAATCCCAATTAAGTAGTTCTGGGGTTAGATTTTAGCTCCTGGTGGAACTTCGTTGCAATAACAGAAGCATCAGAAACAGTACATAAACAGAAACGTGGCAGAGAATTAATATATATGTGTGGAAGGCACTTTTATACAAGGAATGTTGCTTCATTTTGCAGTTTGGGTGCCAGAACCACTTAGCTCTAACTTGTGGTTCTCTTGCACATACCACAGACAAGAGGACACTTATGCCATAAGATGACAGCATGTGTTAATTTATATGATGTAGTTGCTTCTTAAATATATAGCAATGATGGTGCACTTAACACTGTTCCAGAATTTATTGCCGCAGACCAAAGTAGTCAGATTTCCCTATTTTCTTTCCTGATTATTACCTACAGTCGTGTACGCCAAGATCATCTGTGTCTCTCAAATAATTTCTACTGTACATTTAACTAAACCCAAGTATAAAATCCTTCTGCAAATTTCATTTTGTCCATATTTCTAGTTGCTTTACCCCATGACTTCCTTCAGTTTTCTTGATATTCTTTCCACTCTGGCTTCTGAAATTTGTATAAAACCACGGAGGGTTTTTCCTTTGGAACTGAAGTCCATTTGGCTTGTGGAGTTTCCTTTAACTGGAAGTATGTCAGGATTTGTGGCTTTATTATTTGCAGTTTTATATCGTCCAGTTTGGTTTTTGTATTTTTTATTTTTAAGCATAGTGAAAGCAGTTAATCAGTGGATGGCATGCATTTCACTCCTTTAATAATCTTAATATAATCTTTTTTCATAGTTGAAAGAGACAAGGACTTTTCTCATCAGCGAAGGCACTACAAAGAGTTTCGATTTGACTTGACTCAAATCCCACATGGAGAAGCAGTGACAGCAGCTGAATTCCGGATTTACAAGGACCGAAGCTACAATCGGTTTGAGAATGAAACCATTAAGATTAGCATATATCAGATCATCAAGGAATACGCAAACAGGTACTCTTTCTTTTAAAAAAATTTCCTTCTGTTAGCATTCTCGCAAATGGAGAGGTGATAACTGGACATTTTTCACAAATGCCCCATCTGCAGGATATTGTCACTGTCAGTTAATTTAACAGAGTATTAATTCCTAGGAAACAGCACAAATTCAGATAAATAAAAAACACCTTGCAGTAAATGATTTCAGTGTCTGCAAAGTTAAATTTTCCAACTTGACTACCTAATCTGTGCGCATGCGCACACATACACGCTTTCCCTGTTTCTGTACACACGTGGGTTAAATTAACAGTTCCGGATGAGCAAATGTCAGAATTGCATGCCCAATTTAAGCGGCCAGTGTTTAAAAAAATATAGCCTACATTAAAATATGGATACCACAAGCCAAGTTTAATTTAACTACTACATAACTGTGTAGTTCAGCTTTATTTAGTTTTTGTTAAATCAAGATTTGCATTGATCTTTTTTTTTTAAAAACATCTATTTATGTTTTAAATACTGTCCAGGGCTGGGTGTGTGTGTGTGGGGGTGTGTGGCAATAGTTGTGGCTGTGTCAGTCCCAAGCTATTAGAGACGCAAGGAAGGTGAGGTGATATCTTTTATTGGACCGACTTCAGTTGGTGAGAGAGATGAGTGAGTTAGGCAGATTAGGCCATGAATTAATTTAAAGTGAGATATACACATTTGCTCCATGCTGCTTACCATGTGTTCAAGCTTAATGCAAATATAGCGTTCTAAGTAGACAAAGCAATAATCTTTGAGTGTAAGTTCACAGAAAGCACCTATACTAAAGATTGTCAAGTGTGCATGGCACCTAAGTAAGTGGCCAGATTTTCATAGCAACTCAGCATCCATAAGTGCTCATTAAAACCCAGCAGCAAGCCTGGGTTCTCCCTTTCCTATGACTAACCTGAAAATGGTCCTTCAAAATAATGTACAGAATTCCTTTCTTAAATACGTGACAGCAAATAGTCAGAAGAGCTTCGAACTTGGCTTCCATGGAAATTCTTCCTTTTTGAGAATCTGGCCACTTCTTTCGGTGCCTAGACAGGACCACCTGGATGTTAAGCACTTCTGAAAATCTGATCCTATATGTTTTAGCAGGAGACTTTGTACATCATCCTGGAGGAAGATTTTCAGAGTTATTAGCAAGGGAAGGGAAATAGAAACCTAGACTTGGGTTTCATTTTAGAAGTTTAAAAAATAAAATAAAGGATATGGATATGGAGCCTCACATCCCTTCTGTCCAGGGCCGCCTCTTTGCTGAGATTTTGCTGGTGGATTTTCTGTTTTGGACAGCTGTCCACTTGGGACTGGACGGAGGCCACCAAACACATTTTGCTTAGACACACAATAGCCTTTATCATGGTAAAATCTTTCAGTCACTACCTGAGCACGTTTAAGATGGAGACAGGTTTTCCCCTGAATTTTGTAAGCAGAAGTTCACTGTTTTCTTTTGTCTTTTCTTTCAGGCTACTTCACTCCCTCCTCACCCTTCATTTTTTCATTACACATGATAGGCTACTTTTTGCATAGAAAATATGAATTTTTGCATTTTGAATCTGAATGTTGAAGCTGCCTTTCATTCAGAATGTACTCATGTTTGCTTTTCACTGGATAATGGGCTATTTTAAAGTAGAAAATTCACAACATGTGGTGCACTTTTGGGTGAAATGGGCCCAAATTAAGGGTGACATCCTAGCCCCACTTAAATTAATGGCAAAACTCCCACTGATTTCATGGTGGGCAGTATTTCATGCTGAATTTGTAATGTAATGTGAGAAAAAAATCAAATTATGAATAATTTCCTCTTTTTTTTGCAAATATGTGGAAGTTCTGTAGCAAGTTACTATTCACCTAGGCTAGACGCTTTGCAGAGATTTGGAAGTGAAAGTCTCTATATTTTATTACCATTCCCTTGAGCCATCATTTCCCATTTTCTCTAGTTTCCTAAAATGAATAATTTGTCCATATACAAAGCCAAGGAGGTAGAATTATCTGTATGTTACTGTCAGTTACACTGCCTGATCACCCTTCATGAAGCAGGAAGAACCAAAACATTGAAGTACGTATCAATGCCAAAGAGTAGCCACGTTCATGTCAGCTGCAGCAGAGCAAGTAGCCTAAGTTACATTGGCTACCTCACGCCAAAACTCTGTAGCTGGGCAAAAGTGGGCAACTGCCTTTGGGGAGTTTGTCCCTAATAAGGAGTTGAGGACTAGACCCATTATTGGGGCCTGTTATGCTCTTGTGTAAGAATGACTCCATTTGACTTTTTCATGGATATATATAAACGCATATTTGAAATCTTTCTGGTACAAGTCAAAACTGTAGCAGTCAGCAGCTTTGTGAATCAATCAGGGACAATAACTACGTACCCCCTGAAGTAGGGCAAACATAGGAGAGGAAGTGCAAATCCAAACTTTCTAACTCCTTGAAAAGGGCTCTCCTGCAAAAATGACAAATCTGGACTAAAGGCTAATTTGAGTCTTAAAGAAAATTGTGTTTAACAGATGTTATTACGTAGATTCCTTGGTGGGAAGTGTGTATAAAACTACCAGTTCTGTTATCATAGTTAAGTTTTACAAAATTCTGTAAAAAAATTTCTTGTTTGTGTTCAATATTTTAAGTAATTTGTTCTTGATGAGAACAGTAAAATTAAAACACAGTAGATTTTTAAAAAATCTCATATTTTTGCCCCAGAATAGAATTACAGAATTGTGTTCTTAGTGCACATTTGTTACTAAGTGATATAAAAATATTTATAAATAACTATCTTAAAAGACCATCCTGTTTACAGCTAGACATTTAACTTTTAAAGTTCTGATAAAATTGCTTATTAGAGAAAAATTAGACCCCAGAGGATACCTTTTATGTGGCACGCTGTTAATGTGTTCAGTGCTTAAGTAGCAGGTCAGGGTCTCTTGAATTGTAGGGTTGTTTTCATGTTAGTTATACCCAGACAGAGCAGTAGGTTTTCATCTTGTGTGGTCATTTACACGTTTCTACTATAATTGAATAGATCGGTGCACAGCTGAAGAATGTCATCACTATCATTATAACTTAACAGAGAAAAGGGGGACTGAGCTAGTTTTAATAAAAAGTCACTCTCCTCTCCATAGTTCATCTTTTCTTATCCTTGATCCTGCAAACACCCACACCCGAAGTAAATTTATACTTGCGCATGCTGTAATCCCCTGGAGGTCAGCTGCCCTGGTTTTTAGAGATGCTGAATACCTGCATCTCCTATTGACTATTATGAGAGCTATAGTTGCTCAATATCTCTACAAATCATGTGTAACATTACTCATATGTCTAAGTGTTTGCAGGATCAGAGCCCATGTCTGCATTTAAAAATGGCAGTTTAGACACACCAGTTACCACCCATCATATCACAGTGGTGTCCATCTGCAGGGCTGCTGGCTGACGTATCATTTACCCCAGGCTACCATCATTTTTAACCTGTTCATTTGATATTTTATAAGTTTGTTGTCACTTTGTATTTCTTTAACATGCAATCTTGGTGTGTGCAGTTAGCAGTATGCTTTTGAGAATGATAGATTAAGTCTGACTTGAATCATTTATTACTAACTCAGACAATATAGTTTTGAGTAAGATTCTTTACTTACTAAAAGATTTCTGAGGTTACAAACGATTGCTAACAAGGATAAAGAGGGTAGTAAGAGTGTTTTACTTGGAGATGCTGCTTTAAGAAAAGTAAATTGATATAGATATTATCATTTTATTGATTTTGTATTATAGTTTTGCCCAGGAAGTGCCAATTGTGGATCAGGGCTATTGTGCTAGGTACTGTACAAATACATAACAGAGGTGATTCACACCAAACACTTAGGGTATATTTGCATTACAATCCAGGATCTGATTCCTAGCTCATGTGCACATACTTCTGCTTGCTCTCCTATGAGCTAGCATGCTAAAAATAGTAATGTAGCCATGGTAGCACAGGCTGCAGCAGTGATGGCACATGCTTGGTGCCCCGAATATGTTCCCATGAGTTTCAGGTGGGTTTGCACCTGGGACAGCTAGCCTGTGCTGCCACTATTTGTGCTGCGTGGGCTACACTACTACGTTTAAGCATGTTGGCTCAAATGAGAACTAGCATGAAGATGTCTACAGGAGCTGGGAACCACCTGCCTCTCTTGTAGATGTATAGAATCATAGAAAATTAGGGTTGGGAGGGACCTCAGGAGGTCATCTAGTCCAACCCCCTGCTCAAAGCAGGACCAACTCCAACTAAATTATCCCAGCAAGGGCCTTGTCTATCCGTGTCTTAAAAACCTCTAAGGATGGAGATACCACCACCTCCCTAGGTAGCCCATTCCAGTGCTTCACCACCCTCCTAGTGAAAATTCTTTCCTAATATGCAACCTAGACCTCCCCCACTGCAACTTTAGACCATTGCTCCTAGTTATGCCATCTTCTACCCCTGAAAATAGCCTAGCTCCATCCTCTCTGGAATCATCTTTCAGATAGTTAAAGGCTGCTATCATATCCCCTCTCACTCTTCTCTTCTGCAGACTAAACAAGCCTAGTTCCCCCAGCCTCTCCTCATAAGTCATGAGCTCCAGCCCCCTAATAATTTTTGTTGCCCTCCGCTGGACTTTTTCCAATTTGTCCGCATTACATGATTTAGTTGGGGTTGATCCTGCTTTAGTTGGTTGGTCCTACTTTGAGCAGACTTAAGTTATGTGTACACTGCAATTAAGCACCTGCAGCTGAGGTGTTTGGGGAAATGGGGTCTCTGTTGTGACTGCCCAGTGTAGATAACTGGACATGGTCAGGTTTCCTCCACTGTCTGAGGAAGGAAGCACCAAGGTCTCTGTTACAGGCAGTCTCTTTTCAGGGGCAATAGCTAAGATATGTCAATACCCAGTGGCTCAGCAAAGGCAGACCAAAAAGTTGTGCCTCATTATTCAGATGAGCTCTGGCAGATCACTTTCAGGAGTGACGTTAAACACAAGAAATAATGACTTTGCTATTGCCCTAACTTTCTGCTGTTTGTTTTTAAAATAGGGATGCAGAGCTGTTCCTGTTGGACACAAGGAAGACTCAAGCTTTTAATGTGGGCTGGCTTGTATTTGATATCACTGTGACCAGCAATCATTGGGTGATTAATCCACAGAACAATTTAGGCTTGCAACTCTGTGCTGAAACCGGGGACGGTAAGTTACAGTTTGTTTATACCTCACTTTATATGCTTGGATTGTGGCCTGCAAGCCCTCTGTGTGGAGGACAGATGTGAACTGGAAGGGGTAAGAGTTGCATTTACTGCAAGTTTACAGGATGAGACTGTTAACTTGTCCTGTCACCTCCACAGCATGTTTTCAGTATTATAGAATATGGTGATTTTACAAACTAGAGTGAACCCGATTACCTCTAATGAATTCTAAGCCTGGTCTATGCTAGTTAGGTGGACGTAAGGCAGCTTACATCCACCTAACTCTGTAAACATCTACACTAAAATGTAGCTCTCACCAATGTAATTCATTCACTAGTTCACTTAATAACTTCACCCCCGTGAGAGGCATAGCACTTAAGTTCATGTAGTTAGGTTGACTCTGTGTCAGTGTAGACAGTGCATTGCTTACATTGACTGTTTCTGCCTTTCAGAAACCACCCCACAATGCTCCACACTGGCAGTTAAATTGGTGCAAGCACTCCTGATGAAAGTCTGCACCACCATCACAAGGAGCATTGAGTGGACGTGTAAAAACCGATTCAATTAGTGCGGTGGCTGTTTGTCAACATAACTTTGGTTGACTTAATTTTGTAGTGTAGGCTTGCCCTTAGGTCAGATTTATTGTGTGGGACTGTCACTAATGATTACCAATAAGATGAGAGGGACAAGGTGGATGAGGTGATATCTTTTATTGGACCAACTTCTGCTGGTGAAAGAGACAAACTTTTGAGCTACACAGAGCCCTTCTTCAGGTCTGCAACACTGTAAATATCCGTCAGATGTGCTTTCACGTAGTTTAGACAGGCCCTTACCAAAAAAAAGAAAAAAAAGGTTTGTTCCAGGTAGCACATATCCGCATTTTTTTATTCAGGAGAAATTATTGCAGTAGTCCTCTACTGAAAACATGAATGTTCAGGGTCCAGATCTCCTGCCCACTCTATCTCTAGAGCCTCCTGCGATACAGCCCTTGCTGGACTGAATTGTACAGAGTCCTCTGTACTAGAATGACCATTGAGCTACCTCCTCTGGAGAATGATGTGGAGAAAGAAAGAAAGAATTAGAGCCAGATAGGAAATGTTTTCCTTCCTGTGAGAATTTTTGAGATTTCAAAACTTTTTTCCCATCCTGAATTCAGACAAAAAGTTGAAATCTCAAAAAGTTTCACAAACTGCTAAGCCAAAACCTTTTTCAGATTGGGTCAACTGAAATGTTTCAACCTTTTTGAAAACTTTACTTTTTAAAAAAATATATAGATAATTAAGATGTCAAAACATCCAATTTTCAAACCAAAATGTGAAACTAATTTTGAAAATGTATGTTTTGAATTGGTAGATTAGTTGAAACCAACCTTTTCCTGCAAAATTCTAGATCCTTTCTAAATTCTTGGACACTATGCAGAAACCTGGGATAAAACTGATACCACTTTCCCTCTACTAGCATTAGGGCAAGGAATGGGAAGGGAATAACTCCAGTATTCTGCTGAATAAAGATTCTGCCAGCTGTCTAATGCAGCGACTCAACTAGACATTCACATCATGTATCCATGGTTATACTGGCTGTTTTTCTAAACATAGCTGCATACGGTTTATGTGAAAATGCAAGTTTTGTTACAAAGAACATTCTAGAAAATGTGGCCACTATTTACACATCATTAAAAACCAATTAAAAGTGAATATACGAGTCGACTGAGTTATAATATTATCTCTGAAATGGTTTAACTAGCCCATACTATTTTACAAAAAATCTTCCTAATTTATTCTTGCCTAGTCAGTTTACACTTTACTTTGTGTTGGAGGTCAGGTGATCTATGGTGTCCGTTAATTTGAATATTAGGTGGCATGATGTTAATAAGTACCAGAAGAAATTCTGGGGTCAGGGTTGATATTTTCCTATGTCTAGGCAGCACTTTCTCATTGTTAATGAGTTCAGAAATTGCATTTCTCATTCATTAGTCTGTGAACGTTCTCAGCTTTAGAAAGTTAGAAAGGCTCCCTTCTTCTTCCCCCCTCAGGCCCTTGCCTTATGAAGATATTGCTTATTTTTAATCACAGATCTAAGAGCTACTTTTTGCTGACATTGTCGTGGGGACAGGTGTTTTCAGTAATACAGACAATAATAAGTAAATGAGGTTTAAAAAGTTTTTCTGTAACTATTTTTTATTTGAGTCTGCATTTTAGTATATGGTTCTTGGGAGACTGAAAATCTTTGACAAAGTAGGCTTGCTTGCTATCTTATGATCCCTCAAACACTTGTTAGCGAACATGTGCACATCACTGGGAACATCCACGGTAGTAAGTATTTGCCCATTAGTAAGTGTTAGTAGATCAGGCTGCTAAGTAACTACCACACATGGGTGTTTTAAAGGGGGAAGTCACCATCTTAATTTTTCAAGAAAGTTGTTGATTTAAAATTACTGTCTTGCTGTTATGGAAAATGCTTTTGGACTCTTAATTCAAATACTACTTTGTATTTTCTTTCCACCAAAATGGTGGATATGGTTTTTCAAAAACCGTACAGCAGTGATTGGATAAAGTATCCTCCAACTGTCATATTCTTTACTGACAATGTGATTCCTAGCCAAATTAAGCTCTCAGTTAGAGTGGGCTAACTCCAGAGTAGCTGCAACATTTTCTGACATGCAGCAAAGGCAGATGTCCATTTGTTCATTCAAGAAACAGTTTTTGTTTTGTTTTTTGCTCTTTGGAGAAATTATATACAATTAACAAATACCTAATCATTCTTCTTGTGAAAATAATGTGAAAAATAAAAATAGGTGGTTTGCTGCCTGCCTCCCAAAAATTGCTATTGCATTATTTCACCATAAATTACTATCACTATTCATGAGCAATTGTTGTACATTAATATAGCTTCAGGATGTCTAGCTACACGGTGATATAGAGCAGAATACTGAAAAGTAGGGTGGGTCCAAATTGTAGCACCAACTAAAGTTATTGATTGTTTGATGCTTCCCATTATGAGGCTGTTTTAGGATGCTTATAGCATTGCCAAACTTAATCATTTGGGCTGAAATATTCCATGTGAAGTATATGACTCAGGCTTCATTTTTGGAAAAAATAAGCAAAACTGGTTCAGCCCTTTGCTAGAAAAAGAAGGGGAAGAACCCACAATGTTTTGCCCATGTTAAAAATGCTTACATTGGGAATCTCCATCCTGTGGGGCAAGTGCTTGAAATTACACAGAGCGATTGCCTTCGAGTCAGGAATGTGCCTTTTGCTGTTTCCATGAAATACCATCTGAATTTGGCTACGTTATGAATCTCCGAAAAATCTCAGTTCATACGTTCTCTTTAGAGACTTGTAGGAGTTTGGCAGCTGAATTATCCAAAGATTCTATCTGCATTGAATGTGCTCAAGCCCCGGGAAGCAGGAGCTGAGTAGGACTTTCCCTGCAATTGCAGCTCCTGGCTTCTGTAGAAAAAAATAGTATGCGATCATGTAATTAACGAAGGCTTGGAAGGATTAGATTTTTATCAGTAAATGTCAGTCAATATGATTACACTGCACACACACGAACCGATCAAAAATATTTCCATTGATGATAATTGAAATTTACGGGTAAGCAAAGTAAGAAAAATGCAGCTCGAGAATTTATTACACTTTGATTTAAGGATATTTACTTTGTATATGTTGACAATTTGTTTAACAGTTATAAAGCTTTAGCTTTTTGAATCTCTGTATCTACTGCATTAAATAATAATTGTCTGACCCTTCCATGCTCTGACCCCATCCCCCCAATTAAATTTCCCACAACTGGGAAAAATGTAAATTGATTGATTAAAAATTGGAAAAATACTTAAAAATAAACATTGATATCATCCATCAAAATTATTAAAAAAATAAAAAAAATTGAATTCTTCCTATCCTAATCATAATGCATATACTCCAGGGGGTGAAATTAGGGTTGCACAGGCAATTTTAATGCTGGCATTTCTTAACTTTTGAGTGCTTGACTTTGCATACTTAGGATATGTCTACATTGCAGTGTAAGACCAGGGTTTGAACTCAGGCTCAAGTCTAATCTCTCCCGTGTACTCACAAGTCATACTAACCCAGGGCTTTGACCCCATGTCCCAAAACCTCCTGGGGGTAGAGGGTCTGAGACTGAGGGCATGTCTTCACTACCATGCTAAATTGGTGTTGCTGCCATCGATGCAGTGGCATCAATTTAACGGGTCTGGCGAAGACATACTAGGTCGAAGGGAGAGTGCTCTGCTCTTGGCATCTGTAATCCACCTCAATGAGAAACTGAAGGCATGACAACAGGACAGTGTCTCCCATCGATGTAGTATAGTATGGACACCACTACAAGTAGATCTAAGGTATGTCCACTTAAGTTATATTACTTACCTAATTTAATTGGCATAACTTAGATTGACTTTCAACATTAGTGTAGAACAAGACTGAGTCAAGCCAGGACCCAGGGTTGACGCCCTATTGCTTGATGGCGTAGACTCAGCCCCACTGGACTCATGTTCTGGGAGTCCGCCAAAAGTATTCCACAATACCATGGGCGGACTTTCTTTGTCTTCTGGTCAGTCAAGTTTTCCACACTGCACCATGAACGATGTGCTAGACCAACCACATTTTGGGCAGATGCTAAGAAATCTGGGACATGGGTGGTAGGTCTGAGGCTGAATAATTCAGTGTAGATGCTGGAGCCCCAGGTTGGGACCCAAGGTTCAACAATTCCTAACCTAGAGTTACAAATGAGTGTAGATGCTAAAGTCTTAGGTTAACAAACCCACTCAAGTTCTGCTACCTCTGGGCTTACATTGCAGTGTAGCAATACACTTAATGTTCTTTTAACATAGGTTTTTGGGTGGAATCATGGATATAAAACACAGTATTGCGTAAAAAACAGTATTCCTACTGCAGACGAAATGTTAACTGCTTTTGTTCAGGAGATTCATGTAAGTTGATCTTCTTCTTTTTAAAAGTTAAATACTCAAAAATTAAAAGTTCTTGAATACCCTATGAGAGACATTCAGTAACAAAATTTGGAAAAAAAGAGATGAAGCAATTTGTTGGTACTGACAGCAAAATTGTTTGCTCAGTAAATAATGAGCGAGATTGTATAGGGAGAAATTAACCATTTAACTTACACATTGAAGCAATGGTATAAGTACAGCTTATCTTTATATATCTATTTCTCCTGCCTTATTCCCAAGATCGATAACTGATACGTAATTTTTTGCATAAGTGCAAGTGCCACAGGCAGCTTTAATGTCTGTGCCTGACTTCTTTGATATTTGTGATATTTTAGCTAAATGAAGATCTTCATTTTGAGAGGAAGTTCCCCTCTCTCCTCACTTTTGAACCTTTTCAGTCTGTCCATGCCTGAAGAGTGCCCATCTATACGCATCTTAACGAGTAAAGATTTTGGTAAAGTTGTAGGAGAGAGTTATGCTGTGTGAGTTTTTTAGTTTAGTGATAGGAAAATCATCCTTAGTTACGCTTAGAATTTTGGTCTTAAGGCTTTAATTATTTTTATTGAGTTGCTTTTATTTCTGGAACATATTATTCTACAAACATAGACAGCTAAATGACCTGTTTGTGCACAGATGGAATGTGTATTTTTACACATGACACAGTATGTCATAGATTCTGTTCATAAATCATGGAACCCCTCTTCCTGTATTCCATCTATATTATATATGCATTTGGGACTTGATCCAATGCCCATTAAACTCAATGGGAAGCCTACCATTAACTTTAGTGGGCATTAGAACAGATCCCTGATCCTGTAGTGCTCAAGAAAAATTCCCAGTGACTTCACCTGGAGTGCTAAGTGAATGAGGAATGCTGGATTGGGCTGTGCACTGGTAAACATTGAGAGATTTAGGCCTGGATTCTCACTTAAGATCCATTGGTACAGACAATTGTGCCCATGTGAAGCCCCAGTGACATAAATGGGGATCCTGCTTGAGTGGTAGGGTTCTGGCTAGGGGATCCCAATGCAGAATTGGGACCCAGAATGATCAGCTCTTTGAGGACAAAACTGTATTTGTATGTATTGATATGACACCTGCTCAATCGGGCCCCAACCATGATTAAGCCTTCCAAATGCTACTGCAATACAATATTAATTAGTAATAATTTTCTGAGTGTCATTTGTAGAGGAATTTTAAGGGAATTAGAAAAATGGATATTTTCCTTGAGCCATCCTTCTTGGAGATGTCTGAAAAATAATGTTTGAATTAAAAATCAAATAACTATTTTAAAACAATAATGCATTAAGAACAAGTCGGGGGAAATGCCTGGTTATTGTAGTTTATATTTTTTCCCTTGAAAAGGCTGAAAAAGTACAAACATTCATATGGCATTGGAATGTGTTATTTTCTTTAAGATGGTATTTGGTATCACAGGCATCCTTTGGTATGAAATATATCTGTTTTTCTGTTAATGCAACATATAATATGGAATAGCAAAAATGAAGAGTTTCATAACACATATGGAAGCTGTCAACATATAATTTACTCTTTCCCTGGGGCTGTCAAAAATTAAGGATCATGTTCTTTTAATCCTCTTTTTTTTTTTTAAATATCTGCATATATCTCCTCAACATTCTGCTGAGTCCATCCTTTTGCTGCTGAAAGCCTTTGTGCTGTTTAAAATGAGGTGATCTCTTTCACACTGAAACAAGTGGGCCACTAGATGAATTCCAGCATAAAATTTATGCAGATGCAGAAACAATCTGAAAAGCTTCATTTTATGCTTTTCCTGTATATTGAGCATGTGCCCCATAGGCCTTTAAAAATGACTTCAGTGATTCAGCACCTTTTTGTTTTTACGCTTAACATTTTTATAATTGGAAGATAGAGACAGTTTGCACATAATTTTTACTGTAAGAGTATAAGAACCCACAGGAGAGGAAAGAGTATAAGTATTCCTTTTTCTGTCATGTTATTCACCCTGCAGAGAGCTCAATGTGTTCTCTCCTGAATACAAAGGAGAAAGACGATGTAGGTCTGTAACATCAGGGACTGAAAATCCACAGGGAAAACAGACTCCAGACACACAGAGCTCAACACAGCTTCAAGGAGACCTTCCAGACCCTGCGTCTTTCCATGCTCCTGCTTCTCTTGACTTGTTTGTCCTGTTGCTGAGCATTATGGGATTAGAATCTTAGAGCAACTTTGAAAGTGTTAAAGCTGCTTCTAGCAGTGTTTTATTATTGCGAAGATTCCCCAGGGGATTCTGTCAGTGTTTGAAATGGACATGCTCTGTAGAGCAGCTGCTCTCCAACTCTGCCTCCTTTGCATAGACTATTTTCCCAGAGGAAGGGTCTGGGTTACTGGGTTCAGAGAAGACCAGCTGGGCCTGGTGCTCGCTCTCCCCTCCCCCAGCTTTGGGGTAGCTCCTGCCTCATGTGCTGCCTACAGAGAGAAGACTGGTCACTTGTGCCATGTGCTGGGGTTGGGGGATGGTTGTGGGAAGCCTGGCATGCCTCTTTCTCTGTTTCTCCGCCACCCTCCATTTCTCCCCACCTGGAAGTTGGGTGAGATCCTGCCTTTTATTGTTCCTTCAAATGGGAAGATAACTGGGCCACTGGGACCACATGCTGCGTTGGGGCTGACCTGCTTCCGTGCAGTATCTGATGGTGGTGGAGGTGATGCTTTCATGGCAGCGTGAGCCCAGCCTTTGAATGTTCAGTGATTTAAAAAAAAAAATTTTTTTTGGCAGGTTTTCTGCCAAAGTTTTCCTGAGGCATGCAGTTCATAGAGAACTTTATCTGTGACACTTTGTCTCAGCCAAATTTGAGTGGACTTTCATGGGACAAAGAAAAGGCAGTTTATAGCTCAAATGGATCTTCCCACTGCAGAATACCAAAGGCCTGCTGCAAATAATGTAAATGTGAGAGCTTCTCAGAGAAAAATGACCAGGGCCACCTTGTACTGGGTGTTCCTAATACTTAACATTCTCCCGGTCTCCTTGTCTGCCAATGAGCAAACCTAGGCCTAGACAGCAAAGTAGGACAGGTGATATCTTTTACTGGATCAACTTCTGTTGGTGAGAGAGGCAAATTTTCAAGTTAACACAGATAGAGAACATCAGAAGTGATTTCACCATGATCAGCTGACATTCACTGGGCTAAATCGAAGTTCAGAATCAGGCCTGTTGCAAAACAGTTGCCAGTATTCCGGATGCAAAAAATAAGAGTTTGGTTAATTTTATTTGGAAGACTATTGCCTCTTTTAAACTCTTTCAATAGATGACTGAAGAATCCAATCTCTCCCTATTTTTCCTCTTACTGAAAATAGAGTAAGCATGCCAAGAAAGCTGAAATACTCCCACATACCATTCACAGTTTGAGTGCATTAAATTTAAAGAATAGATCAAATACTTAAAGGGCCATATTTTTATATGATTACAACATTTTTCTTTTAAATAACATATATCATACTGTAGGAGAATACAGACTTCCATGGCTCCTCAAATGTTCATAAATTATCCAGGGAGCTAGCCTTAAAGTGCTTTCCAAATACCGTTTTCAACATGTATAGATAAACCGCAGAAATGATGTAATATTAAATGTTGCTGATCTGACTTAAGGCAACAACAGAGACATTATCAGAAGTTAAAGCCAAACTTCAACTTTGACTTCAGCATGGGCACTTGAGACAGGGGCCTGATTTTGTTGGGCTTACGCAGTGCAACACAGATTGTAAATGATCACAAGTTGTTCTTGGACTGAGGGGGGTTGTGTGCATGTAGTTTACCTGCAACAAAAGAAAATGTTAAGATTCTGTAGAACAGTATCTATAAAAGCATATACAATATGACATATATTAAATTCTGTAGAATTGCAATGCTACTGATGCCCCAGGAGGGAAAGTTTCTTTGTGCTGTTTAGCTTCATTGGCCCAATGCTGCACAGATACTTCTGTGTGAGTGAAGTCCCCTTGAAGTTAATGCGATTGCTCTGTCATAAGGATCCTCGCAAGCATATCTCTTTGCAGGTGTAGGTCATAGAGGTCTGATTTTGCTCTTTGGTAAACTCCCACTGGGTTCGATAGGATTTTTGCTTGAGTACAAGGATTGTATTTAGCCTTGAATTAGCAGAGTTTTTCTCAAAAGTTTCCAGTCCGCCTTTTATATATTGCTCCCAACAAGAAGTAAATAACGGATGTGGCCTCAAAATTATATAATCAGCAAACCAAAAATGGCTTTTCCACCCACCCTCACTAAATTTTTCAGTTTAAATTAAAAATATGTCAAAACACTACAAGAATTACCACCATACACCAAAGCTGTGATTAATTTGTAAAATATGTTCTGTGGCTTGTTGAACACTGTCGAAGGTAAATGAGTACGTACTTTTTAAAAACAAAATGAGTGGCTTGCTGCATGTGGATGGCTCAGGACATACTTATGGCCTAGGTTGCACACATATTTAACTAAGCCAGATAGTGGCTGAAAGTTCTTGAAGATCTAATGCCTGTTTTTGACTAACATAGTTAACCGAGTTGAACATCTTGGATACAAAGCCTAGTGAATAAATGTCCAAGTCACAAAAATCACCACCACAGTTGGCATCCATGTTATTCACTCTGGACAGAACTCAACTCAATTCAGGTATCTACTGTCTCAGCAGAAAGGCAAAGGTTTGAATAGCAAAATGAGCTACTACCTAAACCCAGAGGAGATCTTTCCAGGTCAGAGTTGGGGGCCACTTTTGTTATGGAGGAGCTTGTAGCACTGCTACCTGTGCAACATCTGTTCTGTGGCTAGAAAGAGGAATTAAATCTTAATTGGTGTCAAGTTAGCACCTTTTTTGGAGGCTGAATTCCCTAAACATTTTTAAATGCAATTATTCCTCAGTTATAATAGGTCATGATGAAAAATGAAAAGCAATGGTAATTCATTCAAATAATAAAATGTGCACTTACCCTTCATGCCAGCTGTTGAGGGTGCTTTACTGTCAGGTGGCATAAAAGCTACAAATAAGTTTAAATGCCAAGCCAAACAAATAAGTCTTGCCAAATGATCAGAACTTATATGAATAAAAAGGTAAGGAGTTCAATAGATTTGGAGTATAATGGTTTGAAAAGGCTGTAGCCTCAAAACATACATGTAGTCAAGAAACAATAAATTCTTCGGGTGTCCTCTGCATTTTAACACACTTGGGGATGTGCCAGCCAGGTGCAACCAGGACAGTGGAACTTTCTAGGAGCCGTGCCTGTTAGGGCATCCACCTCCTCCCTTCATCAAAGCCAGTGCTTGAGTATGTTCTGTGGCCATGGAAGGGGTGTGCTGCTTGTTGCCATCTCAATACTTTTCAACTGCCAAATGATAGGCCTTGAACTTCCATATTTCTGAAATAAGTAGTGGGTAAGTGCAATTTTTGTATAGTTAGAATAAGTTAGTTTCAGAAAGAAAAGTCATAGTTGATGACTAATTCAGATACTTACCGGTTGTGACATGGCAGATCCCAACATGAAGAAACATTGTTTAAGAGATGCTTATCAAGTCTAGCACTCTGCCAGACTTCTGGCTCACATGTTTGGTGCCTGAAATGCTTAGGCAAGAATCATTCGCTGACATACTGTGCTACATACATGCAGCAAATTTGCTCTTCAAGCCCAGAAGGAGAGACCAAATTGACCTCAGGCTCTTCTCTTACAAGAGGTCTTGTCAACCAAGCCTCTGAGATCTAATAACTTGAAAGGATCTGAAAATGAGAACAAGAGATCTGTATCGGCTCTGAATGTTTCCGGATCTCAGGAAACACGAACAACAAAGGCTTCAGCTTTAACATCAAGATTCGGTTCCAAGTTAAACGAGCTCCTGATAGCAAGCTCTCAGATCCAGTTCTGACTCTTTTGCAGTCTCCATCAGGACCACCAGGGGTGTACATAGGGATTTTAATGTGACTCCTTTTGGTGGTCCCCCACCCACCAGGCCCCCGCTGCCTCTCCGGGCTCCCCACTAATCCCCCCAGCATCCTCGGACCCTGCTACCTCCAATGCTATTGTCCCAAACTCCCTTCTGTGAATCCCAGGTGGGCTCCAAACACTTACTAGAGGCTGTGGGCGAGGAAGGGACTCAGCAGGTTTGCCTGCACCCTCTCTAGCAAAGCTGTGACGGCAGCCCAGCTTCCCTGCTCCGGGCACCATCTAGTGAGGTGCAGTGGGAGTGCTAGCTGCAGTGCCTTTCCCAGGCATGTCCCCTCAGCTGTGCTCAGCCTGACTCCCACCCCCACAGAAATGGGCGAGGATGGAATTGGGGGAGGGAATCCTGGGGCAGGGGGCCAACGCAGAAGCTGGGGGCAATGGCAGAGATGATTACTGGGGAGACCCAGGCCCCTGTTTGCCCCTGTTGTGCATGCCTCTGTTGACCAGCACTGGACAGACACTCTAAGGATCTGCAAGATGTACTAGAACCATCTATCTCAGCTCTAAGGAAGAGGAAAGCTAAATTTGGATCTGATTTCTAAGAATTTAAGACTTTTGATTGTGCTAAGAGTGCAGATCTGAAGAAAAGACTATTGGATCTGGTCATGGCAGACTAACCCCATATTGTAATGGTTACAGCACCAATTCACCCAGAGCCACCTCTCTTAAAGGATCTGATAACAGTTTGCTGCTCATCCGCAAAGAGATGAGACAAAGTACTGAGCAGGAAAGATCTCCTGAATTGATACTTTCCTCTCATAAAACTCCAATGATCTCACCTAGGAAGACTGTTTTGTCTCTTTCCTTTTTTTGAATCCCAACTTCAGTGATCTTGCCAGTTGCTTCAAGATTGGATCTGTGATTGGATGCTGGGTGGGATCAGACACTCCTGGCAAAGACCTATAGGTTTTTTAAATAGAGATGTCCTCTTCTAAGTAATACTCCTCAACATCCTATGTTCAAGCAAGTAATATGATTCGAGATTGGGGAAATTGGAAAGACTGGCCTATGCAACTTTGGATGTCCTAGTTGTTTTGACTAGTTCCTACTTATTATACTAGAAATCTGACTCTCCATTGTAAGAATATTGTCAGAACCTATGGATCATAGAGTTCCAGATCCAAGACTAGAGAACATTCTCCTTCCTTGCCTCAGCCTCTGGATGTACTTTTGGAAGAAGAGTACCAGGAGGGATCGCTTCAAGACAAATTCCTTGTGCCATGGAACTGGAAAGTGGCTCATCTGATGATGATGATGATATGGGAAAGGTAACAGCATCATCCCCTTCAGAGGATGTGGTTCAATGTAATGATCTAGTATAGGATGGCATCAACTTTTTAGAATTGCCGTCAGTGGTTACAGAGGAGGCCATGCATCCAGTTTCTGACATTTTGGAATCAGCTGCAAAGTGTAAGGTCTTGTTTCCTATGATGGAAGGGCTCTGGAAAACAGGAAAATCCCTTTGGTGCAATTTGTCAAAAAAAAAAAAAGTTATACCATATACCATGCTAAATTATACCATATCCTGTGTGAGGGATTCTCTTGTTTTCATGTACAGCCACAGACTAACTCTTTTGAGATAGCAGGAATGCTTAAAAATATAGGTCAGGTCTTCCACCTTCTATCCTTTACAATAAAGAAGGGAAAAATTTGAACTCTAGAGAGAAAATTATTTTCTTCAGCTTTCTTAATATGCATGTAGTAAATTATCAAGTGATTATGGCTAGGTATTAGTGTCAACTATGGGAGAAGATACTAGTCTTCACCAAACATCTCCCAGATTATCATAAAAAGCTAACATCATCTTTCATTAAAGACCAAAATGTGGCCAAACCCCTTAAGGCATCCTTTGATTCAAAAGCTATCTGGAGACACTCGATATGATAATCTTTTCTTCCCATGGAAACAAAATCTAAAATGAGGACTTACATTAAAGGAGATGGACTATTTAATAAGAAGACCAATGAGATACTAGAAAAGATGAGACATCAGTCCACGGTAAATCTCTGAGGCTATTGTCTCCTCATAGATGAAGAACACTTATGTCTGTTCATCTATCACAGGAAATGTGTTCCACCCACTTAATCTTTGTCTTACCATAACCCAAGAAGGCAGATAGTATCAACACCAATAACAACAGCAAGCATCCTTGCAAACACAAGAGAGGAAGAAATCCTACAAGTTCTAGATGAGGACAAAGAATCCTTCCGCCACATTCTCCCTACAGAATGTCAGGCTGCAGGTTTAATATAACAATCGAGAGTTTGAACCAATTTCAGAGAACCCTACCTACATTTTTGGAGACCATCTGTCCTAATTTTATGATTCATGGACAACTATCACCTCAGACATATGAGTTTTAGACACAGTGGTGGAAGGTTATTCCATCCAATTCTAAACCCTTCTGGCATGCAAACCCTCTCCTGCTTCCCATGAGAGATTGTTAAGAGCAAGTACAAGCTGTTCTGCATTTACAGAAACAAGGGGTTCTACTCCTGTTACTTTTTAATCTTGAACAAAAATTGAGGTCTCAGGCCAATTTTGGATCTCATGGCTCTAAATAGATACATCTGGAAGTTTTAATTCAGAATGCTATCTCTGGCTCTGATTATTCCCTCCCTTTCAACCCTGGATTGGTTTACTTCTCTTGACCTCAAAGATGCATATTTCCACATCCCCGTAGGACCATCTCACCACAAATACGTATGTTTTGTGCTTGGTTTGGATCATTTCGGTATAGAACCATTTGGCCTCTCCAGCCAGGCCCAGGGCTTTTATCAAATACTGGCGCCAGTAGCAGCACATTTAAGGAGACAAGGGATCTTTGTCTTCCCTTAGATAAATGATTGGCTGCTCAAGGCCTCGTCTGAAAAGGAGTTAAACAAAGCCATTCATGTTCTCTGTTTGAAACTATAAGTCTTCATCACAAAATAGTCCTTTCATTGAGGGATCCTCAACTCCATAAGAGAGATGGTTTTGAAACTAAAGACCACGTTTCATGGTATCCACAACATATGTGACCTCATATACTGGACTCAGAATGAGGCCACTTCAACACTAGCTATTAAAGAACTTCAAACTCAGAATGCTCAAAATACTCACTGTTCCAGAAAGGTTCTTCTCCCTAATGTGACTGAAACTGTAAAATGTCCTCACAGGAGTATTGTTCAATCCACTTCCCCCTTTGCAAATGTTCACCACAGATGAGTCCAGAAGAGGCAGGGGAACCTTTTCATTTGAGGTCTTTGGAACAACAAGAAATCACTACACATAAATGTGTTAGAACTGAGGGCCATTCATCTGGTTCTCAAGGCGTTTCTTTTAGAGATTCAGGATGTGAATCTCCACATATCACCATATCCAGGTGACCACGGATGACATGTCTGCAGTGTATTGCATGAACAAACAATGAGAAATTTAATCATCTCAGCTATGCCATGAGGAGACAAATCTTTGGGACTGGTGTATCCTATACAACATTTACTCAATTGTCTTATGCGTTGCAGGACACCGCAGTTTGCAGATCATCTGAGAAGAGATTCCTCACAGATTCATGCATGGTCTCTAAAGGACTCAGTGATTCAGAACATTTTCAGCTTTTGGGGGATTCCCGACTGAGATCTATTCACTACAAGATTTAGTATGAAATGTGCTTGTTTTTGCTTGAGAACAAGCTCAGGCAACCTGATGTACACATTCCTCCTAGATTGGGGAATGTGTCTGTTATAAATGTATTTCTCCCATTTTCCCTAACTCTCAAAGAAAATAAAACAAGATTTGACCAGGGTGATTCTAGTTGCTCCAGTATGATAGAGACAATAGTGGTATAAGGAGTTATTCCATCTGTCCAATGAAAAATACAAGGTTTGGAAAAATCATGCTCCACTGAAGTGCAGTGAATTCTTATTAATTATTCTTATAAAAAACCTACCAGAAACAGTTACAATTTCAGACGGATGAGATATGTTATCTGGGCAACTAATAGAAGTATTGACCCAATTTCTGTCCCTATGCAACTGGTTTTGGAATACTTGTTATACTTAAAGACAATGGGCTTGTCTTTCACCTTTATTAAAGTTCACTTAGCAGTAACAGCAGCATTCCATACTCACATAGATGGTAAATCCATAATGCTCAAACAGACAAAAAGCTTTTTAAAAGGCTTATTGAAACTATATTCCCCAGTTTGGGATCTCATCTGACCACGGAATTTGAACTTAGCTTTAACATGACCGATGTCTCTCCAGTTTGTTTGAAACACTGTTGAGCTGTTCTTTGTTTCATGTCTCTGTAAAGACAGCCTTTATAATAGCTGTCACTTCTCCCAGAAGTGTTAGTGAGTTGCTTGCATTGATGGTGGATGCCCCGATACTACCTTTCATAAAAATAAAGTGGTTCTTAGCTCAAAGCCTAAATTCCTTCCAAATGCGGTTTCAGAGTTTCATATAAATCAAAATTTAAATTTACCTATTTTTCCCCCCAAAACCTCTTACAAGTAAAGGGGAAGCTAGATTATGTTCCTTAGATGTGAAGAGAGCGCTCTCATTCTACCTGGACTGAACTAAGAGCTTCAGGTCTTCCCCCAAATTATTTATTTCATATGCTGGTACTTCATGGAAGTACACTGGAATGGTACACTGGAATCATTTCAGTGCAATCCTGATCTATGCACTGAAGAGTTTTACAGAGCTGTTTCACACTCTCTTCCTGCTCCTCTTAGAGCACATTTCACTAGAGCAATTGTGACATCTGTAGCATTCACTAAGCATATTCCCCTTATTGATCTATGAAGGGCTGCTATATGGAGCTCCATGCATACTTTTATAAGACATTATGCATTGGGTATAGCATCCAGGTCTGATGCACAGTTTGGCAGGTCAGTACTTCAGTCATTGTTTAGTTAGGACTGTGCTCCCTTCTTCCAGTTTATGGTATTGATTGCCAAACCAACCCAAGGGTGGGAATATGCAGAGGATACTTGAAGAAGAAATGAACATTATTTACTTCTAACCAGAGTTCTCCGAGAAACTCTGCATATTCACTCTCTCCCCCCACCTTCCCACTCTTGTGGAGTCTTATGTTAGGGTTAGTTCATATTGTGCTGTAGTGACTGGAAGGAACTGAAGTGGCAAAGAGTGCCATACCTTTTCTAATGCTATGCCCTCAGAACACACTTGAGTCATGGGGGTAGGGGAAGGGTGGGTGGCACTACTACTAGAAGATTCCACCATCCCTGTTACACTTGGTCAACACATCCCTGATAGTGTGAATGTTCAGAGTCCATCTTGAAGACCCCTGGTTAGAAGTAAGTAACCATCATTTATCTTCGTTGCTGTGAAAAGTGCATGCTGGCATATCAGGAAAGAAAAGGGTATGGGAGTTATCTGGATCCTCATCCTGACAAGTAAGTCCTGACTGCTCTGCATATTTTTTTTCAAGGGTAAAGATTGGCCCTTTTTCTGGTGCAGTGAGCTGGGTATCAGTTGATCATCAGCTCCACTTCAGTGTTGATGATATTTTTGTGATGCTATATGTACATACTGTACTAAGATATGTGCTTTGAAATCTGTCATGATTAAAGGTGTAAGATAAATGTAACTATGATCTAATTATTAATGGAAGAGTTAATTGACACCTGTGAAGGGTCAGAGAAATCAGTTCATGGGCTCTAGACAGATTCACTTAACCATTTGATGTGAGTCTGTGGTGCAGATAATCAAGCCCGCCTGAGTGATGCAATAGGTTTTGGAATATATTACACTAATACCATATAATGGTGAATTATGTCTCAAGAAGATCTGTACCTGCAGTCCTCCCAGTGAACTCAAGAGGGGATTTGCTGGCACCTGGATTAAGAACTATAGGTGTTGACTGCAAAGAGTTGTCACAACAGAACCATTTTCAAAATTTTGCAGAGTGAATCTGCCTATCTCTCTCAAGCTAATCTGTTTAGGTCTATTCAGTTTTGACTCATAACTGTCCCTGCCACCAGCCCTTCAAGACTTCTTGATAAACCAATATTAACAGACCCTGTTAAGCATTAATTTATCTACTTCCCTTGCTAGAGTAGAACACCTCCTGATATCTGTGCTACAGATAAAGGTGTAGTTGGGGAACAGTGGCTGAAACGCATGCCCATGGCACATTGGATGGCCGTAGCAACAGGGAGCTTGAAGCATGGGATCAGTGGGATCCACAGATTTAAGGAGATGCAAACCTCTGTATTTTGTGATCTGACTGTTGTGAATGCCAGTAGTTTGCACAGAATTAACTTACAGGAGACAGACAATATGACCCATAGTTTGGAGCCCCTAAATGTGTATTTTGGAAATTACCCTAATCTAGCTAATATAAAATGTAACTAGGTCTACTGGTGAAAAGTGTATATTTAGATAAAATCATCTTCTGAAAGGTGCAATAAAGCTAAAGAGTATAATAAACCAAGGTAACTAATGGGATTTGAAGCATTTAGAAATAAAAAGTCAGTGTAACTTTTACCATTGGCTTGAGTGGTGATAGAGTTGTGTCCTTATCCTACAGTTGAAAAAAAATTATTTTCCTAAAAAACTGAGTTTGGCTACTCAAAAGATCAAATAAACAGAAGGAATAGAGCCACATAAACTGCTTCTGTGTCTAAAAAAGAGTGTGGGCTATGGGCTTAGATTTTTTTTTATGGTGTATATCTCTATACTTTGGATAACTAAGTAAACCTTAACTTATGGAATCTTAATAGTCATCTCACTACTGAAGTCTAAAGGAAACCAAGAGGAAACTTAATAATATTAAAAGTTATTTTAAAGGGAGTTCACATGGGTTTGAAGGGTATTTTGCTTCTCACACAATATCCACCTTTGTAAATTCAGTGAGCCTAGATTTAAATTTAGAGAACCTACACACATCTTTTACAGTCCTCAGTACATAAATCTAATAGGATTCCTAAAATGTCTGCCAGTAAGGTATTAATCTTTTACAGATAAAATTAAAATTCTGAAAGTCACTGGAACAAAAAGAATTCCCTCTAGAAAAGTAAAGGAAACTTGGAACTTTGTGGTAAGTGGCTGGCTGGTCCATGTTGTAATGAATAGAGAATAGTCTGTACAGTTTTTCATATCTAACCTGCTACATAAGATTTGAACATGCAGAAATTAATTTTAATGTGTTATTTCAGAGTAATTTAAATAGATGAAGAGACTAATTAAATAAACACAAAACTAAAAAGCCACTTAAAAACGAAATCAGAAGCTCAAGAAATAATTTTTTCCCTTCTAGTCAAAAAAGTAATTATCAAAATTCTTCAAAATATGATGCCAGTTGCTCTGCTCCATAACTGTGAACTTTCTCAGTTCTTCTTTTGCCATTGCGGGGCTCTCTGTCACTGGAAACATCTTAAACCAATTTAAAGTGCTACACCTGAATAAACATGTTGTAAAAGTGTTTATGTATTGAAGTGGGTCAGTTCAAGGTATGGTATTTGGCTGGAACTTCTAATTTCTCTTTTTACTGCAAAAGGGCTGCCAGAAGGAGGAAGTCTGAGCTGAATTAATACATTTGTTACAGTGGAAGTAGAATGGAAACTGCTTTAACCACAAATCAAACTGCCTCTTTCATTTACGCCAGTGATAGAGTTTTTCTAAGAAATACAGACTCTGGCACACAGCCACTGTAAGTTTGCGTTTAAAAGGAAACTTATATGCTTATTTGTTTAAGGTTTATTCCTATGATTATTTGTAAGATCTTTTTCTAATAAAATTGAGTTTAATGGCATTATACAGTACATTTGTGAGGCAGATGCTTCTTTGTTGTCCTTGTAGTTAGTTAACAAATCTTTCCAATCCGTTGGGACAATAGTTGAATGTCCCGATGCTGCCCAGATCAGGGAATACACTATTTCTTTACCAATACCTTCACATTTACAGGACCTCTGTGTCCCCCACCCTTGCACAGCTGCAAAGCTTCATGTGACACTCTCATTTTCTGACGGTTGAAGGGCTCTGCATAATACACGTACACACAAAAGTGTTTATGCTGCCAAAATAAATTCTGTTAAGAGTAAGGGTTTATTTGTTAAAATGTCACTGATGCAGTTACAGAGACTTGTTTTGCTTTCTTTTCTTCTACAGAGGGTCAGTTCCTCCAACACAGGGAGATTACCACCCCGTCCTGACTGAATAAATATTTTAAAGAAGTATGTACATCCCTTAGTCAATCATGTACATATTTCAAACTCTATTTTATACTTCTCTTGAAAGATTGAGTGCCCCGTATATGTAATGACTTCACATGAACTTGGAGTAATGCTTTACGTTGTTTAAAGCGTAAATATATTTATTGTCTACACTTCTCATTCCTTCTGATTTGTGCTGGGGAAATAGAATTCCAGATTTAACATACGTATGATGTAAAATAAAATGACTGCATCGTGTTATCCTTTCCCAAGAGTATAGAAGTTAATAGAGCTGACTTATTTCTTTGCAATAAATCGGTACATGTATCACTGAATTAATATGCCAGCATTCTGTGTAGAATGCTTAGCATATGAAGACAATCTTTTCATGCAGTGGTAGACTGTGAAGTTGTTGAAACTTCTATAAATAAATCTGTTGAGTTCTCTGCATTTTAGATTACATTCAGCAAAATTAAGTTAAGGTTTCTAATATTGTAATTTCAGTATCACGGGTAAAATCCTTGCCCCAGTGAAGTCAACGGCAAAGCTCCCAATGACTTCATTTGGGACAGGATTTCACCCATGTATGTATTTGGCAACCAGAAAGAACATAATTTGACAGTACTTATGATACAAATTGTATGTCTGCATTATTTTACAGGTCGCAGTATCAATGTTAAATCAGCTGGCCTTATAGGAAGACATGGGCCTCAATCAAAACAGCCATTCATGGTTGCATTCTTCAAGGCAAGTGAAGTGCTTTTTCGATCTATTCGAGCAGCCAACAATAAAAGGAAAAATCAGAACCGCAACAAATCCAGTAGCCATCAGGACTCTTCCAGGATGCCCAGTGTTGCAGGTAAGATGAAGCAATAGTACTATCTGTGCAGTAGGCTTCTGTAAGTGAAATAAATGTGTGCGTTCCCAGATTATTTGAGCCAATCGAATAATGCAATGATAATTCAGCAGCTCAGTTGTCTTGGTTGGTGAAGTATTCACTGAGAAGTTTGACTGGGAAAAGGTGAAAGATCTAACTCAGATTAAAGAAACTATCAGTAATGAGATTGAAAATGTGTAAACTACAGCTAGGACTGTAGTAGGCTAGGACTGAAATACAGATCCTGCTGGGTGTATGAACTTTTAATATACTAGAGGGTGATTGTGTAAATGGAGACATAACATGAAATAATTTATGGAACATAATTAATTCCAGAACAACCAACCACCTGGAACTTCCTCCTATGCATTAGTGCGGGACTACATGAATTTTTCAACACCTTTCAAATAAGCAAGAGATCAGCACCAGGGGAAATCTGGGGTATCTAAAACAACTACTGGATTGCACTTACAGATAGCATTTCTCTGTCAGACATGACATGAAATGTAGATTTCACATAAAAATTATTTAAGTGACTTATCAAAATATTCAAATTTGCCACATTTGGAATAAGAAGTCCTTTAATTGTCTGCATAGCCTGTACTCTGCTATTTGCGAGAAGGAATTTTATTTGGGACAGCTCACCTGCAATGGTTCAAACATTGAAAAAGTATGCACTAGGCAGTGGCAACCTTCTGCAGCCAGGGGGACTGGAGATCAGTGCTCCCCTCCCTTTGGCTCCAGCAGGGACCCCAGTGTCTAGAGACCAGGCAGACTGCTTTGTTCTCTTCTGGAGCTGGGAGAGGGGACTGCTGATCTCCCCTCCCTCTGGCTCCAGCAGGGACTCCAGCCCGTAGGACCCAAGCAGAGTGCTTTGCCATGCTTCCTGCTACAGCCAGGGGGAGGGAAGTGCTGATCTCGCATCCTCTTGGACGCAGCAAGGAGCCTGCATGGGTCTTGTAGCCCTGCAGCAATGCGGTCCTTAGGCAGTGGCTCCCTTCTGCAGCCTGTGGGACGGGAGCAGCGGGCCACTGTGAAAGACCCTGTGGGCCGTGGTTTGGGAACCGCTGGTTTAGAGGAATATGAAGAACTTGTTTGAAGTTCAAGATCTGCCCACTTTTTGAAGGAATCTTTTTCCTTTTTTGTGGACAGGAGATGGAGATCCAAGTATATGTATTTTTAGAGGATACCATACCCAAGTACAGCACTAGTGGATCAAGAATTTCTCTTGAAAGCTGTTGCCAGCCTCTCAAACATGTCCATTACATAAGTAAATTAGTGCCCTGGAATGTAGCCTTGTGGACAAAATTCAGCCTTAGAGTGACATTCATTTATTTGTGGAGACCAGTACAAGCCCTAAGCACCACTTATGTCCCAATCAGACCCTAAAAATAGCAGGTTAAGTGGGTCTTAAGCAGTGTATAAGCCTCGTGCTGACTCCTTGTTCAAGGATGGATTTCACCTTTACTGAGTGCAATCTGTTGCTGAGGTGCCACACAAAGCGACGATCATTTGGGGTTGGCTGTCAGTCTTTTTGAGGCATTTATTCTGTTGGGACTTGGAGATCTACCATGTGATCTACTGGATTCAAAACCTGCTTTTAGGGTACAAATAAATGGCACAGCCCGTAAAATGCCACAGGAAAAAAAAAAGGCTCTGTCAATAGCAGCTATTATTAATACCTGTCACAGTGGTGCTGGGTTTGCTTGTATGTAAAATAAAAATAAAGCATTATGCTGCCCGCTGGAGCAGAGCTTGTTTCTCTTTGCCCCAATCTATCTGGAGGAATTGGAGCACAAATTATACTATGAGGCAGGGAGCAGAGAGAGCACACACATCTTTTAATTGTGCTCAGAGGTTGAGAACCCTACAGCCCAGCCTTTGAAAAGCCTCCTGTTGCTGGATTTAAAAGCACCTGCAAGTTGTTAAGATTTAGTGGTGCTTTACTTATAATTGCTCTCTTGCCTGTCTCTTTTGGGTATTGTAAAGTTCTCTCATTTACTGTTTGAATGATCTCAGGAACAACTCACCTGCAAGAGCACTTTATAAGCCAAGAAAGAATCAGACAGGGGCGCAATTATAAATAAATAAAACAGATGGGACAGTTTTAAATTATTACTGGTGGAAGGGAAAACAAAACTATTTACTGTTGCTTTACATCAGCAAAACACATTTGGTTGTTTAGAAACACATTTAATAAGAAATCACTCTTCATTATGGATCCAAATGCATTTAAAATTTCAAAAAGGGGCAACCCATTGTGGTTTAAACATCTATTAAAAATCATATTCTAAATCTGCTGACAAATTCAAATCTGGTATTAGCAGGTGTAAACCACTGTGTCGAGGCAGTGGAGCTTTGCCTACCAACACCAGATCTGAATCTATTAACTTTAATAGAAGGAGTTGCACCTGCTCAAACCAGGTCTTTGTGTGTATCTGTGTGTGTGTGTACTTGCAAAATGGTCAGGACTGGCTCTAAAGGAACCATTCCTTCCCAGAAAATAATGTTAGCCATAGAAAGAAGCATTTTCCTGTTAGCATAAAATGACTTTGAATTAGTTGACATAAATAGATTTTTTTAAAAAAGAAACAGTCTGATATACTCATTTGGAATGACTTCGAAGAAGCAATCACTGATTTCCAAGGTGAAAAGTACTTCATACATAAATTATATATAAAAACCATTGCTGCATATTTCCCAGAACACTTTTACTGATTCTGATAGTGATAATGCAGTCATATAGGCCTGTTTGGTAATGCTACTTCTTGTAATTATGTATTTCATTCCCATCCCTATCCCTCAATAGACTAATTTTATAATAAGAGATAGGTAAAACACTTTTCAGAATTATAGAGGTAAAAATCAAAAGGTCATAAAAAATTCAAATTGTTTAGGGAGGTTTATCAATGATATTTGACCAATATCACAAAATAGTATGAATTTGCCATCATTTTACAACTGTTTTACAACTTTGTGAAAGTTCTAATAGCTGGATATAGTACATTTTATAATGATTCATCAATTCCAGTCACCAATAGACAGTGCTATTCCCCTTAAATCAACACCAAAGCCTGGTTGTACGGGGCTCTGTGGTAATGTAGAGGCTTTTTGAATACTGTGTTAAAAACAAATTCCTAAATATCCTAACATCCAAAATCTTGTAATTAAGGATCTCCTGGCTTAGAAAAAACAGTGGTGCTTGCCCAATGTCCTGATCAAATTACAGTTTGGGTAATTATATTCTGCTATTACAATCTACTTACATTTTTCCTGCCACTTAAATTTAGTATATATACTATTCTTCATCTCAAGTGATGTACTGTATTGTTAAAAAGATGCCATGCTCCACCCTAGAAATGCTTGCATTTCAGTGGTTGGTGAAATGATTCCTACATATTGACAACGAAGCATTTATTTGACCTTCGATTAACCAACAGTCATATCCTCCACCAGCCGTATACGATGTGAGTTGCTCCCCTGTATATCCCAGGACCCATATTTCCTGAATTTCAGGTCTGTTCAGAACTCTTTTGAAAAATTGAGCTGTAATTGTAATTATAGTTAGCCATCTATATTTCATGTTTGTAAAGTGCCTTGGAATTTCTTCAAGATGAAAAGGTCTGTGTGAGCGTGAGAGACTTTTCTAAGTCTTAAAGTAGTCTTGGAGTTTGTTTGCATCTTTTCACAGTATAGCTGAGGAGCTTTTAGTTTGCATCTCAAGAACTTGCTTTCGAATATTAAATGGTGCAGCTGAAGAGAGACAATCAAGTAATGCGGTCATGCAAAACAAAACTTTTCTGAGGGGTATGGCGCAGTACCTGCTTTCTCCATGATAAACCATGTTGCTCTTACATGGTCTTGCTTGCATCTTCCCTGAACAACTTTCACATCACCCATTACTGTTTAGCTGTAAGCCAGCCCCTTTGATTAGGGTATTAGTACATATCAGTTATAGGTAAGGTTAATATCATCATGAGTATTTTTAGTAAAAGTCAGGGACAGGTTGTTGTTTTTTGTGTGTGTGACAATATTGTATAGTTAGTTATAGGACTTGAACAATACCAACTTTTCAAGATGTATAATAGCTATTGCTGCAATAGTTACTATCTGCAAATGAAGATACTAGTGGCTGCAGGCTTAGTGATTCTATTCAGCTGCTCTAGGGTATAAGAAGAGGGAAGTGAGAGCAAAATAAACCACCAGTTTTTGTATGTCCTTGCACAGTGGCAGAATGCAGTCACGATCCCTGTGCTCCTCAGTATTTTGGGATCGCCTCTTCACCAGTCATTGGAACTGGCAGGTTCATGAGGGGGAGTATGCAGCATCCCTGTAATGATATAGAAGAAGGCACACTCTCCCTGTGTGCAATGGCCAGTAGCTAAAAGGTACAGTTGACCCCTTATGTAAACTGAATACAAAGCCTAACAGTTCTGCCCACTTGCTCATCCATGCCCATGAGTAGTCAATGGAGTTTGCAGGTTATAGTAACCTAACTATTAAAACTTATTAGAGAGACAAGATGCATGAGGAAATAACTTTTATTGGGCCAACTTCTGCTGAGGAGAAACAAGCGGTTGAGCTGCACAGCTCTTCTTCAGATCAAAGAAAGACCTTGAAGAAGAGTTGTAGTTTGAAAGCTTCTCTCTTCCCCCTGGGATCAGTGTGGTTGCAACAAACCTCATAGCTAATTAAAGCTGGGAAACTCCTTTTTGAAATACTCCTGCATGTCCATGCAAACAAACAAAATGTGAATAAGAACAAAACCTATATATACAGTATTGATTGCAATAAGTTTGCAAAAGTTTTCTTCCTAATATTGACAGGTCTGTGCTTGACCTCCTTCTGTTGAATGAAAACTTTAGGACTCATGGCATAAATGCAGTGCAAGAAGTACTACAGAAAGCAGAATATATCCTCCAAGCTTCCCTCCTGTTTCAGACAGGGGGATAGAATCTGCAATACTTCAATTCTCACTCAAGTGCTACTTCCATTTTGGTCAAACTAGGGTCATTTGGCTAAGTAAGGACTAGAGGGAAAAGTAATTTTTCTTTCTTTTAACTTGTCCTGGAAAGGACAAAAAATATCTTTTCCTCAAAAAGTAGTTCTAAAAAGGGAGGGAAATAGTAATTTGGCACAAAATAAAATCTATATTGCATTGATGCAAACTGACATATACCAGGAAATTCAAAAACAAGGCTCTGGCACTTTTTATTCCTCATGCTATAAGATAAGAATGGAAAAACATGCTTAACTGTGTATTTCCTGGATTGTATTGGTTGCTGTCACACTAATTAATTAAACATATGGTACTCTGTGATAGTAAATGCAGGCAGGTTCATATGTATCAACTTCCATCTCATCTTTAGAAACCAAAATCCTCTCTGACTGCCAGTGAATATGCTTAGGAATAACAAATCTGATTCCTTATCCTACCCCCACAGTTCCTTCTGCCACATACAGATTTGGAACTCAACTGCAGTCCCTGGATGGCTTAGATACAAAGTTTACTCAGTCATAATATTCCATGGTTTTGATGCCTGACAGAATAAGCATATGGATCTTGAAGCTACAGAATGTGAAACTGGATCCTTGGCACCAGATCCTATTGTAAATGTCACCCTGGCTACTTTTATGTAATGTTACATTACACGCAACGTTTGTCTTATATAAAAGGCAAAATGCAGGAAAGGAATATGGATTTGCTTTAGTAGTTTAGCATTCTAAATAGGTGTGTGGCTAGATGGTTTTCAGAAAGCTATGTATCGAGTGCATGTCTCCATATCAAGTATCCTAGGACTCTTTAACATCCACACAGCATTATTCTAATGTTTTACAAATAGTTTTTGGCATTTAAGATGTTAAGATATTTGAAGTGATGGTATACATATTGATTATGGAGCCTTCTTCCTATAACCTAGGGCCCCCTCCGCATTATTTTTGGTGCTGCAGGTTGTGTGTTAAACACGAAAAATTCATAAAATTATAAATTGATTCCAGAGCTCATGCAGAGGGAAAATTTGATAAAGAATAATTTATTTACCAGCTTCCACCTGTCTTTCTGTTTGTGCACTGTCTACAGATGGATTGTGACTTTTGCCTGTGTTTCTTTCTGAAATTATTCAGTCACAGTTGCCACATTTTTCATTTATTCTATGGCTTACGATTCTAAATCTCATGCCTGAAATTTGAAATTACCTATGGCATTTCCTTGTTGAATGGGTGTCACTCAGATTCCAGTTTCTTGTGTGGATTTACATGGAACATGAATTTAAAATTCACTTTGAGAGTTTGAGTACGTGAGCTCAAGGCTCATCTTCAAGGAGCATTAGAGCTAATAAAACGGTCATAGACAGTGATCTAAGAGAACTTGTTTAAAATGTTGGGATAATATTAGTCCTCAGTGTATTAGCATTATTAACTAAGGACTCAGTTCTACATGGTGCTGAGCATACCAGCCGAATCCAGCAAAATTGTATAGAAAATTATGCTGAACTTAATGAGACTATTAACAGGTTTAAAGCTAAGCACACGCTTCGGTATTTTGGTGATTTGAGCTGGAGAGTCCTGCGCAGAATCAAGCTCAAGTTCTAACAAGAACCTTTAGTGACTGTTCCTATCTAATGTGCCTGCAGGACATGCCAGAGCTATTCCAGACAACAGACAGCCTAGGCATGTAATTCCACATATTAACTAGAATAGTCTGGAAAATGAAATTATTTTTCATTGGAAATTTTAAAAAGGTCTCCTGTATTTCCCAAGAAAACATGTTTAAAAAAAGACAGACCAACCAACCAACCTCAGAATCCCCCCAAGCTTTCATTTTTTGAAAATGCATTCTCAGTTTACAAACATACAAAAAAACTAGTTTCTGAAAACTGAAATTTTTTATTCAAAACCAGAAATTTATCAAAGTATTTTGGGTTTTTCAGTTTCCACAGTTTGGGTTTTTTTCCCTTTAATATGATTTCTACCAAAATGAAAATTTTCCATAAAAATGTTTGTTTTGAACAAAAAGCTATTTTTAGACCAAAAAAACATGTTTTGATGTAAATATGTCCACTGACTGTAATATTGAACATCGAGAGCCGTACAGAAGAGTGTGCTAAGCTGCAGCATCCATTGAGGTGGTACAGATTGTTGCCTGGCAGTCCCATCCAACCTGCAGACGGGATGGGGCCATGGCTTCCCCACATCTTTGTGCTCCCCCCAAGAGAGGGATTATGATTATCTCTGGCGCTGGCATTGGTGTGTGAGAATGGGAAGGCACACAACGCCTCCTCTGTGCCCTTGTGCACCCTGCCAGGGACAATCAGGCCTTTAAAGTTCATCTTTGTGCTATTTGTTTACATTTGTATTGACGACTAAAGGTCATTAGTGGGGGTATTTTTGAAAAGGGTAAAAAATGTAGCTGTGCAAAATGTGCTAAGATTGAAATAACAAATTCAAACTTTGTGCTTTTTATATTTATAATTTGAAATTGGGGTCCCTCCACACTCTTTGTCTAGCAGTTGAGGCCTGATCTAAAGCCCAGTGGAAAGACTCCCACTGACTTCAATGAGTTTTAGATCAGGTCCTTGATGGTCTTTTTTCCAGCTTGCAAAATTACATCTGCCAATATTACCAGATCTGCTACTTAGATAGCCAGCAGCCAGGCAGCATTAAAATTTATTTCCCCTAATACTGACTGCATCATTTCTGCTCTGGACACAAATTATGCCAGTGTGAGATTGGGGAACCTGAACTTCCAAAAATTCTATTGACTTTCTGAACCAGCCCTCGCTGTAGAAATGAGAGTATTTCTATTCCTTTGCTTTGTGCAAGTTTGCCAAGGAGTTTAAAAGAGCTGAATCTTGTCTTCCACAGCAGTGTGTCTGAACAGTGTCTTTTTCCTTCTGTAGATTATAACACAAGTGAACAAAAACAAGCCTGTAAAAAACATGAACTTTATGTGAGTTTCCGTGACTTGGGATGGCAGGTATGCATACAAACACTCTTTCTTATCAGTTCTCATGTCTGTAACCTCTTTTTTACAATCTCCCCATCTATTGGGGAGGGATTTTTCCTGGTGGTAATTGGTGCGGCATTGAAGAGGCAAGAATTCTCAAAGTGCACTTTGTAATGATGTGTGATACGTCTATGCAATCCTTGGGTAGCCGTTATAGAGCTATTCATGTTCACAGCCCACTGACCCCTGTGGGAAAATAGTTGATGAGTCTGTGTGAGAAATACCCCAGACATTAATAGTTTTATAGCCCTGATAAATTAGTAGGTTTTACTAAAGATCAAACCTAACCATTACTCTACATCCAAACACCCTGTGTACATTGGTGGTGTTGGGGTTTGAGTTTGCATCAGAATATTCACTCAGCCCTCTTTCACTACTTGATAAAGCAAAATCCCAGCTCTGAATACCCCTAAACTTTGGAGCATTTGAAATCCAGATTCGTCTTGAATCTCTTTCTAGTTCCTGCACTTGCTGTGTAACGACAGATGAGAATTATACCATCTGGGTTCGAAGCCCTGTGGAAACAGAGCTTTCAGCCCCTACAAGGTGTTCTGAATCACTCAACAGCAATCTCTTTATGCAGCCGTAGTCTAAAAGAAAAGATGGGGCCTGTGGGGCCATGAAAGCAGAGGTAAAGCATCAAAAGGCAGAGAAAATAGAGAGTCCTCTGGGTTCTTCCAGAGAAGCAAAAGCTGTTTGCAAAGGAAATATTTTATTTTAGGAAATAATGGGAAGGCCATCAGCAATTGATTTAGATAACACATTTCAGGTTTCTATGTATACTTAAATTCCCCCTGCAATATCAATTTATACAGAATTCATTTTTGCTTCTTAGATGTGTAGAGCTGCTGTGCGCTCTTAAACAGTCGCAACATTATACTCCAGAGGTGGTTTCATTTCAGTGATGGTTGATGTGATTCCTATAAATAATATAAAACACTGATATTCAAATTAAAGTGTTCATTGTTCTGCTTAGTCAGAATGTAATCCCTAAATCTGAAATGTGGGATATACTTAATTGCCTCTAATAATGGACTTGATCTTAGCTGTAAGGCCAAAAGGATATACTTAATTGCCTCTAATAATGGACTTGATCTTAGCTGTAAGGCCAAAAAGAATCAACCAGCTAAAATTTTCAAATTAGATGGCTCAGGTTAGGTTCCTAAATCCATATTTAAGCACATAAACAGAAGCTGAGTGGGTAATATGGATATGTTTAACTTTAGGCACCCAAGTTTTTAATTTTTTGGCCACTGTTTGTAGGGTTATGTCATCTGCCTCCAATTTTAGCCATAAAGTGGATTAAAGTACTGGAAAACCTACTAAAAAGGCAAAAAACCGACAAGGAGGATTGAACTCAAGCAGCGCTAGCTTCTTTTGACTCAGCAGAAGTTCCTGTATGTGATTAAAGGAGAGTCACTTTATTGCATCATTCCCACCCCAGCCATTAATATTAATTCCTTTGTGTACCTGCTCAGTCTGGCAGCACTCCTGCAAGGAGAAAGAGGCCAGCCTAGGGCGAGGAAGAACTGGTAGCAGGGCACCATTTGGCACTGTGGTCAGGTTGTGATGGGGATCTGAGTAGTAATGTGGACATAGCAGCGTCTACCTCTACCTTCTATGGAGTCTCTGTGTTACTTATATACGGATCATGGGACATCAGTAGGATTAGAGTGTCAGCTCCATAGGCAACAGGCCCTGACACACTCAAAGTTCTTTGGAAACTCTGTAGCTTCTAGAGATCCATCTTAGGTGTTTATAGTAGTTGTTGTAGTATCTAAGAGTCTTTATCCTCACAAAATCCCTCTCGGGTAAGGAAGTGCTATTATTCACGTTTTACAGATGGGGAACTGAGGCACAGAGAGGATAAGTGACTTGCCCAAAGCCACACAGTGTGTCTGTGGCAGAGCAGGGACTTGAACACAAGTTTCCCAATTCCAAAGCTAGTGCCTTACTTTATGGATCATCCCTCCTCACTATGTGCATGTTCAGAGTTTTCCAGGTACCTGTAGTTCTCCCACAGATTTTTCCACAACAGGGCCCATCATTTAAAATGCATTTCAATGTCCTTGGCAATGCAGGGTGTCACGGAAAATGTACAATATTATTATTTCATGAAAACGTTGCAGCATTTGTAGCTCAAATTTCTCTAAGTACATGTGTATAAGAAGAACAGATAATCTCATAATGCGAGCACTTAACCAAGTCTAACAGTTCCAAATTAGATCAGTGAAACTAAAGGTGAAGAGGGCTACAAGGAAAATTGGGTTAACCCCCAGAATATGTGTTTAATGTTCCACCCCCACCCCAGCTCAGCTAGGCTACGGGGAATTCAGCAAAGAAAAATCCTCTAACTAAACTTTTTAAAAATACTTTTTCCCAGAAGTGAAAAATTCTCTGTTATTTTCTGGTTTGCTGAAGACCTCCCAAATTGATCGCTCTGTGACACCGCTGGTGCCACCATCCCCCATACAACTCCTGGGACCATAAATACTGTTAGTCTCAGGCAAATAATAGGATTAATGGCAATGAATATGCCAGAGAATGATGCATTTGGGATGGTTTTAGTGAACCAGAAATAGCCCAAGAATTTCAAAGTGGGAGGAAAAGTATTTTAAAGGCCAGTTTCAATGTATTTCTTTGGTACATTCCCTCACCGGTTGGTTAGCTGGGGTATTTAGTTCATATGTCTAGATTTAACTCAGTTTTCATCTTAGTTTTGTAGAAACAGAGATTAGAATTTATTTGTGTTTTTCCCAAATATTGTATATCTGTATATGTCTCATTCTAAAAATAATTTTGTCCCTGGGCTGTACGGTAATCGTCCTGGACTCAAATTAAAATGTTACTTATAGAGTTTTGAGTGGATTGAACTGGGAAGAATTGACAATTTTTTGTTTTTTATTTAGTTTGCTTATGGTTTTATTTTTCAGGATTGGATAATAGCTCCAGAAGGCTATGCTGCGTTTTATTGTGATGGAGAATGCTCCTTTCCACTCAATGCCCACATGAATGCCACAAACCATGCTATAGTTCAGACTCTGGTATGTTTCCTCTCAGTTTATTACTGTTGGATTTGGATTAATTTTGTTTAAATTACGCCTTTGTACATAAGCGTTAGTGGATGAAATGCTCAGAATGCCCTGTTTGATATGGTCACGTTCCATTTCAGACCCAATAATACATGAAAAAGATTGTGTCACAGCACTGAGGGGTTCTGATGACATGAAGCGAAGGGGGGCTCCCTGTTTCCAAGTGTTTTATGCAGCTGTTGAACTTCCTCATCAACATTCACACCACAGCCTCCAGTAACTTTGGCCTGCGGCTGCACAGTGGCTTTCAGCTTTCAGCTGTTATCAGAAAAGCCTGAGTCAGCTCTGAGTTACTCCAGAGAGTTCTTTCTTGCGTGTCTGGCTGGTGAATCTTGCCCACATGGTTTAGCCGATCACCATATTTGACATCGGGAAAGAATTTCCCCCCAGGGCAGATTGGCAGAGGCCCTGGGGGTTTTTCACCTTCCTCTGTAGCATGGGGCACGGGTCACTTGCTGGTGGATTCTCTGTACCTTGAAGTCTTAATACCATGACTTGAGGACTTCTTAAACTTAATCATGGGTTAGGGTCTATTACAGGACAGGGTGGTTGAGGATCTGTGGCCTGCGTTGTGCAGGATGTCAGACTAGACGATCACCTTGGTCCCTTCTGATCTTAAAGTCTGAATCTGAGTTGACTGAAAAATACCTTTCGTATAAGATACGTGAGCTGATGCAGTTGCAAGCAAGAAGCGTGCTGGGTGCAGTCATGCCTGGGCTACCAATTATGATTAGAAACCGGGTACCTTTTTGGATTTTATTCTCCGCTTGGATCCACTCCGCTGAAGTGGGAAGAGCCTTCCAGCCATGTTTCCACCTCTCCCAAACTTGGTTCCAACTGGAAGTCAAACCAGCCCCAAGCACCACGCGGTGTTCTTACTTCCATCGGCTGGAACAGTCCCCTTGGAAAGCATTGATGTGAACTACTGGGTGCTTAGCAGTTCAAAAAATCGGGGAACTTATTTGTGTGCCTACTTTTTCATTTATAGCAGATGAGGATCTGACCCACTGCCCGTGCTCTGCACAGCATTGTAATTAAAGGACAGATTGATGAAGGACAGGGGGAAGGGGTACAATGGAGAAGCAGGGCCACTGGAATCATGACAGGCACGTGTCTTGTTAGTGCCATTTTTAAAACATACTTAACATGCACATTTTTCAAATGTGCCGCCTCTGCTCCCACCATGCAGTCCCTTCTCCCCCAGCAGTCCTGTGCTCCAGAGCCAATGACCTTATATCCTTCCATCCCAATATTCAAGCCAGCAAGATCCTGCACAGAGAGGCAGAAGGGGACAGGAGGAGGGTAGGGAGTCAAAGGTTGGAAGTAAGCGACAGGGGCTGTGGGAAAGGGAATCATTTGGAGAGTACAAGTAGTGCTCTTTGGCAAGAAATATGGCAATGTGCATATGTGAAGATGAAGAAAAGCATATTTATAATAATAAACTGTTATTTCTCTTCACTTGTTATGGCAAAGATTGCCTAGAAAAGTTGCCAAGGTCAGTGAAACCTTAGATTACAGTTTCTGTCATGCAATTATGTGTTATGCAAGATAAAACATCCTAGGGCAACTTTCATGTGTGCACCTAGCTTCTATCTCCCATAGTTAGTTCCTCATTTTGGGGGGTAGGTGGGTTTATTTTTGTTTTAGTTTCAAACTGTACTGCACATGCTTGTCATTGGGCAGCCAGATATTCACAGGGCTAATTGAATTTTAAGTGCACATAAATAAGGTGGGTCAACACAAACCAAACACTTGGTTTTAAATGATACAGAATAGTTAGATTTACTCAAGGCATGCACAGAGGGATAGTTTGGGAAACAATTTTTCAGACACCCTCCCCCAATCCAGATGTAACCAACTCCTGTCCATGGTGATTACAGCATTCTGAAGAAGCAGCTCTTTAATTTGGGAAGAGATTATTCCTTGAAACCCCTCCAAACATAACTGACTGTTTGTTTGTTTTTACAACAAGCAACGGGGAAATCTTTGGTCCAGCACATCATCATTTCTGCTGGAGAAACGGGGCTAAATGGCTTTTTCTATAGTGTATCCATTGGAGTCAAAACTTGATCCCCCCCCCCGCCACCTTCTCCTCCCCCAACATTGTAATAGAGCTAACTCTGTTCCCACTGATGTCTGTAGGTAAGCTCCTATTGAATGCAGTGGAAGTAGAGTTAGGCCAATGCTGAATGCTTTTGAAAATTCCACCCTAATAATGTTTTTCAAATATTTAAAAAGTGATTCCTTGCTACAGGACAAAAAACAGTATCAGTATTATGAGAGATTGCAAAATTTGGATCAAGATGTTGCATGTCAAAAGTTCAGAGCCAGGGATTGGCTTTGATTCCACCTCTAATTATTATCTCCAATTTGGAGGTGCAGAAAGTAAGGGAGAATGACTAAGTGACTTGACCAGGGCCACGGATGTAGTCTGTGTCAGAGCCAAAATTCATAAGCAGGAGTTCCTTGTATAATCCACCAAGTCATGCTGCCACTCATGCTACTGAGCTGTCAAATCTGCTCCCTTTCTCTGACCTGTGGTGACAGGAGGCCAAATTAGTGGTTAGGAGAGGAGTTGGCTCACTGGCAGGCAGCCAGGATGTAGCTTGTGGAGACACTAACTTCTTTGGCAGCAGGACTGGCATTCCCTAAAACATCAGGGAACTCGCAGCTCGGGGGTTCAAAGGCTCAGACATTTATTTAGTGAGAGCCAAATTTAGCCCTGACACCCACACAAAGTTCCCAGAATTGGGAGGCTGGTGGCTGTGGGCTTGAGAGAATCAAGGGGTTGACTCAGGGTGAATATCCACTTAGAAGCAGGACAATAATTTTTTTCTCAAACATTTTGCTTTTCATTAGTTGATCAGTTTTGAAAAGTGTGTGTGTGTGTCTCTAAATCTTTATTAAATAGCTACTTCAGGATTTATTATTGCTCATTTCAAAAGATTGTCTCAAGGCAACAGTTACATAAAAATCACTTCCTGATTGGCTGTTCTCTGTCTGGCAAAGACTGTCAGCTTATATTTCTGCTAGAAAGATGGATATTACCGATTTTAGAAGACTTAACATGCAAATGAAACTGATAACTGCTTAAGTCTTGATACATAACTTAATAATCTCTTGGCCTCTTATCACAACTCCCTTCTCTCTGGCCTCCCCAATCTCCAACAATGCTTCCAGGTAGAATAGTACTTCCAACCTACTTTCAAGGATAAAGAAAATATATTTAATTGCCCCCATTCTCAATTATTTTCACTAGATCTCAATTCATTTTGGAATGCTGTACAAAATTGCCTTCCTTTTATTTAACATTCCAGTGATGTATGCCAGCCTACCTCAGAGAAGGAATATACCCACTGTGTACCCTTCCTTGCATCTGGCCCCCACCTTTTGGCTTGATTCATTCCCCCTGACAAAACTGTGATTGACTTCAGTGGGATCAGAGATACCAAGGCAATAGACATCTTAGAAATATATAGATGCTGAAAGAGAACCATGTTCTTAGAATCTTCACAGAATCCAGACATTCTGTGTGAGAGCCTTTGCCTCCACATTTCATGTCTGGAATTAACTTTCTTTCTCTCCCCCCATCTCCCACTGAAGCTCTGATTCAGCAAAACAGTTTAGTTAAGTCAGGGACTTAAGCACATGCTCAAATACTGTCCCGAATAGTGATGGTATTAACCACATGTTTAAGAGCTTTCCTGACTAAGGACCTATCTGCATCTCTTTTTCAAATCTCATCTGAAAACCAATTTTCTTTCTTGGCAATTCCTCCTAAATTTTCTCTCCATCAGCCATTATTGTATAACTGCCTAAATCAATGGAGCATTCTGGAGTATAGCATTCTGTATATGAAAGTTGCTAAATGAAAGAAAGCTGTAACTGCAGAACCCTGCAAATTGAATAGATGTGTTTTATATAGATTTGCCATGACACCTTTCTATTTTGAAATATTAGCAATTTCTCTCTCTCTTTCAGGTTCATTTGATGTTCCCTGATCATGTACCTAAGCCATGCTGTGCACCTACAAAACTGAATGCAATCTCAGTGCTCTACTTTGATGACAGTTCCAATGTTATTTTGAAAAAATACAGAAATATGGTGGTGCGCTCATGTGGCTGCCATTAGAATAAAAAACAAATAGAAAAACAAAACAAAAAATCTAACACAGTGTTTATTCAGAATTGTAATTAATTCAAAATACGATTCTTGCTAGTGAAAGCGCAACCCTAAATTTATGCCATTTCATGTCATCTCTCATTTAATGTACAGTATTGTATATAGTAGCTTTTATTTATTTAAAGGTATATAGTTTCTTTTGTATGGGTGAAATTTCAAAACAGTTTATTTTATGGGTCACCTTACTATTCAGGAAAACCTCCAAAACTGTTTTTCAATTGATCACACTGAGAGCCTTTTCAGTCCATTTCAACATTTTAAAGTAAGACCTTTGTATAGTTGTTTTTTTTTAAGTTAGAAATTCCAGAACTCTTGTGACTGTTTTATATTGTTAAAGGAAATTGAATACATTTGGTTATGTTGTGCAAATGAAATTGATGCTCAGATATTTATTTAGAAAAGACACTGAAAAAGAAACTGAAGAAAAAATGTTTGGCTAAACATAACTTTTCTTTTAGAAGTTCTACTCCATTAGACAAATTGAAATGTTGAACAGTGTTTAAATAAACAAACAGTAGAGAACATAGAACATAGAAGCTGAAAAACTGCACATAATTGTTATAGTTATTTTCTTTAACAGAATCAGTGTAATTGGAGGCCCATGTTACATCTGGCCTGTGGGATTTTGCAAAAGGCTCAAAGCTTCAGGAATTCTGCGGAGATAGGCTTTAGCCTGTGCCTATAACTTTCAAGTTAACACTAAAAATTGTAGTACATCCTTCTTTCCTCAAACAAATCATGTCAGTCTATTATCTGTAACACTACTGCAGCAGGTTGTTTCATGTTTAATAACAACAACAACAAAACCCACGCCCACCTGAGCCACTTTACCATATGGGCATATGTGTACAATGTATAGGCGAATATAATCTGGAAGGAATTTGTTTTCGTTTTCTTGCTGGGCTTGGTAACTGGGGAACGGTAAGGCATTTAGGAAAATAGGAATTGTCAGGCTTGTGGTCAGCCTAGTGCGGTATCCTGTCTCTTACAGTGGCCAATGGCAGGTGCTTGAGAGGAAGGTGAAAGAAATCTTATACGGCAGTTTTGGGATATTTTCTCCCCATAATAGGGCCTCTCTCTAATAGTGATTGGTGTAAATCTTGAAGTATGAAGCTTACCATCTTTTCCAAAACTTGTTTGCATTAACTATTATGTACTCTGGATATTTCTGTTACCATATAAATGTCCAATCCCTTTAATTATCTCACTAAATTTCTGGACTCAATGACATTCTCTGGCAGTTTTACACTGCACATTGCACATTGTGTGAAAAAGTATTTCCATTAATCAGTCGTGAATTTACTGTCTTTTAACTTAATTGAATGTCCCCATGGTCTTATGGGAGAATAGAAGCTCCTGATTTACCATCTCTACAACCAGTCATTATTATATATAGTTTTGTTGTGAATTGCTTTAGTAGAAACATTGCTGATTACAGTGTTATTTAAAATGAATCAAACACATCCAGTTCTCATGCCTTATGGGATCTTTTCATTTAAATCCTGGTTTCTATAATTATTTAATGCACATTCCACAAAACACGGACTATTTCAGACTGATATAATCATGTGTGTGGTGTGGTATGTGCGTGTGTTTTACAGAAACTAATTTATTTTATCACACTGTTGGAGCATGATTTTAAATTGTTAAACATACACTTAACTTTTTGAAGAATTAAACAGATTGTTTGTTTTCAGTCATAGCATTTTCTCCAAACATTACATTTCAATTATTATTTTATACTTTATGTACCTCCATAGCTATGTCTAATTGCAGTTCATGTACAATAAGGTATATTAATAAAGTTTCTTCAATGAATTGCTGTTTGGGGACCACTTAGATAGCTAACGTTAAACTGCATTGGGGATACCTTCAGAAAAGTTATAGGTTTGTTTTTGTTTGTGAATCAGATAGATGGTTATGCCTTTTTAAATTCAATTTATTCTAAATAAAATTTAATGGAAACTGAATTTGGTGTACATTAAGTAATATATTTTTGAATAATGGTGTACTATTTTGAGAATAAGAAACTGAAAATTATATTCTTTAAAATGTACTGTTGGAATATGTTTCTATATTTTAAGATCTAATAAACCTGTAATATTAGTTTGCTCTGCCTTACTTTTTTATTCTGATCCACATTATACTGGAAAGTCAAGTTCATGTTCTTTAAAAGCTAGATCACAAGAGAATGTACATTACTGTGGATAGTGTTGCTGAACTTCATTTCTAATACTGACATTTGTTGCAAAATGGCTTTCATTTTGTAACTTTAGAGACATAATTATTATTTGAACCATGTATGGCATAAATAACAGTTTTACAACTCTCTAAGCTATTAAAACAGCACATGAAGTCAAAATATAGCAGAAACCAGGAAGGATGAAAAGAAATGCTCCAAAAATTCCTTACTAGTCCTTCCTCTGTTTGAGAGGAGAGACAGATGGCATCACTATTTTCACACACTCCAAAAATGTACACACATACCTCTGGGTTTTAACACGCACATATTCGCTTTTCCCCATAGTAGCCTATGTAACACATTCCACATTTCTGTCCTTTGAAAAATGCAACATTTTCTTATAAGCAAATGACTAAGGTCATTGCATTTCCATTCAAGATTCATAAGAGAGTATGGTCCCATTTTAATTAGTTTAAACTTTCTGCCTCATCCTTAGAGACAGAAAAGAACAGTGGATACCTAATAAACCTAATGAGCTAAAAACAAAATAAGAGAAAATATATATCCCTGAGCGACATAAAATCATAGAATTGTAGGACTGGAAGAGGACTTGATCGGTCTTCTAGTCCAGTCCCTTGCACTCAAGGAAGGACCAAGCAGACCATCCCTAACAGGTGTGTGTCCAACCTACTCTTTGAAATCTCCAATGACAGAGATTCCATCACCTCTCTAGGCAATTTATTCCAGTTCTTAACTACCCAGATAGGAAATTTTTCCTAGGCCTGGTCTACAATTACCTTCCGGATTTGGTGGCAATCGACGGGAGGTACGCAAGTGACGTAAACACTTGCGTATCTCCCGTTGACTTCGCTGTATCTGTTCTGCGCGCTGTCCACACTGCACTGTGCCACTTATGGGGGTGGTTTTCCTCCATCGATTTCTGGATCAACTGAGCGGGTCTACACAGACTGCTCAGTCGATCCAGAGACATCGACCAGACAGCGGCGAATTTGCCACAGTCAGTACAGACCCAGCCCTAATGTCCAACCTAAACCGCTTTTGCTGTACTTTAAGCCCAGTGCCCCTTTTCGTTAACCTCAGAGGTCAAGAAGAACAATTTTTCCCTGCTCCTTGTAATAACCTTTTATGTACTTGGAAACTGCTACAATGTCCCCACACGGTCATCTCTTCCCACACAAAATAAATCCAGATTTTTCAATTTTCCCTCATAGGTCATGCTTTCTAGACCTTTAATTGTTTTTGCTTTTGTTCTCTGGACTTTCTCCAGTTTGTCCACATCTTTCCTGAAATGTGGCACCCAGAACTGGATGCAAGACTCCCAGTTGAGGCCTAATCAGCATGGAGTAGAGCAGAAGAATTTCTTCTTCTGTTTTGCTTATAACACTCCTGCTAATACATCCCAGAATGTTGTTTGCTTTTTTTGCAAGTGTTACACTGTTAACTCATACTTAGCTTGTGATCCACTATGACCCCCAGATCCCTTTCCGCAGTACTCCTTCCTAGGCAATCATTACCATGTTGTACGTGTGCAACTGATTGTTCCTTCCCAAATGGAGTACTTTTCGTTTGTCCTCATTGAATTTCATAGTTATTCCAATGAAAGCTTGTAGTGGAGACCCGGCCTTAATCTTTATCTTATTCATAATGTTAACATCATTGTTATAAAATCTGAGCCAGAATCAAGTGACTACTATACTTTTCTAGTACACATTATTTACTTTTCTTTCTTATTCCCTATTTAGCTAAATCAGGGTTATTAATTATGTTGATTCCAGTGGCTACTGTTGCATCTTCCTTTAAAAAATGAATATAAGAGTTTAAGTAAAGTTAACTAAAAATAAGAACCACAAGATGATGCAGCCAATTAAAAAAATAACTAGAGAGGTCTAGGATGGAGGCCAAGTTCGATGCCATGAATCAGATGAGATTATTATTCCCTTTTGTCCCTCCTTAACTGGTACCAGCAAGGACTATCCCTGAATGACACTGTCTTTCTGATTGCACACCTCCTCCTTATTCTCAGAACAATTGCTTCTACAGTGGCCTGTCCAGATGCTGAAGTTGATGTGCTACCTGTAGCCCATACCTGCTCCTGCTTATGGATTTCATTGTTAGTGACTGTGGTGGGCGCATATTACTTCTGTCAATTTGCAAACCCTGTCTGTTGCTCAGATGTCCTTGGGAAATAGAGCCGACCTCCTCTTGGGTTTTGTATAAATTTCTTTGGTTTCTTCAGCTGAACCTGCCCTTTGCTTTGTTATGATCCATATTTAACAGTTCTATTGTGGTAGCAACTGGAAGCCCAACAGATGGGAGCCCCCATTGTGCTAAGCATTGCATAAAAGAAAAGCAAATAACAGTTCTTGCTCCTCCTTCCCCCAAGTGTTGTTACCTTGATGCTGATGTTATAGCTGCTACGTTGGTAAGTTGTCAGCACTGTTCTGTTTGAAATCCAACATTTTCTCCATTTGCAATAGGGACAACTGGGCATTTTTGTCACGTTTCTTCTGTTTTATTTTCATTGTCCCCAGTTCTTTTGAAACAGCTTTATAGATAATTATCTTTGATTCAGGAAGCATGTGAGATGTTGAAAGTAAGATGTTTCTCCTTTACTCATAAGTTTCTGAATTGGTGATCCAGTTAAAGCATTTTGGGCATTCTGTGAGTCTCTAACTATTAAAAATATGGCTCCCTGGAAGCCAGGGCTTTTGTAAATCAAGTTCTTTGAAATAAGTACAGACTTTCCTGTTCACACAGTGGTCTGTGCATATTAAGAGTTTGACATGTTTGCTTGAATTAACAAAGTGCCCCTTGTAAACTATATCTGTGACTGCTGCACTGCATCTGCAATCACGTGACCTGCAAATAGCAATTTACATGTTACCAAATTCTTATTCAATATTTTGTGCAACAATTCCACTTAATAAAAAAAAATTCTGAGTTCTTTCTATTTTAATTCAAATAGTCCAGCACCAACCATGGACCAGAAATCACATATTGAATTAGTGGTTCTTTTGTGCTGGTTCCTTTATTTAATGTAGATTTCATAGTTGGATACTTTCAATGGCAGCATATATTCCTGGTCAGAATAGGGCATGTGGGGCTCTGTTCTTGTACTGCACAGGATCCAGATGGGTACAACGGACTAATAATTATACCCATAGAAAACATTTCATCAGTAGATCTCTATATACTTGACAAAGGAGGTAAGTATCATTATTCCTATTTTACAGATGGGGAAATGGAGGCACTGAGCAGTGACCTGCCTTCGATCACCCAGTGGTAGTACAAGGACTAGAATCCACATCTCCAGAGCTCTGTCTACTAGACCACAGTGCCTGAGCCATATATATATTTCAAATGACTTCTCCTGTTGCGCCATACTTTTACTAATTATAGGCATTTTTGAAAGCATATGTGGGTCTATATTCCACAGTTAATGAGTATTTTTCAACGTCATGATCATTTTCTGAAGTCTGGTCCGTGGTTGCTGTTAAAGCCAGTAGCGGCGACATGAAAGGGCTCCGGTGTGTTGATTACACCCTGTGTGCATGTGCTGTTCCCTGCCCCAGCTCTTGCTTAGCCTCTTCAGAAGAATTTCGAATCTGCTGCAGGAGGACAGGATTAAGAGCAGGGATAGCACAAGATGAGTAATTTATCTCCCTCATCTCTCCCCTTGCATTTTTCCCATGCTCAATGGAAAGCCCGGCAGTGAGTCAATGAAACCTGGGACTATATTAATATTTCTGCATGGGAGGATCCCCGGCTCAGATGGCTGTGGATTTCATGCCAGCACATCGCCTATGGAGCTGCCCTGGTGGGAAATGAAAGTGAAATGAAGAGTAAAGATTCTTGTGGAACATTCCACACCACAGGCCTCCTTCTATGGCAGTGGGAAATCTAGGCTGAGAAATCTTGAGTATTTCTAGCTAGTGACTTTCATAGAGATTGAAGCTGGGACAAGATGGGGAGAGGAAACATGATGTTTGCATCAAGATAGTCCATGCTGATTTACTTAAAAATACTACCTACCAAATCATAATGGCAATGATGTTTTTTGTTTTATTTTGATTTTTTTTTTAAATGATGGAGCCCTATTGTTCCATTTTACCACAGGAAACTATATTCCTTTTTAGTGGGTGAATTGCACTTCTCTCATTTTGATTCATTTTAAAAAGTCAGTGTCTCTCTCTTAACCATGGAAATAGCATTTTTCTAGCCTTCTCTGCACTGTATGTTTTATTATTCAGGACCAACAACTCACACAGGGAATGATTTTTCCTAGACTGTGTTGCAGGGATAGAACAGGGACAGACCCTGCCAAATTGGTTACTTGTTTAACTGGGATGTGCATCTCAAATAAGTCTATTTTCTTACTTTTCCCTTTCCCCTTAGACACATTTGGATAGTTTCTTACTGTACCCTGCATAGAAAAGCTCTTATGGGTAAAAATATATACATAAGTAAGTGCAGGACTCTATGCTATATTGTTATATATTATACTAAAGCATTTAGCAATCAAGAAATATGTGTAGTAGAAAATAAACACAGTAAATGGAAGGCAGCTTGATCCAAACAATCTGGAATTAAATGAATTGTGGCAGGCATTCAGATCCCATTCAGCCTCTTCTAAACAAACAAAAAAAGGATGATTATGTCTAATGAAAAGCTTGTATTCCCATTGAGGAGACAATTTTACTTTGTCACTGACATCATCTGAATTTCATTTACTCTAGCTGCTCACATCAATCATTACTAGTGTAAGTTACAAAATGAAAAGGGGTTTAGGAGCATGAATAGTTTGCATTGATTAGGATGGAAAGGGCCAGAGTTTTGGTGTCAGATATGCTGGTGTAACTCCAGGAGAAACTCCATTAAGGCCAGTGGTGTTACCAATTGTTAGTCACAGAAATGTCCAATCCCTTTTTAGATCTTGTTAAATTCTTATCCTCAGTGACTTCCTCTGACAATGAGTTCCAGAGTTTAACCATGTGTGAAAAAAGAATTTCCTTTCACTGGTTTTGACTTGCTCACCTTTTACATTTAATTGAATGCCCCTTTCTTCATGTGTTATGAGACAGGAAGAACAGACATTCTAATCTACCATGCACTATTTTATATACTTTTATTGCATTCCCTCTTATTTGTCTCTTCTTCTAAGGTCAACAATCCCAATCTTGTAAAGCTCTTTCATATCGAAGTTTTCCAGGAAAAGTATCACAAATACTATAATCCTTTCCACCAACACAGAATAACTTAATCCAGCTATACTATATAACTTCCATATTTTAACACATCAACCACAATATAGTGTTAAAGATATATAACACAAAAGCTATGAGTTATTATGTGTAAACTCACAAGGAATTCAGATTTTACTAGACACAGATAGGCTTAAACCTATTATGATTTACTGACTAGCTATAAAATAGATATCTGGCTACATATGTACCACTTGTTAGGTGTGTGTGTTTTTTTCTTGTATGACCAATACTGGTTTTTAAAAATGCTCTGGTCTTTGCATAATGAAGTGTAAGATAAGTTTCTGCCCAATGCCAACTCTTGCAAATCTGATGAATTTTCTCATAATTTCATATGTGTTTAAATATTTCTTTAGTTACCACTTACTCTTCCTGTGGATAATGCATTTCTAGTCATGCATTTGGTCCCTGGTCTGGTGCCACACACATTTACAGTCATCCAGAACGTTTGTTAATCACTTTCACCTCTTCTTACCAATTACTGGCACATCCGTGCCAATATATAAAACCATGGTACACCCAAACCTTTAGTACTGCATGCAGTTCTGATTGTCCCTTATAAAAAGAGCTACATTAGAACTGAAAAAGGTTACAGAGAAGGGCAACAAAAATGATTAGGGGCATGGCACAGTTTCCATATGAGAAGAGATTAAAAAGACTGGGACTTTTCAGCTTGGAAAAGAGATGACTAAGGAGGGATATGATAGAGGTCTGTAAAATGGTGTGGAGAAAATAAATAAGGAAGTGTTATTTACCCCCTTCACATACCACAAGAGCCAGGGATCACCCAGTGAAATAAACAGGCAGCAGGTTTAAAACAAACAGAAGAAGGTACTTCTTCACACAAAGCACAATCAACCTGTGGAGCTCACTGGCAGGTGATGTTGTGAAAGCTGAAAGCATAACTGGGTTCAAAAAATAATTAAATAAGTTCATGGAGGATCAGTCCATCAATGGCTATTAGCCAAGAGGGTCAGGGATTCAACCCCATGCTCCGGGTGTCCCTAACCTTCTGACTGCTAGATGCTGGGACTGGATGATAGGGGATAGATCACTTGATAATTTCCCTGTTCTGTTCATTTCAGCGGAAGAATGTGGCATTGACCTCTCTCAGAAGACAGGATGCTGAGCTAGATGGATCATTGCTCTAACGCAGTATGGCCATTCTTATGTTCTTGACAATTTCCCTTTTCATATTTACTCATTATGATTCACAACGAAGCTCTGTATCTAAAATCAGAGTGACTTCTTTAGTGGGTTTGTTCCTGTGAGGTGTGGGCTCCCTCAATGCACATTGAAATTAAATTTGATTTTTGAGGGAGGAAAGAGCATGCTGTACACCTTGCCTAATGATCTGTTAATTATCTTGTAGCTCCCTGTGCATTTTCTGCTGCCTTTGGAGTCCTGTTGTAACAGTGCATCATCTGACTGACTCACTGGCAGCTTATGAATACTGTTGCCTGCTTTTAGCTCTGCTTCACTCGGTACCTCTGTATGGCCCTAGTTTTTGGAAGGATGCTGTTTTCTTGCTTCCCTTTTGCTACAAATACCTGATGAAATGGTTAACTGAATGAGATACTAAGTAGTGCAATCATCTGTGCACAGCTGAGAATTCCTCGACTTTGGCAAACTATTAAAATTTACACCCACATGAAAGGAAAAATCAAGCTCTAGAGTGTGAAATTAAAATATGTTCCAATGATATATTTTGAGGCTGTCTTGTTAAATTCTGTAAGATTATAGTTCTGCCAATAGCGCTGTCCTCTCAACTGCTGCCAAGATCCAGAAGCCAGGTAATGTGGCTTCTGTTGATGTAGAATCTATTACACTAAATTATAAATGTGGTTCCACTAGTAAAGGTAGAAATTAACACCACCACCACCTTATTTCTCCTCCTCTCTTTCCACCCCTCTTCTACCCCACACATGCATGAAAAAATGTAAACATTCAACATAAATTGAAATGGCTTGTTTTCAAGACACTTTGCCAAAGCAGTTCCAAAGTTTGTATAATTTGCAAAACACATATACTTTAGTTTTTGGGTGTGTACTATCATATCCTTCTGAATTCTTCATTGCTGACCATTTTCATCTGACTGGTAGAAGAAAGTTGATCAACAGCTGACCACCAATACTACTTAATCCATTTCAGGGCTATATTGGGTTGTTCTCTTCTTCTAGTTCATTTTCTAAATTACTATTAATAAAAAAGGAAGGTGCATTGGCTCAGGATTAGTACCCAAGATGGAAGTCAGGAGTTCTGGTTTTTATTCCTGGCTCTACCACTGATTTCCATTTTACCTCAGTAACCGATTTATGCTATGGGCAATGAAAATTCTTACTTTATAAGATTTCTGTGAGGCATCATTAATTAGATACTGGGATGAAAGCCACTGCAGAAATGCAGTCTGAGCTGGATAATGTATGGATAAGAAGGATGATTCAGTGGTTAGGAAGCCATCTTGGAACCAAGAGCCCCCAAATTCAGTTCCATGTCCCTGGCCCAAGTCCCCAAAGGGATTTGGGTACCTAACTCCCATTGATTTTAAGAGGACTTAGGTGCCTAAATATCTTTGAAGATCTGGGCATTAGTCTCTTTGTACCTCAATTTTCTCCCTGTAAAATAAGGCTAACAGCACTTCCCTGCCTCACAATGGGGTTATGAGGACAAATACATTAAAGATGAGGTGCTCAAACACTATGGTAATGAGAGCCATATAAGTATATCTAAGATGTATATACAAGGCATATAATAGAAAATCTATAAACAATCGAATGCATTTCACCATTAAGAAACTTCACCTGATTCTCATCTTAAAGTTTTTTCTTACTTTTACTGGGAAATAATCTGCTAATTTTCTACCACCCAACTAATTCCTTTACCATGGTGCTTGCACCCTTCAACCACTAGCTGACAGTTATATATATTTGGTTCTCTTAATACTTCTTCATAAGTCAGTTTTCCAGCCTCTGAATCACTTATGGTGTTGTTTTCAGAACACTCTGTATGTTGTCCTTCTGGAATTAAATTGCCCAGAAATGTTCTGGTTGATAGCTCACTACAACGGTGTAGAAGGCCTCTCTGCTGTGTGACATGGTAGACCTGATTTTTTTACTGCTGTGGACTCTGAATAGGCATTACATCAATGACAGCTTTACGCAGTGTAAATTATAAGGCAGTTAAGGATTGCGCTCAGTGTCTAATTATAAATAGCTTCTAATTGCACTGACTTTTTTCTTGCTGTCCTGTAGGAAAGATGTGCGACAGTTAATAGGAAGAAAGCTTCACGAAGGGGTCATGGTGGTTTCCCTTACAGAATACCTGGATGTTAGAGTCATTTCTATGAGGACATTCAGTTGGTATCAATAGAAGCAAAGTGGCCTTTCCTCTCCTGGATGAGTCTTCAGTTTATTTAGTGTCAGCTGAAATGTTCACATTTAGGGCATGAACTAACTGGGAGTGGGTCTCTGATCCTGGGTCTACAGACTTTGTTAGTAGCACCCTAAAAATAGCTGAGTAGATGATGCCTTAAACTTCCTTCTCATTCTCTCAAGCCACCCCATCACCCTCACAAGGCTTCAGAGTCAGTGCTCAAGCCCAAGCTGCCACATTTCCACAGGTGAGCCCAGCTAACACCAGCCTATGGACCTGGGATACAAGGCCCTCTTCTAGCCGAAGTATAGACATGCCTCCAGGAGCCAATCCCTCAGGGTTCCAAAAATGTTAAGAATACGGTTGTGACAGAGTGCAGGGGCCCTACATGATTGACAGCAAATAGTGGGTTTAAAAACCCGTGTGGCTGGACAATATTAGATAGTGCTGCAGCCGAGTCAGACTCACAAAAGGAAGGCAGGAAACTGTAAGAATGGCTCTTTTGGGGTAAGAAGGGTTGTGTACTCAAGACAGGTGAGGAGACAGCCCCCAGTGGGATTCTTTTCTTGTTTTGATTACTGGCTCTATTAGACCAATTTGTTCTGTCTCTTCTGTTGTCAGTGATGCACTCAGAACAGCCTGAGGAATAACATACCTCAAAGAAGAACACTGGTAACCTGAAAAATATTTTCTTTTAAACTCTTCTAACCTGCTGAGTCACTTTGGTGGCTTACACTCAGGAATAGTCATTTATTTTGAGTGTGTCTGTGTAGGTGTCTACAGCACACACCTCTCTATGATATCAGAACACCTTACAAGTTCTATAAGTAAATAGAAGTAGCTCTTCTAGTCAGTGGTATAGCTACAGGTGGGCCTGGATGGACCATGGCCCACCCACCTTGAAAGCAGGCCCACCCAATCAGTTGTGGAAGTTCTGCTGCCAATGCTCTGCTTACGCTACCTTGGCAACTAGAGCGTCAGGCAGCTTAGTTTCTCAGGGGTCACTTCCGTAACTTCCTGCTTCCGGTCACGTGGCCAGAAGTCGGAAGCTTGGGAAGCGACTGGCTGAGAATCACTAAACTTCTTGACACTGAGTTGCCAAGGTAGCATAAGTGGAGCGTTGACAACAACGTATCCCGATGCCGTGCGTAAGCTACCTTGGCAACTGGAGTGTCGGGCAACTTCATTTCTTGGTCGGTTGCTTCCCGAACTTCCTGCTTCTTGTCATGTGACTGGAAGCCGGAAGTTTGTGAAGCGCTTGTTTTTCAGCTGGCCCACCCGTGTCAGCCACAGGCCCTGCCAAAAAATCAATTCTGGCTATGCCTCTGCTTCCAGTTCTCTCCCACTCTGCTCCAGTGGCACCTCCCAATAAGGTTCTGATGAACAAATAAACTTGAAGCCCTTTCACAACTGTCTTCTCGTGACTTATCTGGCCTTGTATGCAGTGTTGTTGTACCTGTGTCAGTCCCAGGATGTTAGAGAGACAAAGTGGGTAAGATAGTATGTTTTATTGGACCAATAATGGGCCACTTCACCTTGAATGGTACCTTAGAACAGTGTTTCTCGAACTTATTTGATCGCAACCCCCTTCTTTGTGTCTGGAGTAGTTTACGCCACCCTCCCCTGCCACACAATTACATATACCGATAAAGAAAAAACAACACGCAACTCTCACTAGATATGATAAGCAGCAAGGCATTGATTAAACAGAGCCAACGATCCATTGTAATAAGAGCAAAAGCAAAACTGCCTTGGTAATCAATGCTTGTAATTAAATCTGCACACTGCATTGTAGCAAATGGATTAAAGTACAGATGGCAACAACTTTGTATAATGCTATGCAAGCTTAACAGAAACCTGTCCAAATGCATACATAGTGACAGCTGAGGATCTGATCTGTCTGGAGGGATCAGCTTGGCTAGTTATTCATGGCAATGGATAAAATTTGTGCAGTACATTTTTTTCTCCTAAAGTTTCTCATGCCACCCTCAGAATACACTCTGTTCCCCCTCCAGGGGGGGCCCACCCCCCCTTTTGAGAACCTCTGCCTTAGAATATGTGCTAACTACTTATGGTAAACTCTCTGTTCTGTCTTGTGTTTAGCTGTAACACTCTAAGGTCAGGTCTACACTACAGACTTATATTGGTATACTCACATCATTCAGGGGTGTGAAAAATCCACACCCCTGAGTGACGTGGTTACACTTACCTAACCTCCTCTACAGACAGCAATGTCGACGGGAGGATGTCTCCTGCCAGCATAGCTATGCCTCTCGAGGAGGTGGATTAACTATGTTAATAAGAGACACTCTCCTGTCAGTAGTGGAGCGTTTTCACTAAAGTGCTACAGCACTGTAGCACTGAACATGAAGACATTCCCTTAGTCACTTTCCCACATCTGAAGAAGATCTCTGTATAACTTGAAAACTTGCCTCTCTCACCTACAGTAGTTGTTCCAATAAAAGATATTACCTCATCCACCTTACCTGGTTTTGGTCTTATCTCTTTTTTTCTTCTTTTCTATCAACACCAGCTTTGGCTGCCTGTTCCTCAGCTTCTCCTACAAATGTCCCTGTACCTTCTTCAGTACTGCCTTCACTGAACTGATCCATTCAGGTCCCTGTGCTCTTCTTCAAATCTCTTTTTAAGTCCACCTCATATGAGCTGTGAGCAATAAGCATCATTCAATTGGAAACGTAGAATTTAATATGTATAATCAAGACATACAGCACAGGTATTTATCTTTATTTCTCATACCATACTTGTAACTGCTACAATCATAACTTATGTATCACTCCAACATGATCTATTACAGTGATGAAACTTAGTTATGGAATTTATCCAACAACCTGCATAAATATCATTGACAAATAATGGAAAAGTATTGAATCTTATGGAATTCCACTCACGGCTTTGGATCACAATTAACAGGCTCCTCCCTTCCCTTCTCCCCTCCTCCCACCATGTCTGATAAATAGCCTTTACAAGCATGCTGTTACATGATGGAAGACTTAACCAGCGTCCCTTCATCACCCACTGCTCTTGCCCTGGTCCCCACGTGCTTTTCTAGTTTGGCTGCTGTTGGGAATCGTGTGGACATGGCACAAAGGAAAAAATGATTTTCTTTCCATTTTTCATCTGCTACATCAAGTCTCCATGTCCTTTCCTAGATTTCAGACCAAGCTTACTGGTGGTCCTGCAGGGCTATGTCATTGCATATAAATGACTAGGGAAATGCTGTTTGCAGTGTTGAAAAAATGTTGAAGTGGTGACCTGAAGAAGAGCTCCGTGTAGCTTGAAAGTTTGTCTCTCTCAACAACAGAAGTTGAGCCAATAAAAGATATCACCTCACCCACCTTGTCTCTCCAGGAAGCAAGGATGAAAATGAGGGTCCTTCCTGCTCCTCCATTTTGCTGCTCGCGCTTTGGCTGATGCTCTACAGTTTGTTGAAGGCTTCTGCGCTTGTCATTTTTCTTTCATAAAAATTTGAGGAAATATGTAGGAAGTAGGGAATGACTTCTTCTCTTTGTACAGCTGCAGGCTCTCTGCGGATTGAGGGCTGTGCGTGGGATCAGCTGAAGCGTGGGCACAAGAATTCTGCAGGACACAAAACATTAGATCAGACCTCCTTTTTTATATTGTTGACTGTTTGACAATGGAACAAATAGGATTGTGTGACTATGGCTCAAGCTGATTAAGTGTGGAAACAGATCTTTGTCTGTAGCTACTGCAAGTACCACAGAAACCGTGTGTGAAGAAAAACAGTTATGACAATCAGCCTCTAGCTGAATGCTAGAATGCAGCCTCTAGCTGAATATGAACATCATCTTGTACTATAATGGTAATTGCTGTTTGAAGAAGTAGGGAGGATTATTCAGTATAGGTAATTGTTCAATATAGGCAGCCACATGTTAAAGTATAACTTCCTAAATTCAAAATCTGGCTCCTCAAAATGCCTACTCACCTGCCTCCTAACACTGTGCTGGTAGATTTCTGCTGGTTGACATACACAAAATCACCTCAGTCCTGACTCCTACTGTCTTCCTTTCTCCTAAGCCCCAGCAGGACTCTCAAACTAAGAGTTTACCTGCCTATCTTGCCTACCTTTTATATCCAATAGCCCAGTGGTTAGAGCACTTACCCCCTTGTGATGTTCCCACCCTTCAATCTGGACTGGTGTATAGTTATGTCACCCCGATTGCTCACTACTGGGCCCCTACTTACTCTGCTTTGCTGTGTGACCCACCCACTCCTGGGTCAGGCCACGCCCAGCCTTCTGTGAGTAATCACTGCACCCTGCAAGTTCATGACATTTGTCCATCAATTTATCAAAGAAATTGATATATACCAGCTCTGTCACTCTAAGTGAAGTATCTGTACACACACAAACCACATGCACTGCTTTAGATAAAACCAACAAATAAGTTTATTAAGTACAGAAAGATTTTAAGTGATCATAAGTCAGAAAAATATGAATCAAGGTGTGATCACAATTAATTAAAAGGCCAATTGCATTCTAAACTAAACTCAGCACTTTAGAGGTCTTTCAGTCTTTGGTATTTTCTTACCGCACAGGCTGGTTGACTCCTTCAACCAGGCTTCCCCACCCTGTGGGTAGTCTGTCAGTTGCTTGTTGTGGCTTTGTAGATGGATTCCAAGGAAGAGCTCCAGAGACAATGACACCTCTGCCTTTAACATGTTTCCTCGTCACCTCCTGGGGTCAGGTGGTCAACCATGTGGGCATGATTTCTGCCACTTGAGTCAAATGAGCATCGCCTTATCAGGTGCTCCGGCCAGTCAATTGTTCCTGTATGCATGCCTCTGCAAAGTGTGAACCCTCACTATGCTTGGTGTTTGCCTGGATCTATTCAAGCCATGTGAGACACACATTTGGGAATATTACACAGCAGAGATTCATATCTATGTATGTATGACATTGCAGGAAACATGCTACCATAACAATAATATTCAGTATGTCATGAGCATTCCAAAAACACCTTACATGACATACTTTGCATTAGACAATACAGTTACCCTACAATCACACCATAAGGGATACAGCATGTCACACCCCTGAAGAGGGAAACCAGACTGTCCTACATTCTAGCTGAGTGTCCTTACTAAGCCCTGGACTATGCTTGCAGGAGAACAGGGGGTTGTTCCATTTAACTATTTGTTAAGCTACAATGAGAGCATGTGTGAGATTTGCTCTATAGCACAGTGGTTAGGACACTGTTCTGGGCTGTGGGAGAGTAAGGCACAAGACCCAGCTCTAATGAATATTTAATTATGTATACAAAGTGGAACAGCTCCAACATGAGAGCTTGATGATAATGGCACTCTTTTGGGAAGGAGGAGGCCTGGATTCAATTCCCTACTCCAAATCAGGCATACTGGGGATTCAAACCTCACTCTCCCACACTGTAGTTGTATGTGCATTGGGATATTGAGCATAACGGGACACAGGTACCTCTGTTTACCCATCTTTTGTGCAGGGCCACAAAAGAATTGCCACTATAAATGTCAATAAATAGTCATTGGCTGGAGTGAACGAGGACATGTTTATATATCATGGTGATGTTCAAGCCCCTGCTCCAATGGCTGAGTGTTTATAAAAAGTGAAACAGTCTCAACAGAAAAGAGTGAGAGGGACCCACCCCAGTGTATTGTAGAGCCTAGTGGTTAAAGCACTTTCCTCTAATGTCAGAGACCAAGTTCAAATTCCTTCTGCACACCAGACGGAGGAGGAAACAGAGTGTACTGGGCTAAAAGTTATCAGGAAGCCCTTCTCATGGTTTCTGAATCTAGCCTTTAAAAGAATGCCCAAAAGAAAACATTTTGAGTCAAGCAATATCTGTCATTTGACCCAAAACAGATTTTTTTTCCATTGGTAATTTTCAAATTTGGTTTGACCCAAACATTTCCCTCCCACTTTTCAGAACTGTCAATGAAAAAAAATCAGTTATTCACCCAGGTCTATATGCAGATGCTGACAAATTGTGCAGCCAGTTAGTCACAAGCTTGTCCTGGGGAATTGAGGAGGCAGCTGTGCCTTTAAAGCTCTTCAAACTTTGACTTCACTGCTGAGACTTCCAAGAAGATGGCCTACTTTTGATGCTGGTTATATGAACTCCTGGTTGCTGGATCAAGAGGAGTAAAGGACGGGGTCTTTATTTTATCCAGTCTAAGTAAGCAGCCACCTAGGGCCCCTCAAACAAACAGAACTGGCATCATCATGGCCATTCAACTGTAGGCCACAATCTTATGTGTCTTCAAAGTTTCTGCCCACATGATTTCACTCTAACGCTATAATTGCAGACAGGTGAGAGAGACACCATTTCAGAAGTGGAAAGAATTGCTACCTTGGAGAAAGAAACAGGCAGCTATCGGAGAAGGGGAGCTAGAATCTGAATGCACCTAGTGCTGTCCCTAATTTCAACAGAGACTAGAGAAGAATGAAGACAAACTAAACAGCTGTAAAGGGTAGGAAAAAGATAGCTTAATTACAGAGATGTTCCCATCTTATTTAAAGACAATTGACATTTTGTGATGAACCCTAGAGCTTACTGATTTGAAAGAAGATACTCTTTAATAGAGATTAATTATTCATGCTCCTTCTAGTCATTTCCCCCCCCTCTTTTTAATCCTTATAGGAGCATAGGGAGTGACATATTGGATCAGATCAATAAGATGATTTAGAAAAATAAACTCTGTCTACCACAGAATTTTTTTTCTAACTTATTAATTAGAGGTTGGTTTAGTCTTTAAAGCTTGATGGTTTATTTCCTTCCTGAAACTCTTGCTTATTTTTAAAAAATCATTACTATGAACTCTGGATGTTATTGTTATCCATATAAATGTCCAATCCTTATTTGAATTATGAGACACTCTTAGCCTCAGAGATTTCTTGTAGTAATGCATTCCACAGGCTAATTGTGCAATTTGGAAAAATGTATTTCCTTCTCTCGCTTTTAAGTTTGCTGTCTTTTGATTTCATCAGATGTTCTCTTTTTTCTTATAAGAAGGTGAACAGGAATTTCTTATCTACCTTATTTATATTATTGATTAATTTGTATATCTTTATCATGAGCCCCTTATTTGTCTCCTCTCTAAGGTAAACAGATCCAACTTCTCCAATCTCTTTTCATATGATTAAGAAACAAAAGGGACACTAGTGATGAGAATTTCTGATCACCTGTATTCTGAAATGCCCTCAAGGAAGGGAGCAAATTTTCTCCAAGCCAGTGACAACGAAAGCAAAGCAACTAAAATATAATTTTCACAAAACGTATTTCTGGGGAAAATATAAGCAATCACTAAATCATTGAAGGAAAAGCATTTGTTTCCTTAAAAGAAAGCAAGAAGACTCCATAGTAAAAGAACTTTTTCAGTTAATAATTGCATGAGAAAACTGGTATTTTTCTAGATGTCTGCATTGCAGTCCGTCATTATTTGCCATAGATGGAAAATGTTAATAACATTAACTTTTGGAGTTCATTGTCTGCTAATACAACAACTAATTCAGTTTGCACAGCTGGGAGACTTCTATTTTTTCAGCTCTTTTTCCAGCTCTGATTTGTTATTGTTTGAAATTCTGAGAATGCTTTACACACATTTACAGTGTACAACATTTGGACACTGATAAACGAATGACAAGTATGATATAAAGGCTAGTAGAAGAGCCTTTAGGATCTAACCAGGGAGAAGTGCACATCTGTCTCCAGCTGTGCAGCTATTTAAGAGTGAAATGACTAGTTTTGGACTAGGGGGAGATGGTAATTATTTTTGTTGATGATGCGAAGATCAAAGGTTATTCTCAGGAAGTAAGGACAGGGACTTTGGTATTTAGCAGGAAAGATTTATACTGGGCATAATTTAGTTCATGGTTTGCACATTAACCTGGTGCTAATGCATGTAGATGACAGGAAAAATGTAAACAATCCTGATATAAGATTAATTATAATTGGTGAAAAGCAAATTAATCTACTGGGTCTTGAATCTCCCATAAGTTAGCCGAATCTCCTGCAGCTGTTACATTACAGTATCACACTTTGAACAAAGGCTGCTTAATTTAAAGATTTCTGGCCACAATGCAAATAACTTATCTTCTTGCCCTCATGCAGTCTTTTAATAATGAAACCTCAAGTTTTAAAACCAGTATCCGGTGATGGACTACCATTACTAACAAACGTCTTCCTCATAAAAGTGGAATCCTAAGGGTTTGTAATATTTACAGATGCAAGCTAAAAGAACAGTGGTAGTAGTTTATAAATGACTTTTCATAATTGAATGTACTATGACCTCATGGTCAGTAGATGAGATGTAATGTTTACTTCTCCACAGTTTCCTGATACGAGGCCAGAATGCCATGAAGTGGCTTTCTCATATTTCCAGTTCCTTAGCTGGACTTACATATGCAAATAGTATTTCTCTGTTAAAGGTCCTTCAGTGTGTAACATACAAATACACAAATTGTTTGAGCAAGGAGGAACAAACTAAATAAATCATGTGATAGGAAATGCTAGACCATCTGTGAGCATACTAACTTCAGTTGAGACGTTTACCTTAAGTATTGTGATGTGAAAGCCCCATATTTTTTTAGTAATGTTGACTAAGCCCCTCTGTTTAAAAAAAATTGTGTGTGTATATCTATATAAACTTTGGATTAAATAGGACCTTATTTCTCCTCACTGGGCCCAATTCTGCTTTCACTACCCCAGTTTAAATTAGGAGCAACTTCACTGAACCCAGCAGGGTTACATTAGCGTGAAAGCAATATAAGTGACTTCAGAATAAGTTTCTAAGTAGGCCATAGGTAACCATTGCAGATACCTATAACATGACTGTCACTACACTAGTGCTTTTTCTGGGCAATATATATTTCACATATTGAAGACATCAGTGACACTATCTTTAACATTTAAAAGATTTGTGATCTATATACTGTGGACAAGAGTCTAACTGGTAAGGAAGGGTAAATCATATGCAGGCATAGCTGTTAGGTAGTATGGAGAGATATTATAGATTAGAATTGCTGAAAGGCAATTAATAGAGAGAGTACTTACAATACCACTGGGGGAAAATTGGTGTACCTGCTTTTTGTATCTTCTCATCATTTTTATATCTCCATGATTCAAGATACCTTTACAAACCTATTTTACAAATGTAATAAAATAAGCACAGAAAAAGTAAATGTAACCATAACAAGTAGACAGAGTCAAACTTGTGACTACGAGTGTCACAGTTAACTAAATATCATTCTGAATAAATATAAACTATCAGTAATTTGTGACCCTGACTCTCTCTCTGAAAAGTTCAGAATGATATGCAAAAACCTGAACCACTTTTTCAATCCATTTTGCATTGTCAAAAATGCTCCAACCTCCACATTTTTAAAAATGTAACTCATTTACACCATTTTACATTTTTTTTGTTCATTTTCATTCGAATGTGCTCATAATTTCAAAAACAAAATCCTAAAATCATAAAAAAAAAAATCAGCTTGGTATAAAATATATGGGAAAGGTCACATTTTATTGTGACAATGGCAATTTCAGAGAGATTTCATGGTAGGAAAAAAAATTCCAGCTTACCAAATAGTCTATAATGATACTACTACTACAAACTTTTCATACAAAATATTTTGAGGAAAATTTTGTCACTTTTGTCAAGTTCTAATGCTTTTCTTTCACAAAGATCACACAGGAGCCAATGTATGAGCGTATTGAACAAATCATGTTGTGTGTAGTTTACCTCCCAAGTGCAAGATGGGCAATTCCCACATATGTCATGTTTTCCAGACTGAATCTGTGTGACTTTTTCCTCCTCTGTTCCACATCTTGTGGTAGTAGCTTGTAAAAATCTACAGCAATGTCTGTCATTTAATAAAGACTCCTAACATGCTTTGGCAAGTGCTGGGGAAAGTACAACCCATACTATGAACAAAGTAACCCTCAGCAAATCTTCTTTTTGCAAGCATTTATTGTGTTAAACTGCTTTGGGAACAACCTCTGATGGTAACAACGAGATAGTGACAATGTTAGAACATAGCATACCTTGAAAACAGTTTCTATTTTTTATGCTTAGAAATCAGAATTATTTGCTCACAAACTCAGCATCACAGAGATATATTTCTTCCATGACAGACCGTTAGGTAAAACTGGTTCCACTGCAACTCATTTCAATAGCAATAGCTTTTTAAAAATGAAAGTTTAGCAACAAGTGCATCATAAAATTCAGCTCATAAAAATGTCTTCTCTTTCTCCCAAGCCATGCAAAGACTTGGTGAGCACTGGAAATGCAGCACTCATAGAATTTGCCTTCTATTTATTTATTTTTAAGACAACTGCCAGAGGTCTGTTAATGAAGACTACCATTAGACAAGAATGTTTATGGTCATTAGCCTTCAGGCTAGGTTCATCAAAGAGATAATACACAAAGCTTTTAAAAATGCTTTACAATTAAATGGCATTCCTGTACTTAATTTATCTACATTCAAAATGTCAACTAGTTCTACTGCTTATTGCACAACTTCTACATTTAAAGAAAGCAATCACATACACCTGCATGTCAGTTTTCTAAAGCCATAGGGACCTGATTCTATATAAAATTCTATAGAATATTTGGCATTTCTAGTCACGCAAACTATAGAAAACAACAGGTGTAGCTACATGCTGTTCACTCTATTCACTGGGAAGGTCAGTTAGCTGAAAAATCCAAGGAAAAACAAAGTGGTCCCATGGCAGCAAATCTAATGTTGATATAAGGAACTTTTTTCATACAATTAGCCTGTGGAACTCATTTCTGCATGGGCTCACTGAGGGTAGGAGCTTAACAGGATTCAAAAAAGAACTGGACACTTATATGTCTAACAAGAACATCCAGCGTTATAATAATAAGGGTTAAAAAGAAATAGCCAAAAGTTTTTAATGAAACATAATCCCTCAGACTTTAGGATATAAGCCAACTTCTAAATGACGGAAATTAGGGAGACTCTACTTGCAACATACAGATTTACCTGGCCACTACATGCAAACATCTGGGAAATAGCCACGGTGATCCAATAAGACTTATAGTGATTGTCATGAAGTGGCAGCCTTTCCGATTCACATTCTCAGTTGATGGGATGGGCACATAAGAACTGTTGATGGTACAGTTTGGGAAGTCCAGCTGCTCAAAGCACTTACTAATCTCTGGCACACTTTGCACTTGATTAAATGCCTCTACGGCACTTGATGTATTGTCATGCACATGTCCAACCAAACAGCACCAAAGGTGGATTTTCTAATCCCAAACTGATGCCCCACTGACTAGCAAGCACGTGGGCATTGCTTCCAGCTTCCACAGGGCAATCATCACTTTCTTCTTCACTGTAACAGGCGCTCTCATCTTGTTGGTCAGGTGCTTTTAACCATCCTGCCTGTCTCATATCTAGGGAAGCAACCATATTTTGCAATTGCAATTGCAAGATCTTTGGGGCAGAGATTGCCTTTTATTCTGTGTTTGTGCAGAGCCTTGCACAACAGGTGCTGGTCCATGATGGACAGCTCCTAGGCACTATGATTATCCAAATAAATAATAATAAAGATGATCCCACGTTGGCTATGATGGAACTCATTTGGCAGGCTTAGTGGAGTTGTCCAACATCATTCCCAAGAGTCTGGTAATTTGACAAGGTAGAATCAGAGAGCTAGATTCACATCCATTAAACCAGCATACATCTGGAATAATTGTACTGAAGTCAACAGTTACTCATATGTGTGAGATCAGAATGAATTCTATATGTGCTTAACCATAACTCCATCTACTGAATTTTGTTGCTTTAGTTGGAATTTATGTTTTGACTGTATACATGATAATCTATTATTACTATTGCTGTACTAATGGAAGAAAATAAAAAGGTATGGGATATGCCCTGAAGTGAGTGGGTCGCTCTGGCTTTACGGGTAGTGAACTTTGGTTTAATAATGAAATCAATGTTCATCAAGAGGGTGGAGGGTTCTGTGCTTATGGCTTCATCCTGCGAAGGAGACACTCTGTTCAAAGGTCCTTTCTTTTGCTCTGAGTTCTCCACCTGGAGATTCTGTGTCACAGGGACTGAATCTGTGAGATTAGAACAGACTGGACTAATGGAAATGCAGAGCTGATTTTGCAGTGTGGCTTGACCAGACCAACAGCAGAACAGAGCCGATTTCACCTCGCACAGGTGCACCACCGTGGCAGAAGCAAAACTGATATCCCAGGTATCTGCACACTGTGGTAGGACCTGGCAGAGTGGTTCTTTCTGGACTGGAGCAGATTGGCAGAGCAGAACTACATGTTGTTGCCTTTTGACTACCACTGAGTCTAACTGGCTCTGTGAGTGGGGGGTTTGTGGTGGGAGTATGAGTTCTGGGTCTCAACAATCTGGACAATTACTGGCTGACCAAACTCCTGCTGTACCATTGCTCCATTTCCTGTATGTAAATGTATACACTGGATTTTTATGCTTCCTTTGTTGTTTTTCCTTCTTCCCTTCCCTCAGAAAGATACTTGGGATTCCATGTTCCTAAGATTCTGTGTGTTTGCTAGTGGGGCAAAACCAAGTGAAGAAAGGAGCAGAGAGATTATATTTTAACTTTTTAGAGACAGAATAGGAATATTGCTCAGGCAGAAGGGGGGGCCTCAATCCATAGTTTTATTTAAAAAAAACCCCAATTTACAGTTGATGAAAGTTACAAACAAATGAAAACACAGGGTTTTATAACAAAGGTTAGGCAACCTAAACTATCCCTGCCAGCCTCTACCTCTAATTTCCTTACCCATGTTACTAACCTTTACCTCATATTATTAAAATGGTAATGAATTTTAATAACTTTTTTACTTTTTATGCTGCTTGTTTACTTTTTTCAGTTCTTTCAGCTCAGAAAATGGAACTCAACAGTTATTTTTCCATTCTGGTTCTCATGCACTAGCCCATTGCTGCAGGGTTTGGTTGGGAAACACTGCAGTAAGGAAATCCTGGGACCCATGATAGTGGCTTACAATAGAAAGTTTAGCAAGCTTTTGTAAAACCTACAGTTTTGGGCCAAATTTGACCCAACACTGTCACTGAGGCACATATGAGGGCCAATTTATCAGGCTCCTCATGAACTGGATTTGTAACAACATCTCCATAGGTTCTGTGTTTTCCCCCAACATGGGAACATAATGCTACACTCCAGTGGTTCTCAACTCATGGCCCACGGGCCACTTGCCGTGCAGTCGGCACACAGCTATGGTCCATCCTCAGGCCTAAACAGGTAGTATATATATTGTGTGAATGCAGCCCACATAGCACACAGATTGCTGCATATGTGGCCCACAATGGTAAATAGGTTGAGAACCACTGCCATAGTCTGTACTGAGCACATATTGCAATGGCACCAAAGAGTAAGAACTGAGCAGCACAGCTGGGCTAAAGCAATGTAAGAATAACAGACACAATGAGAGATGATATTTCTGTTTAATGGTCAGAAAGGATGCAACAAAATGTCTGGAAATATTCCAAGAATACAAAGAAACAATATGGAAAATTCCAATGTGTGTACTATGGGGCAGAGGGCTTCTCTTGGTATAGGAATCATTTTTTATTTTGATTTTGATTTTTTGCAATCCCCAAATTTCAAAACCCTGGAGAGCTTGTATGTTAGAGAAAGGATTACTTTACACCTCCTCTGAGCACTCTGAAGAGAGGTTTTTTGAGAGTAAGTGTTATATATATATTTAAGTCAGAGTACAAAATAGATATTCACTGTGCTCTAGCAAAAGTAACCAAACTCTTTCAAGAGGTTTCTCAAGTGGCAGTTTTTAAATGGTTTTCCATATATTATATATATTGAGATTAATCTTAATTTTAAATTGGTTAGAGGGCCCTTCAGTATTAATCAACTGATTTTTCTCAAGGAATATGTTTTCATAGCTTCCTTTCTTTGAGTCCTTGAATTTAATAATGTTGGGATCTGCTAAATAAATTAGAGCAAACTCAAACATTTTAAAAATGAATGAAACCTATGACAAATATATTCAGATATCATCAGGAATGTGATTTTAATCATGATGGTTCAAAATTATGCCTGAAACTTGAGGCTCGTCCATTGTCATTCATTATTTTTATACACCGTGTCATCCTGTGCAATGCAAGTTAGACCCTCAAGGTCTGAGCTTCAGTTTTGACCAAGCTATGCTCAGTGCAAGATGCAAGGGTTGGTGCAAAGAGCCTGTTCACCATCTTTCGTAACTCTTGAGTTTGGAGATAGATGGGGGTTAGTCTGGTCTTCAGCAGAAGCTAGAGTAGCCTCAGGGCTTCTCTAAATTACAGCAGGCTGTCAATAGACAAGAGAAACTGTTCTCACAGCCAGAAATAGCTAGAGCATACCCATGCACTGACCATGACCCATGGATTCATGTATGCGTAAGAAGGGAGGTTGGCACAGAGCTGGCTCCATGCAATCCAGAGAATTTCCCTTAGGAAAATAAAGTTCTGAGGTGGCTAGACCTTCTGACTTTACTGCTACTTTTTGCTGGTGGAGAAATGCAAAGGTGCCTATTGTAATGAAATGTAGGGACCTAAATGTTATTTATCTTCTGCAATAGTAAAATAAAATACAAGGAAATAAGATTAGCATCCCCTAATTGAGACGCATGCTCCAGTGGAATTCACCCTGCAGGGTGAATGAATGGAATCTTAAAGTGTCAGGAGTGTAGGTCCAATATCACATCTGCACCTGACAAGAGTGCAATTTAAAAACTGATGATGGGAACAATTTATCTTGCATTTACTTTGAGGCTGCAGAACACTTGGAATTCATGAACAAGGTAGAAAAAGGACCAAAAAAAGCAACAAGCCTTTTTCAAAGACAAGGTCAGTTGTGAGGCCATTTACGTGTTTAGCACAATGACATCTATCTCAGTTCAGGACAACTTCACCTGTATTTCCCCCTCATGAGCTATTGAGGACACCCACTTTTGACTCCCAGCTCCTCATCTGTCCTCTCCCTTGAGTGTCTCTCTCTCGACCACGTTTTGTCCAGGCTTCACAGTTTTCTGCCCTACTGTAATATCCTCAGCAAGCCAAAGTGCATAAATAGGCCAGCACCTGCACTTTGCTTACTCTGAGAAGACTTATGAACGGCATAATTGCCAGCAGTTACAAGGTATCACACGGCCCTATCTAAGCAAGTACATTTATTTTTAAGGTGAAAGCATTCCAGAGAAAAGATATTAAAAAAAATAAAAGTTCCCTTATGCATGCTAACAGCTTACCTGACATCACCCATCAGTCTTATGGAGCCTCCATGGGTCCAAATCCTTCCAACCCTTCCCAGGCAGGATTGGGGCCTCTGCTTGGACAGAAGGTCCTGTCCATTTTCTGGAGCACAAAGGGGGCTCTGACTCAGTTTGAAGTAAGGCTATTTACCCCCAAGTCCTTTCTTTGTCTGTTGGTCTCTGCAGAATCAAGTTTAAACTTGTACATGGGAGCCTCTCCAGCTGGTGGTACCTCTCTGGAGGTGTCACAACTGGCGTGAATTGACCTAATCCCTTCCCCACTTTTCTTAATTCCTGGAGGAGCTGTCGTCACCCTCCCCTATGAGTTAGATACAGTTCCTGCCCACAGTGTTACATAAACTTAATGCAGAAAGATCTCCCAAAGGTGTTGCAGGAAATTGCCATATTTGTCACCGGTTTAATCCTGATTGTGGCCAGAACGTGCTACTATAATATAAATGCTAAATAGTAAATATATATGTCCTTTTAGACCCATGTGCTACAACAGCTGCTTTTAGATTTTACAGAATTATATGACACTTATTCATGTAGTATATCAGCTCTATTAAGCAGTTCTTGAGGTGTCAGGCACTGTCTGATTCTGCTAACCTGTAATGGTAAAAATGATGTCGTATAAATGTGTTGGACAATTTAATATGTGCATTTAAATCAGACAAATGAAAAATGTATCTAATGTTAAGTTTCTATTTTCTTTATATTTGGACAATCCTATATTTTAAATATGGCCATGTAGGTTTTTAAAAATACTTTTAGAAAAAAACAAACAAACTGCACCCTCGCTGCAATCAGTTGTCTGGCTTGATCATACACTATATTTTTAGAGACAGCTAATAGACCCATGTGAAAGTGCCCGAGGTGTACATAATGGAAATGCTGACAGCCCCTTAACGATAGCTGTGCTAGCAAGCCAACTCTAATGCAGTGGCCGAGTAGCTGAAATGGAAAACAGAGGGAAAAATTAGTTCAAGTTCAGTGGTTACTTGTTACAGTTTGTAAATGGGTTCTCCACCATGGAGATACGTAAAATAATGCTCTTGTTAAAAGTTATATGGAAAATAAAGGTTCTCAGCAAGCTAATTTTACTCAGTTAACAAAGCACAATTTCAAACTATTCTTGTTAACCATCCACCCACTTTCCTTTCCTTCACCACCTCAGATTTACAGATAGGAGTTACAATTACAGGTCTTTGTTTCATCCTTAGATCTCTTTACATAATAAAGTCTGCTTTCATCCTGTTGAAACCTATGTGCTTTCCTTCATTGTGTAAAGCTAAAGGAGCCAAGGGCTTACTTTAAAGTCATTCTTTGTGTTCCTGCCTACCCCTACCCCTCACCCTCTTCTTTGTTGTAAATATATTGTAATTGTGTACCTTCAGCTGAATGTTTCCTCTGGTAAATCGAACAGTTAAAGGAACAGAGATCAGGTCTGAAATCCTGGCAGTCCTGAAATTGGCACTCAAGTCAATGGCAAAGTTCTTATTGACTTCAGTGGGGCCAGGATTGCACTTTGTGCCCACTTTTATTGTTGGTTCTTCCTATAGCTTTGTCTACACTCTGGTATATGCCCCACTATTTATGTCCCACAGTGCAAACCCATGGTGTGGATATATCCTACACCATGAGAAGCGACTTTGAGGTTTACCTTGGTTTGAAACCAACAAGGCCTGAGTTCTGACTCCTTGGTATAGAGCACTTTGAAAGTCTCACTTTACCCATCAAGAATGTTTGTGTTTCCTAACTTGTAGGTCTGTTATGATTTAGTCAGGAACAAGATGGGTTTGTACTGGCCCCCAACACTGTGTAGTTCGGATCATTAGCTTCTATGCCCTAACCATTTTTGCCTCCATGGTCTTCCCATTATTAAATGGCTTCTTGACTACTGGAAGATATGAGGAGTTTATATATAGGAGTTTGAATGTATAACACAGTTATTTTAGCAGTGTTGGAGTGAATACTAACATAATTATGTTTCTTATTATTATTATGGCCCCTGAATGGTTACCTGGCTATTCTGGAGATACCTGTATTTCAGAAATTCATAGTGAGAGTTACATGGGCTTATAGACGTTCTGTATTAAACCAGTTTTCTATTCCTCCTTTAATACTTCCTTTCCCTTCTCCTGGGGTTAAGCACAAGGGAAGGCATGGAGCGGAGCACTGGGATGCGTGTTTGTGGGGGAAAGATGAAGAAAGCTGCATAACCCTGAATCCACCTTGCTGATCAATTTACTCAGATGCTCTCCTAGATGCATGTGAAAGAGGATGATCCTTGGAAGCTTCTACATTTCCATTGTGTCCCTAATGAAGCCAACCATGGAAACTGGTCATGCTTACAGGATTGTAGCAAAGCACCCCAGCTTCATAGAGGCAACAATGGATTTCCAACCTCACTCATGCAGCCTTCTAAGAAGGCCCAGTGTAGACCCTACTGGGTCAATGTGCCATCTGGAGAGTGGTGGAGCCAGGAAGGGAAGTAAAAATCAAAATCAAAACAAGCAAAACCCAAAATTAAACAAACAACAAAAAACAAGAGATGGCGACGACTCTTGGAATGTTAAGCTGACCAAAAAAAGGGGAGGGAAGGGGAAGACAGCCATGTGCCAATGCAGTGCATTGGGGTGCTCCAACAAAAAATGTTTGTTGCTAGTGCTTTGAGTGTATAGTGAGTAGGTACGCCTGAAAACTGGGAATATCCCTGTTTTCAGTGCCTAGACTAATGCTCTTCTCAATTTTCTGAAAGGCAGCATTTCCTCCCTGTTCTTGAAGATGCCTTCAGCCACCTGAGGTGATGGAACTGATGACAGGCTGGCTAAATGCACGTGGACCTCAAGGTTATCTTCCCCAGCAGACATGGCATATGTTGACTGCCTGTCCTTTGATCTCACCCACTTAAACCCTCTTATTGCCCCCCCACTATGTAAGTCCTCAAGGCCAAACTCCTTTGTATGTAGTGTCAAATGCACAGCATCAGGACCAGCTTTAGGGGTGGGTGAGTAGGGTGGCAACTCCCTGTGGTGTTGTTGGGGTTGTATATGGTTGCAGGACAGTTTTTGTTTGACTGGTAGAAAGGAGGGGAAGAAGGGAGAGCTGAAAATGTTTTCTGCCCTGGACTGGCAAATCACCTAGGACTGGTCATGCGCAGAGTTTTAGGGACGGAAGTTAGAGGATGTGATTTTTTTTGACTAAGTAGGTGTCTCTTCCCATGCTTGTCAGTTATCAGAACCTCCCACCTCACCTTCCACAATCTGCCACCAACATGCCCACCTTGCACACCCTCTTCTCCTCCCCAGGACCAGTGACCCTTTTTGTACTCGGCCTATGTTGACACTAGAAATGCTACAGTGGCTCAGCTGCAGTGCTGCAACTGTGCTGCTGTAGTGTTCACACTTCCTACAGGGATGCAAGGGGTTCCTCTATGGCTGTAATAAATCCACATCTCCAGGAGGCTGTAGAAGAATCCTTTCATTGACCTAGTAGGGTCTACACTGGCACTGAGGTCTGCTTAATTCCATTGCACCTGGTGTGACATTTTTCACACCCCTAAGATATGTAGTTAAGCCAACCTAACTTTGTAATGTAGACCAGCCTTCAGTAAACCTGATTCTCTTTTCAGTTTTTGCAGCACATTTCTGATAAACATGTTGAAAAGTGTGTTGTGGGTTAAACCTCAGTAAGCTACCTCTTTATAAGCTTTTCCCATCCCAGATTGACTTGGAGCACTTTGGCTTTATTCACAGAGGAGTGACTTCATAGCTCTGGCTTTTAAAATTTACACAGGCCCTGATTCTGCTAATACTACCACCAGTGCTTATCTTTAAGCATGAGTAGTCCCACTGAGGCCACTCTCTGTCTCTTCTCCTTTTGCTGTTTCACTTCCACCTTTTTTCCCCTATTCTCTTTCTGCATAACACCTTTTTCCCCAAATGCACCTGCTCTCAGAAGTCATTACTATTAGCATACTATGCATTGCTCAGCAGCACTGCTCTCAGACTCTGGTATTAGCTTCCCTGCACACAGAATGACAGTGAAGGAGTCCACAAGGTCACCTGTATGCAGAAAACTCTTAAAGACCCCAAAGGCAAATACCTGGGCTCACTCATTATGTTGTTAGTGACTGTTATGCCTGTATAGCTGTCATCATGTAAACAACTCTCATGCTAAGAAGACATTCCCTACCCTGCCTTTATCTTCTGAAGTTAGAGGAATCAGAAATGCAACAGGACTCTGACATTTCCTGAGAATTCTCTGTAGGTTTAACCACGTCACTCCCAGCAACAGGAAAATTACATCTCTATGTGTGACTTTGAGAACTTATCACACATGCTAGGAAAAGTTTATTTTAAACAGCATTGTTCAGCTTTATTCTTAGCTTTGATAACTCTTTATATGTTATATGACAGAACCCTTTTGAGACAGTGACTACTTTAGGGTCATATTACTCCTCAGGGGAAGGGGATCTGAATTTTGGGGTTTAGACTTGATGAAGATCAGATTTAGAAAACCGAGTACATTAGCTCTTCTGGAGAGATTTTCAGGTTAACCAAAATATTTTTTCTACTATTGTTGAAAAGTTGCAGGAAGTAAGTGTGTGTGGGTGTGTACACTCGCTCACTCACCCACCAACCAGGGCATGTGAGTGCTGAAGCAAATGAATCCGAGAAAAAACAAACCTTGGAGTTGTCCCCATCCCAAATTTAGCACCAAGCTCAGGAAGTAAACAGCTATGAGAAGTGAAAGCAAACAACGCATTTATAGGATTCTCTATGAAGTGATATCACAGTATTAGATGTACCTCTGGTAGCTGTGCTATGCCTTCCTGAAGCAATGGTATCATTTATCCCTCATTTTCCTGAGCACCAAACTCAAACCAAATGCTGGTTAATAATCTTAAGCAGCAATACATAAATTATGGCATATAGACCACCAGAGGACTATTGAGTCCTTGTGAGGATCTGCAAAATTAAGAATTTGGCAAATTGGATAGCCAGAATTGGGAGGTACAGCAGGTTCATGAGAGCATCCCTTTCTCACAAAGGTGGTTTGAAGAATGTAAACATCAGGAAAGCCACTGATTAACAGCATGGATGTGTGAGCATGTGAGTTTCCACTGAATTTCCAAAATACCTGTGCCAAAATCCTAAATAGTCGTTAACATACCACCTGTCCCAGCCCTAAATGTACATTTGAATTCTTTTCACCACAGTTGTTGACAGAACATCTTTAATCTTCGGTCTTGCATTTAACAATAATTCTTTTCTCAGTGAAGAAAGACACTGTACTCTTCTATTGAATGCAATTGTCTAAATATTGATAATAATGACAAGCTAAATTAACAGCTTGCCTTTCAGTGATCTCATCTGAATGCAGACTCAAATACCTACAATAGATTATTGTGGTTTGATTCTGCAACCAACCAGCCTAGAAATGTCTTATATGCAACAACTTCCCTGGAAATGTACATTGAATTAACAAAGCTATGAGTTTGTGTTTTGAGGGACTAAGTAACTGAGGTGATTAGTAATTGACTTTAGAGGTGTTCACCGCTAGGTCACCAGTTCAAGCCCCTCCTGGTTTGTTAATGATTGCATGTTTGGATCAGGTGGTTGGTTAGGCAACTATGCTAAATGAGCTAGTGGCCTGAGTACAGGCTAGGAGTTTGTATTCTCCCAACCACCACACCAGTTGGTGTTACTTAGTACCCTTGGTAACAGTTTCAGCAAGGATACGGGTGAATGGAGTTGAATCTCCAATCTCCCTGGCTTATGTAGCAGGCTTCTACAACTGTGCTCATCACATCTTCAATATCTTCAATATTAGTCACTTCATTTGGAGATCAAGCACATTCACAAAACTGAACCTGGAATATAAAAATGTAAAATAATATAAAGAAGTCCTTATTCTTTAACAGAAATTAAAGGTTGGGGACAGAGAGAAAAAAACAACATTGCCTGTGTGTGTCTGCCATGTTATCTTTCTAATGTACCAAGCAGTACGAGTTCCAGTTCAAGAGATACTGTAATATCTCTGTAAATTATGCTGGTTTTTTGGAAGTGTATATTTTCCTGTTCTCTCCCACTATCATCTTTGAAATCAGAGGAGGTGGGGAACGAATTGCAGAATGAAACAGGACCTTGTCCGGGCAGCAGTGTGAATTTACAATTCATTCCACAATTTTAGGATCAAGCTTGCCAAATCCTGGCTACCTTTATGCATAAAGTGCAAAAACATACTTTTTGCAAAGTACAATATTTATTTTGGTCCTGGTAGGTAGCTGTGTTTTGACAACTGAATCTAACCTCTGCTCTGTTTTCTGTCATAGTAGGTATAATGGCAGCTAGTAAAACCCTATCAATTCCTACTGATATTTCAGAATTCATATCCAAAAGTAAAAAAAAAAAAAATCCAACAATTGGTTTTTCAAGAAGTTATGGGATCTAAATTGTGCAATTTAGTGGCATTCTCAGATAAAGGGCAGTAATCTTGTCCTATGGGAACCTCAGGGAGGGATCATACCCTTCAAGTCATTCAGTGCTAAGGGGACTATGAAAACTGCACCCCTATTGACATAGGGATTACTTACACTACATTACCAGATATGTTCATGGAAAGTGATTTAAGGCTGTTTGAATATTGGTGGAAAGCTTTCTGCCCACATTCCAGTAACACACATAAGCAGGAGCTTATGTGCTTTATTGAATGGGGGCTATAAGAGCTGCCTTAATCCAGTCAAAGAATAGAAACAGCCCCATGTGACTTAAATGACATGGGAATAGAAACAGCCCCATGTGACTTAAATGACCAATCACAGTTGAATCACACAATTTGAATACAGAATCAAAGAGTGGCCCCTAGATGAAACAACATTTGCAAAAAGTTTTATCAAATACTTTAAAATGGTGCATACATTTGCCAAAATTGTAATCTCTTGGACATTTTGTGACTACAAAAGAGATGGTATTTATGGGATAAATTGTCCATTTTAAATTGTCTTTTCTCCATTAATTAAGAAAATGTGAAAAAAGTGTAAACGTTCTTTCGCTATTTTAATATGCATTTAATTAATTCATTTCAATTCTCTAAGGTTTCTGTCCCTTAATTTAAGTGCTTTTACAATTAACAGTGCCAAAACTAACATGCCACAAGCGCCAGGTATAATGACCATAGAAAACCACAACAATACTTGTCCACAATAATAGCAAGATTCATAAAAGGATTGGACACTTGTTTGGGTGACCAGAATATCCAGTTACAACAGTAAGTAATACACATAAAATGAAAATTGTAAATAAAAAATAAACAAGTTTTCGAAAATTATATAAATCTTTATGCTTCAGGAAAAAGCAATTTCAAGATTTTTGGGGCATGTATAATCTATTTTAAGTTTGTACTGTGCCTATCACAATATAGCCAAGTTCTTAGAGGGGCGCTAAGCTTATTAAGCATTGCTTTAATAAACACAATCAATACACAATAATGAATGGGAGTTAGGAAACTTCCCACATGAGTCAGTTATCCCACACTGTCTACTGTAGGGTTTCTTCACAGTCCAGTCAAGTATCTGGTACTAGCAACTGCTGAAGACAGGATACTGGACTAGATAGACAACTGGTGTAATTCAGCATGGCACTTCCTGCACTTTGCAGCAATCCCTGAAGGTACTTCTGATGCTTACAACTATATTATGGAGTCAATAGATGGTGTCATTATGTATGGACATGCATGCTGTGAATATAATATCTTTATTCTTCTCACTAGAGAAGAAGACTTGACAAGAGACATTAACCTGTTCAGCAATGTACTGAATATTGTTTAGAGGTTTGCCATTTAGCATTTCTGAAGCCGTTTTAAACAGTTGTCTACTCAATTATATGGATCTGATCTTTTATAGTTTCTCTTACAAAAGTGAAGAAAAAGCTAAACTTTATTTGGATAACAAACAGTCAAAGTCAGAAAGATATCATATTACATCACTAAAAGCACAGGAAGTGGGAGGAATAAGTAATGGTACACTCCCAAGCTCCACACACTGGGGATGCCAAAATGCAACAACTCTTACAGCAGACTGCCTAGATCTTCATATGATTGCCCCTATTCTTTCTTGCATTTTTATTAGCACTGAAATAATTAAAAAGTTGACATTTAAATTATCCAGTATTATGCTTCAGATATACCCCAATGAGATAAATGCAAGCACAAGATGGCAGATGCCAGGAAAAAAAATAGCTACTCATTGAGACCAATCTGACTGACTGTTCGCTACAAAGAAGTGTTAAATTCCCTGTTATTGTAAGCCTATGTAGTAGTTTTAAAATCCACTCAAGTGAATGTCAAGGTGTACTTTTACATACCATTAATGATATTTATGCTAGTGCTTTAAATGAAGTAACCAGAAAAGATGTTATGGAAGTAGAGCACAGGCTTGTTTTAATCATATGCCACAAAAATAGCTTACAAAAGAAGACTTCACCCTACTTTCTTCTTAGCCGCTACAGCTTCATCTTTGTAGAGCACCTTAGGAGACTAGCTCCTCATTCACGTTTAGAATTTATTTTATGTCCTGTTCCTCAGAGGTGGCTGTTCCATAGCAGAGATGTAGAATATGACTATAGATGAGGGCAACTGAAGAGAGATGGGAGGAGATTCTAAGTGTGTGTATGAGGTTAAAGGGGAGAGGAAGTATCAGAGGTGGCCTGAAAAAATGCCTTTACACATGTATATTAATAGAAATAAGATGGAAAACGTCTGGTATTTTTGCTTTTTATCTCAATTTTCATTGCTGTCATTCCTCATTTATTTCACCTAAGGCTGTGCTGGCTTGTAACTTATTTTATATTAAAAGAAAACAAAAGAGGCACCATTAAGGGGTTCCCAATGTACTTCTTAACAGGGGGGAAAATGTTACAGAAAACTCAACAGCAGATGAAGGCTGTTGAAGCCTGTAGCTGTGGCAGTGCTGGTGGGAAAGTCTGGAACAGCAGGGAGGAAAGTGGCAGCCAGGAAACCTAATAAAGTATTCCAAACAATATTATAACCTCCACCCCTTTTTAATAATATATTATGATTTTGTTTGTTTCTTAGAGCTATGTGCATTAGAAAACAGTCTCTGCAGCTGCCAGCTTACAGAAACTTCTAAAGACCTCCTTATCATGCAACCACAGAGGTTTTTCCATATTAACAGTTGCATAATACCATTAATAACTACATAATACCACTTTAGGCATTAAATTGGCCATCCACAATTTTCTTTCTTTTTATGGGTGAAGTCGTAGATTCCACCCACTCTGGCAACTGGGATCATGGGAATGATCTCAATGAGATACACAGTGCATCTCCTGAATTCCTCTGGTACGGTGGATTATTTCCTGTTGGGCTGATATTCAGACAGACTACTACAGTAGCATTGATTCAGTACTGACAAGGAAGGAACTCTGCCACCTAGTGAATCTCGGGTAACAGTAGAGGTCTTGAAGCTGTGCCTGACTTCTTTGGTCAGATAGGGCCATGCACACAGCTGGCCAACCAGCTCATGAGGTTTTTTTACAGCTCTAATGGTGTGCCATGCTCTAATATCCATAATACATTGTGTGACTCATTGTGATTTTTAAGCCATGGTCTGCTCTGGAAAACATGAGCTACAGCGAGGCCATTAGGAGGATTTCTGGCTGGCTCAGGGCTTCAAGTCTCACTGGTAATTCTTTCAAAGGGGGCAGCACATGTTCCCCTCTAAGCCCAACTATCTGTGCTGCCGAGGTACAGAAATGGAGGTGGGAAGCATGTCCCCGCTCTTCCTTGTAGAGAGTTAATATTTGTGGAGTACTAGTGGGAGCAGTAACTATGTTCAAAAACAGGTAGCCAGGGTTGTGATCTCTAGCCATTTGCATGCCGGTGTTTTCTCCTCATGAAGGTACTTATACACTATCATCAAGTCACCTCTCATTCTTCTCTTGATAAGCCAAACAGATTGAGGTCTTTAAGGGCTTGTCTACATGGAGACTTAAGGTGTGGCAAGCCAGGGTCTGAACCTACAGTGTACTAGCTTGCGATACACTAACTGGCCATGCCTCCTATCTGTTTCAAGTAGCGGTAGATCAAAATGTTGTGTGAATTGGCCCAGCTTGTCAAGCGACGCTATACACAAACCACCCTTTCCTCATTATTTACCACTCTTCCAGCCAATCCATGATCCACAGGTTTGAGTGAAAGCCAGGGAGGGAAACTGTGGGTGGAGGGGAGTGGGGTAGGGATATTGGGTGAGGATCTGGGGGTTATGGCTGGGGAAGCAGACTGGGACTGAGAGCCAAAGGGGAAGGAGGGACATAGATCAGGGAGAGACGGATCTGGTGGGGAGCCAGAGTGCAATGAGAGGAGTAGAAGTCGCTGGACAAAGAGACAGACAAGGAGCTGAGGGTTCTGGGGGGCAATGAGACTGGATAAGGAGCGCACAGAGGGAAATTGGAGCCAGTGGGGCTAGGGAGCATGGTGATGGAAGCCAAGTGGAGGTCCAGGTCTGTGGAGATACAGACCAGATGAGGATCCAGAAGAGGGAGAACTGGGACTCTCTGGGCAAGCAGCTTAGGAGTTAGGGGAGGGGACTGGCAACAGCTGGACATGGAGATTAGGACTGGGATTCCAAAGATGTGAGACTAGGTCTTTTTTGGGCAAGGAGACTGGGACTAGGATGAGAGGCCTGAGGAGTCAAGACTGGAACTGTCTCGGAGAGAAGAAAGGGACTGGGAAGAGAAGCCACACGTGGAAAAAACAGGATTGGGTCAGGGACAGGTTGGAGTAGACCACGTCAGGCTGGGGGTAAGGAATGGGCAGAATGAGTGCAAGCCCAGCTGGACCTAAATTGGGTGCCTTGGGCTACTTCTTCCAGCTCTGCCTGTGTACCTTCATGCAAGGGTCATCATCAGCTTCCCCGGGGTACATTGCCAGCGGTAGTCCCACCAAGCCCTCACTCTATGGGTCCTTCACCAGCTCAGGCGAGTCGGGTGAGTCTTCAGGGTAACCCTAGCTCCTCCCAAGCTTGTCTCTGCAGCAGCAGGCTGTTGACGTCCTTCCCCTTCAGCGGCTGCCTTCTGTCAGAGCTGTAGGTCCCTCCCTTTCTACTGCCAGTTTCTTTCTGGGCTCCACCCCTCTGCTTCCTGTGTGATGGGCATGGCTCCACTCTCTGGACACACTCTCCACATGGAGTCTCTGGCTCCACTCTCCCGGGGATGAGTGGCAGTCCCTCCCTGTCTGTCTTGGAGGGAGTCCATGCCCCCTCACTACAGGTCTATTTGTTGTTCAGAAAATGTATATTTCTGTGTTGGACATGAGCGAAACATCCAAGACAACTTACTGGAGATGTGTCCTTCTAAACGGTCTATACAAGGCTAACCATTCATCTTTGGATTTTTACTGAATATGGAAACGTTTGCAGAATTCTTTTTCCAGATAGGATTAGAAAGGTTGCTGAATCAGGCATGGAAGACTGTTTGGGAATTGTCATATAGCACATTGAAAAGGTTTTAATAGCTAAAACATTGTGCTGTAGCAAGAGGATGGAAGGATAGGAGGTTTGGAGGAAGAGAAACTAATAGGAAACTATTTTACATAATCCCCATTCAAAAAACATTCAACCTTTAGGCAGCACTGAAAATGGTATATTTCAACAGGATATTTCCTATTGCGTTTATATGGTTAACATTTTTTTTAAAAAAAAAAACTTCAACTGAAATTCAAATAAGATAAAGTGAAGATGCTTTCCCTTGTTGAGTCCAATATCTTCAATTAACCCACAGAACAAATCAGGCTTCAATCAGCAACCCCTAACATGATAAGACAAAATAAAAATCACTTATTTAATATTCAAGGATGTGATATATAATAACAACATCTACCTAGAAGCACACTACACAAATGGCCAGTGGTGAAAATCTTAACTATGCATTTAAAAAAAATCTACCTTTATTACGAAGTTTCAGAAGCAATGTGAGAATTGCAGTCTGTCAAACTACGGTCAGAATGAAAGAACTGAGCTAATCCATCTTCTGCCTGAAAAGTTCTCTTCTTGTTGTTGTTTATTATTTATGTTACCATAGCATCTAGGAACCCAAATCATGCACTACCACCTCATCATGCTAGATGCTGTACAAACAGAATAAAATGATATCTCCTGGCCCAAAGTCATACTAGTCTCAGTGACAATCATAAGGGAGTAACTAAGAAGAAGAAGCACACGTTAAAGGGTGAAAGGACTGCAGTCTTCTTATACTTACCCTTGTGCAGGAAGTGACATCATCTGATAGGCCAGAGGTGAAGCAGTGCACAGGAGGATGCACACTCCCTATGTAAAGTTGTCACAAAATCTCCTATTTAAAAACACTAACACAGTAAGTAGAACTGAAGGGAACCTGCTGAAATTTTGCATTTCTCTGACACTTGTAGCTAATCAGATACAAAATATATCCAATGATATAACTGAATTCTGAAAGATGTACTTACTTTGGTATAAAATACAGTGAAGCTGCATTTTCATTACAGCAATTAATCTAGCTGCAATCTGTACAAGCTCTTCTAAATTCCCCCAAAGAGTATCATATTTTCAAAAATAGATTTGACAGACGTACTATAGGCCATAAAGTATTTAAACAGAGATAGCACCTTGAAACATAATTACCCAATGGCATGAATGAAAGAAAGGTCTAGCTGCTATAATAAAATAGGATCTGTTTGAAATGCTATCCCCTTGGCTCAAGTGCTTAAGTAAGCCTGATCTTTCTAAGAAAAGAGATGAGCATTATTGCAAAGTGGAAATGAAATACCTCCATCAAGAACGTGGTTTTAAAGATATCAGTTGTCTAAGCTGCTTTACAACACTTTAAAACCAAAGACTGACACTTGAAGCATTTTAGTTAGATATTAAAATTAATTCTTAATGTCTGAAAACTGCTTCAATATTTTACATTCAAAGACATTACTGTTCCCTAAAGGATCGTACTATAATCATTATATAACATTTTCCAAAAGCACCTTAGTGCTTCTAAGTAACTTGGCTGCTTTTGAAAAATTTACCCTATATCTATGAGATTTCAATATCTTGGAGAGCAGTGAACAGAGGAGTAATTATTTCCATATGATTATTTTTGTTGATGTTCCTGTCCTTGAACTGAAGAGGTTATAAATAGGGCCCTACCAAATTCACGGTCCATTTTGGTCAATGTCATGGTCGTAGCATTTTAAAAAACAATAATTTTCACAGTTTCAGATATTTAAATCTGAAATTTCACAGTGTTGTAACTGCGGGAGTCCCTACCCAAAAGAGGGTGGAGGGGGGTTCACAAAACTATTGTAAGGAGGTCGTGGAATTGCCAACCTTACTTTTGCACTGCTCCTTTCAGTGCTGAGTGGCTGGAGGGCAGCTACTGGCCAGGTAGCCAGCTCACAAGGCACTGCCCTGCCAGCAGCAGTGCAGAAGTAAGGGTGGCAATATTGTATCATGCCACTCTCACTTCTGCACTGTTGTTGGCAATGGCTCTGCCTTCGGAAATGGGCTTCCATCCAGCAGCTGGAGAGCTTCCTGCAGCCAGGGTAGGTTCCTGGAGGTGGGTCGGACCCAGCCTGTGCAGGGGAAGAGGAAGTCCTGTCCCTCCCCAGCCCATCCAGCACTAGTAGCTGAAACCCAGCGCACAGTAGGAGCACCTGGCCGGGGCAGCCCCAGTCCTGCCACTCTCTGGTTCCAGGCCCAGCTCTAGGTAGTTAGAGGGGCCTTGGGCTGGTTGTGTATGTGTAGAGGGGGGTAATCATGGTGCCCCCCTGAGCACGGGGCCCTGGGCAGTCGCTCATTCGCCCGCCTGTAAGGCTGGTTCTGCTCCCCCATAAAACAGAGGAGCCCTCCTCCATACTATGCCACTCTCACCTCTGTGCCAGCGATGCCTTCAGAGCTGGGCTCCCAGCCAGCAGCTGCTGCTTTCCGGCCACCCAGCTCTGTGGTATCTGGTCTCCCCTGTTGTAGTCAGATTTCATGGGGGAGGCTAGATATCATGGGGGTGATCAGATTTCACGGTACTTCATGTGTTTAACACAGCTGTGAATTTGGTAGGGCCCTAATTACTATGTAACCAATGATTAGATATAAAACTGTGCTGGGAAACCTAGAGGATATGTAGCTGAGAATACCTATGATTAAGTACATAGACATGTCTCATTAAGGGACAAGGGACTTTTTTAATAATAATTATACTGAAATAAAATTTTCTCAGACTGGCAGAGTGCAGAGATTCTGTACAATTATTGAAGCAACATTGTATGGGTTTTTCCCCATTTATGTGATTCTCTGAAGCACTGGTTCTGGGTGTCTGATTTGCATAATAGGTGTATAGTTTTTTCTTAACCATGTGAATCCCTGTAATCTGATTGACTAATAATGGCTGTCTGCTTGTCAGAGTTCAGGGATTTGCATTATCATCGTACACTTCCATTCAATAGCCATGCAGTGACTAGAGAAATCTGTCCATCCAGTTAGGATTTTGCAATTCTTCTGCTCTGACTGCTGCTAGGAAACATCTTGAAAATCCTAAACACAGAGGCTAAAGGTCATCTCAGCCTCTTACTCCCTTACACCAATTAACCAACCAACCAACAACAACAAAAGGTACAATTTACATGAAAGAGAAGAAAAACTCATTGTCCTCTCTCTCAGCCTAGACCAGCTCCCATTAAAGTCAATGGAAGCTTTGCCAGTGACTTCAGCAGTAGTACTGGCCCTTTCGTTTCAGATATGCACCACTCTTTCAACTTCCTTTCTTCTTGTGGGCCAAAGAACTTCTTAGTCACACAGTGACTACATATATATTAGATTGAGCATAAGGTGATGTTACATAGCCATAAATTTTGATGAATTTATTAGGACATTTTAGGTACAAAAGCTCCATTAAAATCAAAGGGAGTTATGCAGCTGAACCATGGGTTCACTCTGAAAATGTATTGTTTTCCATTTCAATTGTTTTGTTGTTTTGTTTTGGTATGGCTGCCTTTAGACACAAATATGCTACGTTTTGCACCAGAATAAATAAGTGATACATAGAAAACCTGTAATGTATGATAAAAATGTTATGCATTAATGAGGCACAATTCCTGGGTGATCGGCAGGAGTCCTCGTAGAGAGAAGAAATGCTACAGTATATAATTCACTACTTTGCTGTAAAAACTTGCTGCTGACTCAGAAAATGGAGGAAGTTTTGAATGTCTCTTGCTCCTTTGCACTCTCTCTATTTTTTAAAATAGTAACTGTAGAACTAGAGGAAGAAGAGTGAGAATCCATGGAACATATGGGCAGTGTCAGGACAGGCTTTCCAGCACTGCCTCATTAACGTGTTTCCATCCTGACTTGAAAGGGCTACTGTAGAATGAGAGGCTAGTTCTATGCAAAGTTCTGCTCTGATTTGAAAAAAAAAAAATAACCCAAAACAAAACAAAAAATAAATTATATGATAGTTTTTGTGATGATCACACCTTGTCCGCCAGGGAAAGGACCATCTATCTCACTTTACACAGGCTATTGAATGGCCATCACTTAAGTGAAAATCTCTCAGTCCATTACCAACCGTTGACCTCGTGACCCTGAGTTTAAATGCTCCATATCCCATTACTTGCCTCTCCTGAGCCAATTCTTTACAATTCTATATTTCAACATTTTCACTATTTTCAGTCCCAGTTCCTGCAAGCATCCATGTTCAGGACAGCATGTGATGTGCTTAACTTTAAGTACGTGCTTACATCTCATGCAGTCAAAGTTCAGTAGGTGTTTAAATTCTGTCCTGGACTGAACATGTGCTTACTGTGTTTTCCTGAACTGGGGCCTAAATGATGGAGAGTTATTTTTTTCAAGGATATCACAAATAAGAAAAAAAATTAATCATAAATGTATTTAAGTTCAATACTAATAAAAGGTCTTCAGAAGAATGTCTATATGTAGATGTTCATGCTTCCACTGAGTGAGTGTTCTCTCTGTCTTTGTCTCTTTAAAGGTTTATTATATTTGAAAAAGATCTTTGATGCAGTCAAAGGGGAGGCGGGCGAATTAGACTTTTGAAATGTCTTTTTACTCATTACTGAGCAGATTTAATTATAATTTTTCTGTAGTAGTATTACAGTTACAGATGGTTTTTGCTACTGATTGGGACGTCAGAAATAATGTAATTATACATTATGACAGTTTCCATGGCTTATAGGTTACCACAGTTACGTTCTCTCTGTAAACTAATTTTGAGAACAAATGTTTCTGTTCAAAACCTTTTACAGTGGAAATGTTTCAAAGGGAAAAAAAAGTTAATTATTAAGCATATTTTTCTAAATCCTATGAAGGAACAAGAACATTTTCCATGGAAATATGGTCAGTCACTGAAATGTCAAAGAAGCTCTCACTGTAGAACATTGAATAGTATATGGAAAACATTTGAAATGTACACTACCTTACAATCTGAGTTAAATGGCAATATTTATTTATATAACTATAGTGACCCTCAGCGTGCAAAAGATATGCTTTTTAACTGTGTGGTTTACTTGTATGCAAGAGCATTGAATGACTGTATTATATTTAATTAAAAGCAATAGTGGGCCTACCCAGATGTTAAAAGGGCTTGATCTGAACAGTGTGTGGACATCAGATGAATGGGAGAGGCCACCTGCTAGCTCCACTTTTGGCTTTGTGGATGATTTGCATTCCTGTGGCCTGTTGCTCTGCATGATCTCTCTCAGCACTTCACAGTCCCATGAACTGTTTAATATCATAGATACCTTCCAGTCATGCTGGCTATCTTCTCTGTTAACACTAGTGCAAAAGAAGGAATGGCCACTTGCATGATTTCCATGGATAAAGTATGATGTTTTTACTTACTGTACGCCACATCAAAGAGGAGGAATTACTTTTATACAAGCTGCCTTAAGATAAAAATGTATCCATTCTTGCTTCCGAGTGTAAACAGACCTTTTCTTCCGTCTGAAAGTGATGCTTACTATTTGCATTAATGAATAATACAACTCAGACTGAAAGTGGCATTTGTGCAAGCACAGAATGTTTCAAGTGATTTTTTTTTTAAAAGTATGTACCATCAGGATAGTTAGCCTAAATGTGTGTACTGATGCGTTCAAAGTATGGATGCTATCAGAATGTTTTTGGCATTTAAGGCCCATGCAGTTTTGATCTGTCAGCCTTCCAAGAATTATAGATATTTCTGATGAGGGAGAAACAAGAAAAATGGTATATGCAGAAAAAAATACAATCATGGCAATATTACCTCCTGGATAGTGTCAGAAGAAGCCAAAAGAGAAGTTTCAAATATATATCATCATTTACTGTCCTCTTGAGATTACAGTTGCTATTATTTTAAGTTAGACAAAGAAAGCTAAAGTTTCTTGGATACATCCTGTTTGAAACTTTATCATCACTCAGAGCATTAAAGGATATCTTTATCAATAAAGAAGCAAACTTACTTTTCAGGATCTTTAATATTTGTGCTCATCTTAAATATTTTTGGTCTTTAATCTATTATTACAATTATAAGAGGATTGTAGACTTTATCACAGCAATTTATGTCATGGACATTCCTTGTAAATTTTAATTATGCATTTAAGGTATATAATAATGCAACTTAATTCATTGTATTAATGGGTAAATCTTTCTGTTCAGGTTCCAGACCAGGATATTTTCATCTTTGTTGAACTATATTAGATTATTGGAAAATATTTGAACAGATGTTTCTTTCATTGTTTTATATGCCACATAATGTCTACATTTTTATTTCTTGTATTTAAAGGACTTCAAGGAATAAACTAGAGAATGAAAATATTTTAATATACAGTAGGTTTATATATAAAATAAATAATTTTTATCTATAAATTGTTGTTTTTAACATGACTTTAAATTTGGCAATTACATTTTTAGTTATCCTAGAGGGTTTGTCGGGAAATGTAACTTATTGTTTTTATATGTTTGATTATTTATTTTGCTAAGTGTGATCAGTGACTTTGATGCTGTAGAAACAGCCTCTGCCCAAGGGGTTTACAACATAAAGGCCTGATTCTGCAGTTGCTTAATATTGCTAATTTTACATCCATGAGCAGTTCTATTGTAGTCAATCAGAATATGTGTGTGAGTGAAGTTACTTACATGAACAAGTGTTGTGAACCCTCTGAATTCAGAATACCCATTGAAGTCAGGGCTTACAAGTTCAGTCCCCAGATCAAACACAAATGATAGAATTCAAATGCATATAATACACCAGAAGGTCCTCTCCTACATCAGCACAGTCTTCTATGGGGGTATTGCATTGGAAAGCCTTGGAAGAAATATGATTTAAGGTGAGATCTGAGTTCAGAGGGAGGTCATTTGGCACACAAGTGGAAGCTTGGGTCCAAACATAAAATGGTCTTATAGCTTTAATATAGTAATCACAAACATTTAAAAGGTAGTCTTGTTCAAAACCATCAAACAAAGACTGCATAGGAAATTCTATTCTTACAATTGTTGGTCCCTTTCTCATGGGGAACATTAATGTAGGTCTATGCTTGTGTTGTTCCCCTATACTGACTAGTTCACACAGAGGATGAGTCTACTAGTGGTATTTACTTAATGATGTCAGTCCTTTAGCAAAAGTGGTTTGGGTTCCTGATCCTGTACCTACTGCAGTTAATAGAAAATTTCCCATTTGATTTCAGTGGTGCAGTATCAAGCCTTTGATGTGTAAGATTGCAGGTTCTATCCTGGCTCATGTCCCTTGATGGGCCATGGCAAGGTCACTGTAATTTAGGAGTTGGGCATTTTCAGACACTTTAGATTTCAGAAGAGGATTGCCAGAGAGTAAAGATTTTCTAGGAATGTCTATTGAGACAGAAAAGCTTGGTCCTAGGCTTTCTTCTACAACTGAATATTTACTCTTTACTAAGGGGAGATAATGTCCATTCATCAAGAAAAATGGATCCTCTATTGAACCCTTGTCTGGTTACATAATTTGATATTGCATCCCAATGCCATAGCCCCTGAGTGTTTACATTGGTGAGATAAAGGCTTTTGTAGCTGAGAGATGTGGTCTCTTTTTAAGATTGACACTGACAGAGATCCATCCACCCCCTGGTGGGAGGAACCCAGAAACCCATGCCCACCAGACCAGAAGCAGAAGGGTGGGACAGGAAGGGAAGTATAAGAGGCAGGCCGGTACCTCAGTTAAGCGGCAGACACTGAGGGAGACAGACACCTGCTGCTGACCCCGAGACTCCCAGAGACGCCTGCCATTCCAGCGACGACCCTGAACTACTAGAATTTCTGGAGATGCCCGGTGCTGAGGAACTACTGGGGTTACACTGGCTGTGTACCCCAAGGAGGTGGAGGATGATCCAGGGACTCAGGTACACCTCGGGACGGGGTAGGAAGTAGCTCAGGGATACCTGACCATGGTCCGCTGTGCTTGCCCTGGAGCACTGGTCAGTGCATTTTGGCTGGAGCCCCACTGACCAATGGTGAAGCACTCCTGTTAGAACACTGGGATGCAGTGGAGTTGGGTGGGCCTGTGTTCCTGTTCCCTCCCACCGCCACACCACCCTTGGTTCAGCAGAAGCCCCCAGTGAGCCAGGAAGCTGCTCATCCCCTTTGCTAGAGGCTCTGTCTAGATTGCCTATTTGCCTTGCTCTCCCTGCTCTAGACTATTTAACTGCCCCACCTGTCTGAGGGTCCAGAGCTATAGACTGCTTGTTTCCCCGCCTCCTCACCTAAGGCCTGGGGCTGGTGACTTTGGGACAGCCATGTTTGGCCAGGGATTCCCAAGAACTGTTAATTTCCCCCCAATAAAAGTTGTTCCTAAAGAATGTAGCAGCTGGGAGCTCCAAGATTGACACTGAGGGAGGGCAGCCACCCCCCACCCAAGTTTGTTTACAGATATATATTGGTAGTGGCAAATCATATTTGTATGAAATATAAAATATTACTTTTGCAATTTGACTGTCTTTTCTCATCTGTGCTAACCCACATAATGGGGTGGCCCCATTGCCTAATCTTTTCCTGACGGCTATCTATCTGTAATCTTCTTTCCATAGCTCAGTACCCTTTTTCACAAAAGTTTGGTTTCAGTAGATCAGCATTTAAAAAACAGCAACAAAAAGTTTTTGTCAAAACATTCCCAATCAGATCTAAGGGGTCATTAACTCCTGAATCCAGACTTTGGCTCTATCTCCAGTATTATTATTTCAGGAGAGGCAAAGCTCTGAGTTATATAGGAGTGAATTACCAATGGATTATATATTATTATTATTTTATTTTATTATATTATTATATATATTATTCTTTAGTGGCCAAATTATATAATTGGCCATATCCAGCAGTCTTTAGAAAACTCCCAATGGATGCATTTAACTATTATGACATTTGGGATCATTGGAGCTTTTTCAGGGGCATGGTGAGTGGTGCAAGGAGCTATCAACCTCTAAGCTCTTTATAGTGGCCAGGAGCAAATGCAGTCCCTGTGCTCAGAAGTGCAGGAGACTGTTGCCCCTGTATGAGTCTTACATTGGGTCCAAACTGACGGCGGCAAATTTGCTGCTGTCAGATCAATTGCTCTGGATCGACTGAGCAGTCTGTATAGACCTGCTCAGTCAATCCAGCAATTGACGCAGGAAAACCACCCTGGTAAGTGGCGTAGCACTGTGTCAAAGGGAACACTGTTCCCCTTCAACGCAGTGCAGTGTGGACGGTGCGCGAAAGAGATGCAGCAAAGTTGACGGGAGATTTACTTCACTTGCGTATCTCTCGTCAACTGCCGCTGAATCCTGAAGGTAAGTGTAGATCAGGCCTAACAGAGTAAATCACCCCAAAAGGAGCAGAAAGGGACAGGGAGGAGGGAAAGTAATGATTCTATTCCCCCTCCATGCTGGCCTGCAGAACTCCCTGGGTGCACCTAAGAGCTGGTTTAGCCAGTGGAATACTGTGTCCACCATGTAGCTCAAAAAGAGGCTATGTATTTGTTGGAAAACTGAAGACCGTGAGGTTGGCAGCAAATTAAAATGTAATGGGAAGTGCAATTTATATCTGATAGAACCTACATCATTTCACCATCATAACTATGTGTTAACTGCCATTATATCGAAGTATATGAAGTATTAAATAAGTCCCAAGTGCCAAGTAAATGCTAAAGCAAAGCTGGGGCATTTCTTCTGGGGCATGTGGGAACCATCTCTAGTTAACTATACTTACATAAAAAGGAAATTACAAGTGTTTTCCTTTACTAAGAGGCTGCTAAAGAAAATGAGCAAAATTTCTGGTGAGTGCTCTTTGTTTTTTGTTCCTTCTACATATAGCTTTGCAGACGTGCAACTGAATTATGTGAGCTGGGTCTGACAGCTTTATTGAACTGCTGGTTGCGGATGGTCACAACAGTAGTTTGCTCCAGGTTGAAATATTGAGCCAGATCCTTGACTCCATTCTCTCTGCTTTGCAGAAGTGATACAAAGAGGTTGGAAAGCCATCTGATCTACCCAGATGAAGAATCCCCTGGGGTGCATGAATCCCCAGATGGTGTGGACTATGGAGCTCTATGCCACCCCACTTATGGTCTCTGACAAAGGGAAGGGGGCGTGGTTTTGCAGGAAAAGAGATGTGGCCAGAGCATTCCTGATCCTTGGGGTTTGGACAGCCTGACATAACATATGACAGTCCTCAGTGGCCCTAAATTAAGCCAGAGCCAAGATGGCTTCTGCTAATCCTCGGGGACCAACAGGAGTAATTTAAAGCCCCCTTTGCCACCCACTCTCAGCACAGCTGAAGAGGTAATCAGCTGCAGCTGAAGACCTAGCCCTATGTGTCTTAAATAAGGGACTTAAGTAAGCAAAAATAGCATTATCAGTAAACAATATTGTTTTATTAAAATATGACAGCACAAATTTTAAAACAAACTGGATTTTTTGTCCTTTTGACTGTACTTATAGCATCTTTTGTAAAAATGTGCTCAAGACACGGTAATGAGTTGGCTTTGTTTTGTTTCTGTGTTAACATTGTATCGAATGGGGCAATGAAACATGTATGCCATTGGGTATTGTTATGGTACTTGAAGGGGCTCTGCTTATCTTTATCTATTTTTAAATGGTGCCTTAACCGACTGCAAGTGAGTCAGTTTCTGTGATATGAAGAACTGTTCTTTGTTTACCGTTGTTATGTCTTTGGTTGGTTGGTTGCTATTGACCAGCTGTGGCTTGAGTGATGAAACATTTTAAAATATGAACTGTGATCTCTCCAAGTATGTATTGTGCCTTAAACATAGAGAAGCAATCAGACACACAAACCTAACCGACAGACAGAGCTATCCCTAGCTACTTATACGGGCTGTGGTTTCAGGGGCCTCAGTTCAAGGAAAAGGGATATGTGGAAAAATGTTAAAAGCAGACATCATGCCCTCTGGGTACAGAATGCATCCCCCACGTGCACCTTCCTGTTCCATCCTTCAAGAAGGCTCTCCACAGATGCAGAGACCTGTACCTAGGGAGGGTGCAAGGTTGGGGCTGGACTGGGGAAACATGCCTCACCCCCACTCCCAATAGCCCTAGAAGGAATTTAAACTCCCTGGACTTATATTAATTTTTCTAAAGAGCTGTCTCCATGTTGGGGAGTCACCCCTAAGGTATGTTCCATGACAGCTGCGTGGTCCAGGCCTCTGACAAATCACACGAGATCCTTGAACGTCTTTTGGGATCTGAGGGCTCTGGTGACAAATCCTTCTGATCTTTTCAGAGGGAAGCAAACCTGGCCTCAACGAAGTTTTGATATGAGAAAATTCTGCAAGATGTCATCCCACTGCACATTACCAAAAAAGCAGCTGCCCCCTGATAGGTGCTTGAGTCCTGGCCTTCACTATTTTTATGTTCACATATCAGAAGTAAAGTAATGTGCTGGCTATCAAACCTAGATATAATCTTTGCCTACCGACCAACCCATATGAAAAAAGAAGAAAATGTAAGTTTGAATCAGGTCCTTAGTCCACTGACTTCAATGCAGATACTTAAAGAAATTTAGGTTTGCAGACTTGATCCAAATTTGGGCGCTTGCCCCATAGATAAAACAACTTTTGTCACCAGACTCTGCTCTAAAGCGTGTTTGTCAGGGGACTTCTTGTGGCTGAGACCAGGACAGGTACAGGGAAGCTACTGGTGGTCCACTCTTCATTAAAGTGTTACATCCTCAGTGTACACTCAGACAGTGGCAGTCACCCACTCCTGTGAGTTCCTCCATTACCCCAGACATATGTCAGCTCTCCTCCTATGCATACTTTTCCAAGGTGCTCAACTGCTCCTTTGGGAAAGACCAAGACATACCGTGAATGTACTCTTTGTGGGACACCCCTCCCATTCACAGTCCCCACCTTCTGTGAGGCTCTTGGTTCCCTACCTCTTGAGATTGAAACCTTCACTCTATGAAAAACAGAGGCTTGCTCATTCCCTTTACTTTTCTCCCCCCCCCCCCTCACTTTCCTTAAATAGAAATTAGAAGAGACAGCCCCGCACAGCCATAGCCACCTCCCATTTAGGACTCATTTGTGCCTTTATTGGTACTAGCTTCCATTGGCACAGAGTAGACCTGCACCATCAGAGGGAAGTTGTGATGGGAAGGTGTTAGGGACCACCTCTTATTTCCCAAAGAAAAAGACATACCTTTTCTATTAAAGGCATATCACTTCTAATTTTTTTTAACAGGAATACTGGCCTAAATTTCCAATGCTCATTTAGGTGCCCAAACCTCCTGTGGTATATGCAGAGCTGCATCTTGCACACTTAAACTGGGAATAAATGTGAAAATGTAGACCGTCATACATTTCATATAAATAATGAAGTGGGGTGGGGGGAGGGGTGAGTAAGACAATACTACTGATTTTTTTTTTGTTAAACCACAAAACCCAAATAATGAAAGCAAATACAGACATATTGCATAGATAGTTCCAGCTCAGATCTTAACAGGGCCTTTGTTTCTACTCTTGCAGGGGCAAGTACTAAGAGATACTGTATTTCAGTAGTAGGGTATGTATGTAGGTAGGCCATACACATGCATCTCACTGCTTGATACCTTTTTTTCTATGAGATTACAAGTTTGGTTGATAAGGATGATAGTGTTCATGTAATATAGTTTGACTTCTATAAGGCATTTGACTAATGACATTTTGATTTAAAAAAACAGTGTTTCTTTTATATCCTTCTAAACACATTAAATGGATTAAAGCTGACAATCTAATAGGCCTCAAAATGTAATTGTAAGCAGGGAATTATCATCAAGCGGGTGTGTTTCTCCTGGGGTGTTACAGGGATCCGTTCTTGACTCTACAGAATTTAATGTTTTTATCAATGATGTTGGAAAAAAAAAAACATCACTGATGTGGTTTGCAGATAACACAAATTGGAGAAGTGGTAAATAAGGGAGTGTAGGGCTAGAACACAGAGTGACCTAGACAAATTGATGAGGTTCAAAAAGAACAAGTGCAGAGCCCTGCATTTAGATAGAAGAATCCCATGCACTGCTACAGATTGGGGACCTCACTGGCTAAGCAGCAGTTCTGCAGAAAAGGATCTGAGGGTTACAGTGCTCAAGAAGCTGGATAGGAGTCAACAATGTGCCCTTGTGCCAAGAAAGCTAATGCCATATTGGGCTGCATTAGTAGGAGCATTGCCAGCAGATTGAGGGAAGTGATTATTCCCCTCTATTCGGCAATGGAGAGGCCACATTTGAAGTATTGTGTCCAGTTTTGGGCCCCCCATTATAGAAAGAATGTGGACAGATTGGAGAGTCCAGCAGAGGGCAACGAAAATGATTAGGAGGATGAAGCACATGACGTATGAGGATAGAGGATGGATCTAGGCTGTTCTCTGTGGTGGCAGGTGACAAAATATTGAGCAATGGTTTCAAGTTGCAGTGGGGGAAGTCTTGGTTAGATATTAGGAAAAACTTTTTCAGTAGGAGGATGGTGAAGGGATTACCTAGGGAGGTGGTGGAATCTCCATCCTTAGAGCTTTTTAAGGCCTGATTTGACAAACGGATGATTTAGCTGGGGTTGGGCCTGCTTTGAGCAGTGGGTTGGACTAGATGACCTCCTGAGGTCCCTTCCAACCCTAATCTTCTTTGGTAATGAAGAGGACAGGTAATTGATTCAAAGTGATCTGAAACACTTGGTGAACCAGGCAAACAATATGCATTTTTATATGACTAAATAGTGTACATGTCGGAAATGTAGGCCATACTTACAAGATGGTGGCCACTATCTTAGGAAGCAGTGACTCTGAAAAAGATTTGGGTGGATCAGCTGAACATGAGCTTCCAGTGAGATGCTATGATATAAGGGCTAATGTGATCTTTGAATCCATAAACAGGAGAATCTCAAGTAGGAATAAAGAGATTATTTACCTCGTGTTTGGCACTGATGCATTTGATGCTGGAATACCAGGTCCAGTTCTGGTTTCCACAATGCAAGAAAGATGTTGAAAAATTGGAGAGGGTTCAGAGAAGAGCCATAAGAAAGATTAAAGAATTAGAAATCATGCCTTTGTAATAGATTCAAATAGTTCAATCTATTTAGCATTACAAAGAGAAGGTTATGGGGTGTGTGGAGGAGGGCCTACCCCGCACTGGCCAAGAGGGGGTTAAGGACGGATGGATGAGGAGCAGCCAATGGGCAGGAGCAGCAGGGTAGCCAGTCAGGCTCCAGGAGCTCAGTATAAAAAGGGGAGGAGCAAGCAAAGCAGGGCAGTCACTCCCAAGAGCTCAGGGAGTGAAGGCAGCCTGCCTGGTAGGTTGAGGGAGATCAGCATTTTGAGCGGGGAAGTAGCTGACAGCTGCAGCTCGGTGAGAGCGGAAAGCCCTGATACAAGGGCAGAGGAGGTCCGTGGTCCTGATACAAGGCAGGAGGTACTGGGGCTGTGGGGAAGCAGCCTGGAGAAGGTTATAGATGAGTTGGAGGGGAGGCAGGGGAAGGCTTCTGGGCCACCCCCCATCTCCCCTAGGCTGCCAGTAGAGTGGTGGCAGACTATAGTGGCCACTGAAACAAGTGGTGGAAAAAGAACTGCAGAAGGGGAGAACATGGACTGTGGAGGGCTGAACCTCGAAGACGGTGGAGAGCCCTGATGATGGCAGGAAGGGAAGAGTGACAAAGCACAGGCCGTGGATTGGTGGGGGAGGCATTGCCACAAGCTAATTCCCAGAACAACAGCAGGAGACGCCTGTCAGGCGGTGAGTGGCAGACAGTCCATCACAAGGTGACTTAATTAGCCTATAAATATCTACATGAGGAAACAAATATTTAATAATTGGCTGTTGAATCTAGCAGAGAAAGATATAACATGGTTCACAGCTGGAAGCTGAAACGACCCATATTCAGACTGGAAACAAGTCATAAATTTTTACCTGTGGGTGAGAGTAATTAACCATTGCAGCAATTTATGGTGGATTCTCCATCACAGACAATGTTTAAAACAAGATTGCCTGTGTTTTCTGAAAGATCTGCTGTAGGAATTACTTTGGGGGAAATTCTATGGCTTCTTATACAGAAGGTCACAATGGCCCCATCTGGCCTTGGAATCTATTAATTTATCCTTTTTGTTGAAAAACAATTGGAAAAGAGGGCAGAGAAGGAAGGAAACTGGGGGAGAGGGAGGAGGAAGGAACATGCTATTACTTTTCCTTCCAATATGAGCTCTGAAAAAACAGAACAGCTTTCCAGCTTCAGCAGAGTCTCTACCCTGCCAAACTCAGGATCACTTTCCACCTTCAAGACTCCTGTGTATTTTTTTCTTTTCTCTTTTTTCACAAAACCAAGAAAATAGAGCACACACTGAATAAAGTTACCAATGCTTCAAGACGATTGTATTCTTTTTAATATTGGGGGTACTTGAAATGAGAATTGTCCTGAGTTTACCTTTTTTTTCTGATTTGTTGACAGATTCCCATATGTCTGACCAATGCTTCCTTCTCCAAGTAACTCACTTTTAGCAGAATATGCAGTATTGTTGCACAAAAGAAACTTGAATCTTAACCATGATAGATTCTTAGGAATGTGATGAGTCAGTAATTTCCTACTGTTTACTTTCTCAGAGGTCAATAACTCCAAGGTCTGGAACATTGTAAACCAATTAGATTGCATATGCAAATGACTGCAATTAGACTAGCTTCCACTGCTATTTCTTTCCAGACATCTGATTTCATGTCCCTTTAAATGTTAATTTATAAAGCTACACTTCAGAAGTTCATGAGCATAATAGGGAGATTTACAGATATTTTCAATAAACACATTAAGGCATGTAACAATCAGAGATTGGCCCTAGCCACAAAACTAGGATCCAAAACATCAGTGATACCACAGGGCTGAGTGTAAATCTTAGGATGTGTCCTAAAGTGCCTTTTTGTGATGGCAGTAAAAAAATGTTTTCTTAAATACACTTCAGTTAAAACAAATGTGAAATATCTACTTAAAACACTGCTATCAGGAAAGAAATGTTATGCCTGACCTGTTTGTTGTGGTTAATTATCAGGTAGAAAAACATTACCTTTTAGGGATTGGATATTTTTTTGCTACTTGTGTATAGTAACATCACCAAGCATCCTGAATCTGGTATATCTCTGCTTGAAGCATGATTATAATTATCTACAGCCATGAAGCACCATGCTCTTCAGAGTTAAGAAGGCTGGGCAAAGGTTAATAGGCGCTCCTCTGCTCATGACTTTTTACAACACAGCCTTTTCTCCATCACACAGTGTGAGGAAGTCCAAGCTATGGTGTTCCAATTTCTTTGACTGTTTTTGGCTTTCACTCCAGCTAATATTTAAAGCTGGATAACTGTTTTAAAGGGCGGTGGAATTCACTATCCTTTATAGAGTACTGCTCCCATGTCTGTTTAAAAGGTGTTCCATGTACTTTTGGCAGAAGATATTTCCAGCCATTTTGGAATGGTTAAATAGTGCAGATTGCAGAACTGGCAGCTGCTGCACGTGCTGTAATTAAAATTTGGGCTTTTAAAATTATGGCTTATGTACAGTAGTTCAGTTCTCAGTGGGAGGCCTGGTTCTCTTCTCTCTTTCACCAGTTTGAGTCCAACAAATTGATTTCCACTAGTACGAGGGGAGAATCAAGCTGAGGATATGCAGTGGTAAAAATAACTTGTGTTTAAAAAAAAAAAAAAGTTGAGACTGATCCTGAGAATCAGAAGGCTGAATCTTTACAAGCCTCTAGGTTTAACACTTTTTCCTTCAGCTGGAGGGCATGGGGCAACAGAGGGGGAATCTGTTTTACATCACTGCTGTGGAAAGAAGCACCCACTCTGACTGAAACTACTGTACTCACCATGCTGCAAGAGAACAGATTTCTAGTACTCCTGCCTGCATCAAACTGTGGTTTTTAATACAGATGTTTAACTGACTGACTACCCTGGGGGCTTGAGTACTGAAATAGGATCCCATTTCTAGCATATTCTACTGTTTCAATTATGGTACTACAGTTACCACAGTCTAAAGGGCAAATTCACACACAAATTATTTGCATAGTTAGGTCATATTGGTTCCATTAATTTTGAGCATACCAAAAGGACTGTAGATTCTATACTTAATTCTGCAACAAAAAAGATGTTCTATAGAAATGCACACTGGCATGGAGAAAATGATGAGTATAAATGTGGTGGTGGCGGCAGGGGACTGTGTGGATTCCCTTTCCTATTCTACAGTTCATAACATGAAATACAGGGCTACATATTATGTCAATGGCAGAGCTTCAGGTTGAGTTTAGAACCCAAGAATCCTGATTATCGGTCCCTCATGCTAACCACAAGACCACACTCCTTCTCAGATTTAAGGAAGTGGTTACAACAGATGCACAGCAGCTCCTTTGTCAGAACTCTTTCTAATCTGCATCATCTACCAGAGCCACTGTTGTTCTGATATGACATCTATTAAAATGAAGTGAATTTTGAAAGCGTTCCCTGGTTTGCAATATTGTCCAGTGAGTCTCCTGGCATTGGATGATAACCAACTTTACCCATATATGGACTTTACAGATGCTATTGCCAGATGGAAAGGAACCTTACCTTGGGAATAGGGTAAATCTTTTGAAAGAGTAGTTTCCAGGAGGCCTTGAAAGTTTCTTCCAAGTGGTAGCAACAGCTACAGGGATAACTGTGTTATGTAGGGTCTTGGGAGATGCCCTCTTGATCAGAATTAAAAATTAGACTGGTAAGCCAAAATGAGAAAAGAAAGGAGGCTAATGATGATGTGAAGAACTGTTGTCATAAATATTTATCAAGGAAGGTCACTGATTGTCTCTTGTGCTGTTTTCATTACTGAGAAAGCATCTACGCATGTGTGAAATATGGATGTAGGAGTGAGGACTGAACTTGAGTGTACACGAATGCTATGTAAGACTGAATAATAAGCATGAGTAATAGCTTACATACATATGAATATGAAAACCTCTGTTCACAAAAATATTTTCTCTTTTAGAAAACATCTTTATGGGAAACCCACTATCTAATACACATTTTCACATAAGTGAATAAGAAACACCTTTCTCGGATTTAAAATACACAATTTATACAGAATTGACCTGATCTTTCAACTCCTATGTACATAAAACTTCCTTTGGGAAAAAACAGGAATTTTCTCTTTGTGGGAACTGGCTCAGTTATTTTAATAATTTTTAGAATTCACGTTACAGAATGTGGTTAATACTGTTATATCCATGCACTATGGCTGTGTTATATAGGTAAAAGGGATGTGTTTTAGTAAAGCACAACCTCCTCAGCTATTAGAAGGGTCCATGTGAAGCTTATTGGTAGGCTCAAAACTTTAATGTTTCAAACACTTCTCCTTTAAAGGATATGTGGTGTTCATTCAAATGCTTTTCCAACCAACCAGTTATTTTCTTGCAGTCAGGTCTGATGGCAGCATTAAATGCCTTCATGGGTGTCTGACAAAGATCCTAACGTAGAAGTGTTGAAGTCTGAGATGAGACAGCTGAGCTCTCCCAGAACCAGGTCCATAAACTGAACAGTCATACAACTACATTTTATTAAACTGACCATAAACATGCTTGCTGCTAGATTTTCACCTCTTCAGACCTGGGTCCAAATTGTATGTAGGTCATATGTAGGTTAAATGGGTATGTATGTAGGTTAAATGGGTTTGTAGGTCTCAGCCTACTCTTTTATGCTCCACAGTAAAACACAAACACAATTTGGCATAAATGGCAGGGCCATGGGTAATACTAAGACTAGTGCAGGGCAGGTGCTAAGCAATCATCCCTACCCTGCTTTCCCAATGCACTCCTTTCCTGATCTGCAACACCACTGTGAGTCCATTCCTACTCCTCTTTTGAGCAAAGACTGCCAAATGCACTGCAACATGTCAGAGTAGCCTGATGATTCTGCGAAGTGCTCAGCTGCATCAAAGGAGATTTTATGCACACGGAGGCTTTTACCAAACCAAAATGTATAAAATTAAAATTAGTTGTCAGTTAGAGAATAAATATGTAAATCCCCTGATATTTTTCATATAAAAATACATGTTGTACACAAGATGATTTGCACATGTACATCTACATGTTGTGATGGGGTATACACTCCCCACGCTGGGCTCAGAAGACTTAAAAGGCAATACTGGGACCAGGTAGCTGTGCCCTCTGCGCCTGCCAAGCACACTTTGACTCGGGGAAGTGGGTTAAAAGTTGCTCAGAAGCCTAGGCAAAGGGTGGTGGACAACTTTCAACAGAGAAGAATCCTTTTCTGAGACACCAGACAGAAGGTAGAGCCTGAGAGGAAACCACAGAGTGAGTAAGGCCCACAAACAGTGCCTTCTCCAGCCAGCAGCCCCTTGAACAACTAGCAGGATGGCAAGACTCTGCTCCTTTGGACTCTCTTGTTACGTGATTGCTGTTTGGACTATAGGGGCCATGTCCCAAAATGAAGGGACGTATAGGTAGGAAGTAGCCCAAGGGAGTGTATTTAAACTTGTTTAAGGGAGGACCTGGCCCATGTTGCTTCCCACAGAGTCTTGCACTGGGACCTGGTGAAGAGGGTCCCCCTACATCACCACTGTAAGGGCCAAGGCCCAGATATCGGTGGAGAGCTGAAGATTCCTGGCTTAGGGTCAGGAACAGGCATCTCTGTCACCCTGACAGAGAGGCAAGGTGTGCTAGCCAACAAGCTGCTTGGGTCTCTGAATACCCTATCACACATGTATACAGTATATCTTGCTGGGAAAACAAACTATAGTGTTTTTCAAAAATTAAAATACTTATTTTGTATGAAAAGAGCAATTCTTTAATCTAATTGAGCATTCAGATTAGTGGTGGAATGATAGGTGGTGTCTGTTGCAAAATATCAGTATGCCTTTAAATATGATTTTATGTAGAAGAGGGTTTATCTCATAGCTATTTCAACATTTTGGGACCCATGAATCAAGGTTTGAAAAGTTTCTATCTCTGAAGGAAAGGTCCTTACATCTCCTTTCATAGCACATCTGACAAATAAGAATAATGACACCAAGTACATCCCCTTTAATTCACTTTGTCTTGCAGCGTTGTTTTTTTTTTATTAAATTTGTTAAGCAGTTCATCACATTAGCCTCCAAGCTTTCGTCTCTATTATTGCACTGATTTAAAAATGATACTATTTTGTCTGCAAGAGTAATGAGAAAAAGTCTTCAGGGTCCTGATTTGGATACATGGTCCCTCCTTTACTCTGGTTTTAAGAGACAGATTAGTCATGTGTTGGTTTAACACATCCCCACAGGCAACATCTTATTGCTTAAGGTTCAGAAATATGAATATGAAAACTAGCCATAAGCTATTTAGCTTGCTAGAAATTAAATTTAAGAGCTTCACCTCATGAATCCAGCTGTAAAAGTACATACAAGGCACCTAGATTAACAAGGACATATGGAAATCTAAAGGATCATATTCCAATAGAACCAAGACTGGTGTCTTTGTTAAAAACAGATAATCTGGGTAAGATGAGACAAAACAGGTCCCTTTGTCTGCAATTAACCCCTTCCTCTCCATTGAGCATATTACTCTTTGAAAAGGCCTTTCCACCATAAGATGCTGATACCTCTTCTTCCAAAAAAGCCCTCCCATCCCCCCTGAAAAAAATTTACCCTGAAACAAATCAACCTAAACAAAAAAAGGTAAATTAATAAAATAAAAAACAAAAGCTGGAAAGGGAGAAGTGCCAGACACTCCATAAAGTCCACTAGGGAACTTGCTTTTGCTATCAATTTGATGTGGAAAGTGTTTGATCCTATGCTGATGAGCAGCCATATGAAACCTGAAGGTAGACAGATGGTTTCACTGATACCATGGGTAGGTATTTCTGAATCATGCGGATGATATGAATTTTTCCTTGTTCCTGAGAGACTTCCAGGTTGAAGGCTTTGCACTGAGGACCCTCTGTATTAGTCCTATGCAGAGTTAAAAGAGTAAGGATGGCTGTACAGGGGGTTTCTCCACCCTCTGGGCACCAGGGAGGTGGGCTTTGTACCTGTTCTTAATGTATTGGTGCACATGCTGGTTCTTAATATACTGGTGGAATATGCCAGGGTAAAAATTGAAATAGGCTAAAATTTTAATGGCCTCTAGAATGGTTGGCAATAATGTAGCTAACTATGTATGCTGAAGGGAAGAGGATATATTTACACTCTGTGAATTAAATTATAAACTACATTGATAATAAATTACAGTTAAAATAGTAATAGCAAAGTGTTAATAGTTCAGGCATCCATGCTGGATCCATGCCATTTATCATGACCAATCACACACATTTTGATTCTTTGAGTAGTTTCTCCCTTTCCACTCTTGCTGCTCAGTGATGGTGAAGCAAAATGCTGAGGTAGAAGAGGAAGAGTTCTGACAATAGATTGAAATCTCAAATCATTATTTTATTTCTTCCGATACTCCCACAGTTGCTGCTGGGCAGCTGTTTTGGCGGAATGCTTTGATTTCAGCACAGACACAAATCCATCAGCTTTATTACCTTCTGTCATCATGCCGCATGCTTTCATGTTATTGCTAGGTGACAAAACTCTGCAGCGTGAGTTCCATGCAGAAGAACTTTCATTCAGGATAGTTGTATGCTTATCGTTCTTTCACCTATAATATATACCAACATCTTTTTGCAATGTATTAGATGGTGGGATTTAGGTATGGCACTATCTAAAAAGAATAGGATCAAGTCATCCTTCAGAACCTATGCATTAGATAATGTTCTAAATGGAAAGTTTATGGCAGCATTTATATTACCTAAATATAAAACCCAAAGGCATGGACGATTTCTTCCCTTCTGACCTGTACAGCACAGAGTTAGTTGTTAACTCTTAAGTATGTACTGTGCAAATTGCTATATTGAATCAGATCTAGCATGTATATAAATGATAAAAACAATAATTTTGTAGTTTGTAGGTATTTACCCCATTGTTTCGATCAAGGGTGCATGCTAGGACATTTTTTCACCTACAGACTTAATATCATATAATAGTTTGTTCTTAACAGAGGAAACATAGGAATTGCCATAGTGCATCAGATCCAGGGTCCATCTAATTCCTGTCTCTGACAATGTTCAGTAACATATGTTTTGTGTAAGAAAACTTATAATGGAGAATAGGGAAATAACATGCCCATAGGGAATTTTTTTTCTAATCCTAACAGTTATTGATTGGCTCATTCCATGAAGCATGAGGATTTATATCCCTTTTTGTTTGTTTGTTTTGTTATCCTTTATAATGTGATGGTGGATGTTCTCATTCATGTAAATGGCTAGTCCTTTTTAGAATCATACTGAGGTCTTTGTTTCCATTATATCTTGTGGCAACAGATTCTTCAGGTTAATTATGAATTATGTTAAAAAATTGTTTTTATCAGTTTTAAAATATTTTGCCTTCCCATTTCATTGAGTGCCCCCTTGTTCCTGTATTATGACAAAAGTGAAATACTGAATTTTAATTTTGGTAAGCTCAGAAAATTAGTCATACTTTTCTGATTTGTCGTGATGACATGTGTTAGGAATCAGAGGAATCACTTGCTTTGTTAACTGTATGGGAATATAATTTCCAGTTTGTTTTTAAAAGCTGAATCACTGTTTTCAGATATAATTCTTCAGGAAATGTGTTTTCAATTATATCCTCCCCGTTTTCCTCAGACTAACCAACATACTTATTTTAACAAGATATTTTTTCTACAAAGATACTTTCTCAAAAGCCTAATATTCTTTATAAAGACTTCCATTTTCAGTGAAGTTGCTCTTTACTATGTAAAATAATATATCACTTATTTTAATGAAGGTCTAGTTTACCAAAAACAAGCAACTCACTTTCTGTTTGCCTTCATTTACTCTACTTTGACAAAAGAAAAAGTGCAAATCCTTAATATTGCTCGTAAAGGGTGATGAGATTTTAGAAGTTTAAGGGCAAATAACTTTCTCTTATTTAATCAACTCTTTTTAGCTTATTCTTGTGTAGTACTCCTATCAATTCATGATAATTTATGACAGATATGATATACTGAGCACCAATACAATAATTACCATTCTAAAAAAAACATTTACATGTAAACGTCTTTGCCTTTCCTGGCTGTGCCTGGGCAGAGCAGAGAATTAATAAAGAGAGGGCCAATGACTGTTTCTCAAAACAAAAGTAACAAAATTATTCAACATGCAGTGAATGTGCTCCTTAATTTTGCAGATTGCTTCACATCTTCCAGCAAAAACAAGTCCTAAAGCACATTTTCCATTTGCTGTTATGGGTGATGTTAGAAGTTAGCTGTAAGGGACTGGGGTGTCAGAGTCTGGCCTTGATAGCAGTCATAGCTCGGCGAGTGTCCACAAGTCAAAGATACCAGAGATTAGAGGTAGTACCAGGCTGAATTGGGAGGCAGGAGTCTATGTCAGAGTCAGGATGCAGTCAAAGGCAGAAGACCAGAGATAGCTGGAATTGGTTGGCAGGAATTCAGGTTCAGACTGGGGTCAGAGATTGGAAATCAAAAAGCAAAGTGCAGTCTGGAGTCAAAGCAGCCCAGAGGTCTGTGTGGTTGCCCAGTAGGGTTACTACCGCTGAAATGCAAAAATACTTTTCCTGGGGTTGTCTTGGCCAGTGTGGCAAAGCTGTTCACCTGGTAATGGAAAATTCATCCTTTGTTCTGTCACTCAGCTGGCTTCTGACATCAGATTGAAGAGTTCTATGGCATTTGTAGAATCCTTTGCAAGAATGGAGATTGACTCTGAAAGATGGCCATGACAGAATGCACAAAATAAATGTAGCACTCAGGAAGTGTCAGCTTATCACTTAACTCATGCTGCTGATTGCTGATGAATCTCCAAATCAGCCTGTCACAGTCAGATTCCCTAAGCTCCAAGAAGTACACCTTAATAGTTTACTAGTTCAACAGAAGCCTTTCAACTTCAGTAAAGAAGTTTAACCAGAGAGCAGGCACATGCAAAAGCACTTTCCGGTACTCTTGCTCCACATATTCAAAGCAGCAGTTGAAACATTCTTCTTTTTTTTGCACTGCATGAAAACATTGAAAATCTTCAAAACAAAATCTTCCACATCAAAGCTGTTATTTTGCTGCATCGTGTAAAACATGACAGTTGCAGTTAGCTTGGATCATCAGTGGTTGAACACCTTTCAGTTTAGAAACACAGAACAGTTCTTAGCATAATTCACAGCTCCATAAGCACTAACCTTTTTCAGATGCACCTGAGCTCATTTATGGCATTAATTATACCTCCTAAAATTGACTCCGATGTCTCATCTGGTTCTTCTTAAAAATCCAAAAGGACATTGTTTATGCCTCTTTCGATGTTAAAAAAAAGGAGCAACCAAAGGAAAAAACTTCCAGTTTCCTTAGCTTATTTGAAATGTCAGTAGCAACTGCAAAGAGAGGACCACTTTCTTTTAGCTTTTTGACTGTGTTTTCCACAGAAAATGACCCAAACACATTCTCACTTAGACTTCCGATTTTTTGTTCTTCCAGCTTCATTTTATTTACCAGAGCAGAATCAGCATGTAGCTGTGTAACTAATTTGCTGCCACAGTCCATTGACAAAAACCTGTAGTTGTGCTTCACTCCATGAAAGACATAGGCCAATTCACTTGCAGACAGAGCGTCATCTTTAACTGTGTTTCTCTGTGACAAAAACATTGATATTCATACATTCGGTTTTGCACTCTGAACTGCTGTTTGGTGTTTTTTCCAGTTGAATGTTTCCAAACCATTGATTCCATCATATTTCACCATAAAGATGCTCTGACAAATTGTTCAATGGGCATTTATCAGCACATTTTGCCAGCCAGTCTGTAGGTATTCATTTAGCCAGGTGTCATTGAACGTGCAGTTTCTGATGCAAGCATTTTTTTCCGGTGGTGTAGCAGGATCATTTGTACCATTGCTCTGATCTAACATTATTTAATATATCTCACACGTCTTCCCACTCTCCCATGACTCGAACCTTCTCTCACATGCATAGTACACTTGCGTGTTGGTGTGTAGACAGTTGCTGTATTTTCAACAGCTTTCATGTTATCATTTAAACTGTGGCATCTTTAGCTGGATTTGGAAACTCTTAACATTAGATATTCCAGTGTCTTGAGATGATAATGCAAATCTTTAGACCCATTTTAAAAAATGGCAGATAAAATTAATTTTCTGGCAACTGGCAAATTCATAAAAAAACCCGGACAGGCCAGACAAATACCAAGTAGGTATTGCCCAGAAAAACTTCCTCCGCCCCTCCGCCAGTGTTGAATAATGCTTTTGGCCAATCAGAGGGCTGCAGGATGCTGTCACTCTGGACCCTTCAGATGGTACTTCCTGTGGCACCTAATCTCCACAGCGCTCCTTGTATGTAGTTCCACATAATCTCCTGGTGGCAATGGAATGTCAGCTGTCCTAGTTACAGTTCCCTAGATTCTTACATTATCTCCTACTTCAGGGGTGCCCTTCCTCTGGGTTGGTGCTGGACCTGGTTTGTTTGGAGAGTCTTGATGAAACCTTTTTACCAGGACAGGGGCAGCAGGTTCCCAGGCTCTTCAGAATCTTAACTCTCCCAATCAATGTGGTAGTATAGTCTCCCTCTCTCCAGGTTGAAGTTGAGGATAGTGTGGATTATTTCTTCCTCTTGCCATTGAAACTGGATTTGAAGGAGCAGCTGTTGGGACCAGTTGAGAGTGTCATGGCAAAAACAGAAGTCTGTGATTCTGTTCTGTGTGGAGCATTGCATTTTGGTTCTGGCTCTCATTTGCTCACCCAATTCATCACCTCCTGGGCTAATGGATCATCTTGTGAAGTGGATCAGATTATATCAATCAGGTCTTTGTGTATTGAGGCATTAAGGAAGTTGTGAGGTTTTAAGAGACAAGGTGATTCTGGTTAGACTCCTGGCCCTCTTGGTAGTGCTCCCTCTTTCAGGATAAGGCATCAGTTTTTCTGTTTCCCAGATGGTTCTGGCTGACAAAATCAAATTGAGAAGAATAATGCCCACCTGAGCTGACTTGGGTTAAAAACTCAAGTCTTATGCAGATATTCAAGATTCTTATTGTCAAAAAAGACTTGGACCGGTTGTCAGGCTCCCTTGAGGTGATGGCACCACTCTTTAAAGCTGATTTAATCATGAGCAGTTCTTTAACTAATATTTCATAATTCTCTTTGACAGAGGTGAGTTTTTGGGAGTAGCATGTGCTGAAGTGCAATACTTGCCATTCCTCTGAGAAAGTATGGACTGAATGGCTACAGGATACATTGGATGCAACGCCTTTCACGATGAATGTCTGGGCTGGGTCTGGATGTGCTAGAATAGAAGTAGTAGCGAAAGCAGCCTTGAGTTATTTGAAAGCTTGCTGAGCTTCAGGCATCCAAACAGATCTGATGGCCTAAAGGAAGTGTTTTTTTGTGGGGGTGATTTGCCCTGAGAAAGCTGGAATGAACGAACCATCAGTAAAGATTCGCAAAACCCAGGAAGCGTAGTAATTTCTGGGGAGGACCTAGGCACTGCCTCGCTGTGGATGGTCTCTACTTTCTGGGGGTCTATTTTAATATGAAGATATAAAATTATGTGGAGGATTGGTCAAAAGTGCACTTTTCCAATTTCACGTACAGGCCATGCTTCGATAGTCTTTCTAAGATGGAACAAACATGGCAACAAGGTTATCTGAAAACACAAGTATGTGATTGAGATAGAGAACTAGATACTGGTTCAGGATGTCTCTAAATACGTCATTCATGTAGTGTTGAAAGTTGTGGGAGCACTGGTTAGACTGAATGGCATTACTAAATATTCAAAGTGCCATAGTGGGTTTGAAAGGTGGTCTTCTATTTGTTTCCTGCCCTAATGTGCACTAGGTTGTAAGCTCCCTGGAGATCCAGTTTGGTGAAAGTTCTGGCAGACCCCACATGATCTAGTAATTCTGAGATTACGGGCAGGGGGATATTGGTTTTGGACCATCACCTGGTTTAGGGCCCAATAGCCTACACAGAGTTATAGTGTTCCATCCTTTCTCTTAATGAAAAGGTTGGAGCCTATCTTGGGGTGATGGAGTGCTGGATGAAGCCATTAGCCAGGTTTTCCTGGCTGGAAACATGAAGGGCTCCCAGTTCTGGGTCAGACATCGACTAGATCCATCCATAAGGGATTTTCATCTTAGATTGCAAGGCTATGAGGCAGCGTTAGTCCTGGTGTGGAGGTAGCATATCTGCATTTTTCTTTTCAAGAACATCTGTATAATCCCAATACTTATCAGGGGCGTGGGGACTCAGGCTTGGGAGCAGTTGGCTAGCTGCTGATGCTTCTGATCAGCTGCAGGAGCCCAGGAGTAGACAGTTGGGGGTGGCTGCATGCAGGCAGACCCTTCAGCAGTATTCAGAGGGAAAGCTGATCCTCTTCCCTCTCCAGCTGATGCATGCTGCTCTAGCGAGGTGGTTCTGAGAAGCAGTGAGGAAATGTGGAGAATGGATCACTGAATTGTAGCACTTCTCAGTGACACTGTAGTATAGCCTCTAGGGGGGATACCATAGCCTACATCACTGGCCCTGAGAGCAGGTGCGACTTATCTATCATCTCTACGATAACTGATGTAGGCTTTAAACGGAGGCGTATTTGTACTGCTCGAGCAACTTTAACGTTTTTGAAATTGTTGGCAGCCCCAGAGCTGATTAGGGCCCACTGATGGAGAATCAGGTTGGCCTCTTTTCTGTACGTAACTGTATTCATTCTTGGAAATGGTGGCATACATTTGAGGCTAGAGCATGAAAAAGAGATGGCATTGTTTCAGGAACCTCTGAACTTCTGACAGTTCTCATCAAAACATGATGAATGGTACTGTTGGACCCTGTTCAGAGGCAGAGGCCCAACCAGAGCCTGGAATGCAGACTTCTCTTCTGGGGCCATGGTAGCTTCTTGTGGAGTATCTGATTTTCTGCTATGAGCTGCACCTCTTGGAACCGCAGCATAAAGGTTCTTGGTTTGGAGGTGAAAATTTGCTCCTGCAGATCCAGTAGCCCCTGGGGTCTTGTGGGTGATGATGGTAGACCTGCCCCTTCCAATTGCCTACTAAGGGGCTTCTGTAAAGGGGATTGAAAATGGGTCTAGGGGGTCTTGCCTAGTGGTAACATCTGGGCTGCTGCCCACAAGTAAAGTATGGCTATGAGGCAGTAGTCAGTAAGCGGGGATCAGGGTAATTGCTGAGCTAGGATCGATAAGCAAGAGCGAGGGTTGGAGACCAGAGATCAGGGGTAGTACCAGGCTGGAATTGGGATTCAGGAGTTTGGGTCAGAGTCAGGCTGGCGTCAGAGACCAGAGATCAGAAAGCTCCACAGTGCTGTTTGGATGTGTCTCTGTATACCCTTCCTGTGGCAGCATAGGGATGTCCGTTGTCCTACGCTCCACAGACTCTGATTCTAGGCCTACATATCTTTATGCTAGTTTTCTCTGTCTAGGCTTCTACCTCATGCTTTCAGAACCACATGTATGTTTCTACTTCCAGAGCTTCATTTTGGCCTCCACCCCCTGACAAGGATTATCTTATTCAATTTATAGCATGTTATTGTTTTGATGCTATGGGGTAGGTGACTAAAAACATATAGGATAGAAAAAGATTATTTAGGTTTTTCTTTAAGGCTTTTCAACACTCCATCTCTCTAGGCATTGTTAATGTGCCTACCCATAATATCTAGCCATTGTATGAACAAATTGAGCATAGCAACAAATTCATCCCCAAAGGCTCAGCTTTTCACCCACCTGCCATTTATACTACAGGTTTGCTCTTAGTTGCTTGTCTCCAGGAGAGATGCTGCTAGCTGTTCTGTAGGCCGTATTATTGGATGGGAAGCTTATACAAACAGATGCACCACCAGATCTTTTTGCCTGGTTTAGTGTCCTTTCTTTTCCTGACCCTCCACGTTCTTTCTTTCTGGTTTTGGCATTTTTAGAGAGCATAATCTTTCTTTCTTTTATGTTTGTATGATGCCTAGTATGAAACAAAAACAATTTTATTTGCTCAGGTATGTTTGTATTTATTTCTGAGTAATGCCCATCCATTTAGATCAAGGGTGCACACTAGCAAACCTTTATCCACTGGTGATCAACAATAGTATAATTTGGTTTTGACATAGAAAACATAGGAACTGGATATGTGTTCTGTCTAATCCAATATATCCAGTCTCTGAATGTGGCCAGCAGCAGATACTTCAGAGGAAAGTTAAAGAAACCCCACAATAGGCAGATATGAGATGCTCATCCAAACCCCCAATAGTTAGAGATGGACATAGGCCCTAAAGCATGAGGTTTTATTTCCCCTTACAAAACTCTTTTTACTGAGCATCTTACTGGAGTACACTCCTAGAGATAACATTGCTATGGAACAGAAGCAGGAACCATATTGTCTATCCCGTCTGGAAGTTCAGTTCTGTATGGCACAGTGATCCAGAACAGTGCATGCTCAGTGCTGATGGAGCATTGAAGGATTTTAATAGTCAGCCCTTAGCAAGTTCTACACAGCAAAACACCAATGGGAAATGGCAATTTTCAATAGGTCATAACTCAACCCACTCAGAATAGATTTTCACACAGATAGCAAAAGGCACCTCCCCACTGCCAGGACAATCCAACTGCAAAAGTTCAAGTTCCTAGTGCAAATCATGAGGATGTTAGAACTCTTAAAAATGGTTGGAAACATTTTCAAAATGAAAATGTTAGACAATCTAAATATAGTGGCCACCACAGTTCTGTTATAAAGTATAAATAATCTCAAATTACCTTACAAGCATGCTTGTTATAAAAATTGAGGCAGAGGGGAAAAAATTGCCTCCTTAATGTATACATGAGGCTGTTATTGGCTTCATTGGGAATCCGGCACACTGATCAGAAAATGGAACTTGACCCAAGGGTACAAAAACAGGAAGGATATATTTAGCTATATTTTTAAAAAGGAAAAAAAAAATAAAGAATGGGCCCAATACCAGGAGTTAACAATATTTATCCATTGTCTTTCATGGGAGCTTCAGGTTTTAAGCATCTTTCTGGACCAGAACCAGCAATGCTGGAAAGACCATGGAAAAGCAGAAATTGAACTCTAACATATTGTTATAGAAGAAAAACGCTATGTACATTGTTTGTGTTCTCTGGTTTCTAATTATTGCATACAGTATTTTAAAATTACTCTAAAAATACTGCTAGAGCTGGCAAAAAAATTATGACTTGATTTTTCATGAAAAATTTCAGTGTTAAAGTTGTTTCCACTTTGAAGTGTCTGAAATAGAGCTTTTTATTGTTTTGAAAATCTCTTGGTCCATTAAAAAATGTGTTTGAGAAAAAAAAATTTCAGTAAATGAAAAAATAACTAATAACGTTTTCTATAAAAAAAAATTTGAGAAAAATATTTTAAAAGACAAAAAATATTTTTTTTAAAAGTTGACAAAAGTTGGAAAAATGCTATATTTTGACCAAAAATCCCTGTTCCAGTCAACAAATTTCAATCAGCTGTACAGGGAACAGAGATTACTTTTTGGAGTTGTCATGGAAGTAATCTACTCATGCATATTTGCAATATTTGTTCTGTACTGCTACCAATCAGGGTAATTAAGGCCAAGATCATCAAAGGCATATAAGCATGTAGCTATATTGATTTCAACAGGAAATAGGTGTCTAAATAACTTTTGAGGATTGGGGCCTAAGCCAGAATGAAGTTAAAGGTCCCCAGACATTTGGTGATATGGGGACCACCAAGATAACACCCACAGCTCTGTGCCCAATCTATGGCACCTCCCTGCAGCTAGTATAGCAGAGTCAGGGTACCCCCTCCCACATTTGGGGGGCAACGTAAAAGTTGGCAAAAGACAGGACCTTCAATACTTAACCAAGTAGCTGCTTGGCTGTGTGTGTTTATTTCATTCTTCTCTGCCTGTCATCGTCATTGTTATCGGTTTGGGGGTGTGGTCCAGGGGCCCCAAAGCACTGGGTCTTAGGGTTAACCACATATGAAATGTATGGTACCATTCACCCCTCTGGTGCCAATTGGTTCAGACTCTCTGCAAACTCAGGCAGACATTGCTGCATTAGTTATACTCAGGTTATGTTTTCAAGCTTTTCCTTACAACTTACAAGGGCTAGAAATTTTTTTTTAAATGAAACTCGAGAATATAGTTTAATCACATAACTCCCAGACCTCGGGCCCTAGAATGCCTATGCTTTAACCCAGTGCCTTCCACATAAAATAAGTCCCCTTTTTATCATGGTATAGAAAGCTCTGCTTAGAATAAGAATTTTGTTTTATTTTGGGGTGAGGAATGTGAGGGAGTGGTTGATAATGTGAATGTCATTCTGGTTATGGTGGGTGTAGACCATATTGTGGATATTTAAGTATAATAACAAACTTCTTCTTTTGTAACATGACATCAGTGTTTTGATTTGTACTGATACTGACTTTAACTTTCATTTTCCCAAGTGAAAGCTGCACCCATGATTTTATTTTATATACTGTGGGCTCAGTTTATGGGTGTGTATCATCACAGATATGTAATCAACTACTGCACGTTGATTCTTATGTGATTACAGTTTAGTGATGAAAATACAGTTATGGTCAGATAGAAAGAAGCTGCAAACAGAGCCAAACTTTTTAAACAGTGTTTTCTTTAAATGTGCTGCTGCTACTCCTGTACTGAAAAGGCAATATGTATAGATCAGAGGTTCCTAACTTCTTTTTATTGCATACCCCCTTCCAGATCTACCAGCTGTGCACATACCCCTTCCAGAATACAGGTTTTATATTTTAACCCTTTTAATGCCCGAGCATTGTACAAAATGTACACATTATAATACACATAAACTCACATTATAAGATTATAATAATAATAATAATTCATATCATTTATGGTTTTACTTTTAATGTACACTTACTTTTGACCAATTTAAACAATGACCTAATAGTACTACTCACCATTATTGTGATGGATTAGGTTGTTTGTTTGAGCAGAGGCACATAATATTTGGAGTGATAGGTGATAGTTTAAATCATAAGTTGTATTCTACACAAAGGCACTGACGATACTTGATTTCATTCCAGTGAGTGATGAAAATCCACTTTCACACAGTTAGGTTGTAGCAAATGGTATCAAAATCTTGTCTGCCCTGTCTGACAATTTGGTGAACTCTGCTCATATTGGAATCCAAAATTCAGCTAACTGCTTTTGTTGAAACTCCATCTTGAGTTTGCCATCGGTTGAGATGTCAAGGAGATTCTCGTTTTCTTTTATTGACAAGTCATGCAGCATGGGTACAGCAGAAAAATTTGTGAAAGGTTAGCAGAGCCAACTGTTTGGGTTTCCCACTGAGGAAAAGTACTCACGTAATTGTCTCACCGGTTCAGCGAGATGTTGCTTGATGTTCTTTTAACACTGTCCTGCAACTGTAGTTCATTTGCTGTCGGGAATTCATGCATGTTTGGAAGAATTTCAGTGTTGTTTTCCTGCACACAGTGAGCCCAGAATTCCAGCTTTTTTTAAATCACTTAATCAGTTTTGTCCAGGACATTGAAGATGGTTGCATTCAGCCCTGGAAGTCCTAGATTTAGCTCATTCAGGTGAGAGAATATATTTGACAAATAGTCCAGCTGTGAGAGCCAAACCATGTCATGCAGACAGTGAGAGAGTGGGAATGGATAGTCTGTAAAGAACACCTTGACCCTGGAGTGAAGTTCAAAGAAATGTGCCAAGACTTTGCTTTGTGACAACCATTGAACTATGGTGTGGAGCAACAGATTGATGTGCTTGCTTCCTATCTCATTACACAGAGTAGAAAAGATTCTGGAATTCAAGGATCAAGATTTCATCAAGTTAACCATCTTCACAGCATAGTCCAGCACTTCCTTGAAGTTGGTAGGCATGCTTTTGATAGCAAAGGCTTCCCTATATATACTGCAATGCACCACATCACGTTGCAAGCAACTGCTCTGATACGTGTCACTACTCCAATATACCTACCAGGCATTGACTTTGCTTCATTGGTGCAGATGCCAATATAACGTGACGAGATGATACCATGTTGATTTCTGAAGCTATCAAGCAACTGGAAAATTTCCTCAGTGTTATTCTGGTAGGCAGTGACTGCCAAAAGAGAATATCTTCCTGTACTGCACCTTTGTAAATGTACTGCATGTACACCAGAAGGTGAACTGAACCTGCCATATCCATGGATTCATACAGAGGCAGAGCTTAGTACTGGCTGCTAGTGACATGGTTCACTAATTGAGTGAGGATGTTATTGGCCATTTCATCAATTAGACGTGACACTCTGTTGTTTTATAATGGCACTAACTAAATTAATTTTTGAGCCTTCTCTCCAAGCATAGCGCTTATCATGTCTGCAGCCACAGGTAGTATTAGTTCCTCTGCTATGGGGTGAGGTTTTCTTGACTTCACAGCTCTGTAACTCAACAAGTATGATGCTTTAAGGGCCTTACTATTGTCAGCAGCAGCAGCAGGGCACAAAACTATCTTGCTCCCCATTAGCTGCACCCACGTCTGCTTGAAAAATTCTGGTGGTTTGTGTTTGTGGTGGTCATGTTTTGTTTCCAAGTGTCTGTGCAGAAAAGATGGATTTAGGCTGTTAGTCGACAGGACTTCACGACATAACACACACTGCGATTGAGGGTATTCACTGTCTTCAGTCCAAGTAAATCAAATTTCGATGTATTTTTTGTCATATTTACATCTCTTTGATATAGATCCTGTTTTGTCCCTGGTGTCAACGTTTCGTTTCTTAGGCTGAGATCTTCATGTTGAGTGAGTAGTCCCTGTCTCACAAGTGATTTCAGTAAGCGCACTGGTAGCAACAAGACAAAATTAATCGATTCGCTTCTCATCATTGATATTTTGTGTGTTCTTTTTAACAATATCTTTCTTTAGCCATTTGTCCATATGTAACTATTACATACAGATATAGTTACAAAGTGACGTATAAAAACAAAACAAAAAAAACCCTGACTAAGTTTTGAGCTCAGTTAGACTGGACAGTTGCTGGGCAGTTGCTGTACAGATGATTGGAGATGAGGGCTCTGTACATCAATATCTGTGTATCTGTATTGTCATTGTTACATCTTGAAGTAAATTAACTACCATATTTTATATAACAAATTCCCATAGAGTTTTAAAGCTTTATCTGAGCAGCCTATTATGAAAATGTAATAAATAAAATAATTAATAAATTAAATTGACCATTACACTATTTCTCCTGTGTACACCCAGAGATGTCTCACATACCCCCACAGATATGTGTACTACAGTTTGGGAACCCCATACATGCAGCTTCAAAAATCCTAAATGTCAATATCGTTCCAATATTTCTTAAATGATACTTTACTAAAGAATTGTTGCCTACATTGACACTGCATGTTCTCTGAAGCCAAAAAACACAACCTTTTGTCCTAACTTATGCATGCTACCAAAGAAGATCTTAGATCATAGGATACAACTGAAAAGTGCAACTCAACTCTGAACTTAAGCCCAAACAGAAATGGAAGAAATAAACGATACACACATTTACTTGTTGATCTCACATCGTTTTACATAATGGTGAATGACATTTGCTTTTATTTCACATCATACATTATTTCAATTTATTTTTCATTTAGCTAACAATATTATGTTTATATGTTTTTGCCATGTTGATAAGTTAACAATTGTATTCAGTTATTTTTGAGCATGCATTTTTAATTACTCATTGTTTGGCAAAATGATACACAGTAAATGGAAGAATTTCCAACAGCTGTTTTAAACACAGGGAAGCTACTTTGGCCAATTGAGTTATTTTTAATACAAAATTTAGCTTACAGTGACATAAGATTCCTCCATTAACTGATGAGACCAGCACTGAAGAAAGCGTAGGCTATGCTTCTTCTTCACTAATGTTGTTATAATTGTCAGGCAGAATAATTTAAGATGGAGTTAAAGGGTAGAAAACATCAATAACATAAGGATGTAAAAAAAAGACCAAGCGTATTAAAATATTGTTGTCATTTAAAAAAGGCGTAAGAAAACCAGGAAATTCAGAATTAAGATTAAATTTAAAATAAACCCAAATGTTCAAAAACACAAAAATGCCCACATTTATATAGGGTTTTGGAAATGTGCTCAATAACTAGTAGCTACCATTTTTCTCAGTGTGAACTCCTACCTGCTGAGCACCTTTGAAAATGTGGCCATAATGGCAACCGAACAACCTTAACTTTGCTTCTATAATGAAGTCAGTCTCCAATCATTTTCTTCTTTGTTCCTTACATAGCCAGAGCCCGAGCCTTAAGATCCTATTAAACTGAAAAAATTAAGGGCCTGTGGGATCAAGCTCTTCAGTGGAATGTGTTATTTCTGGATCAAGGATTTTTTATTATGAAGTACATAATCTATGGCCCTGAATATCTAAAATTTGGAAAAGCGACTGTATTAATCCAGTGACCATAGCACTGCTCTCTTTTTCATAGTCACTTTAAGAAATCTTCAGTTCAAGGAAGCAGAAATCTCACATTCTGAGAAGAGACTGTACAGCTTGTACAGATTTTAATGCCAGTTGTGTATACTTTGTCTCCACACTGCCGTTGCTTGGCATATGTGCAAGAGGAAAGAAATAGTTGTACATTCAGCTGTGACTGGTGCATTTCCTGACTTTGAGTGTCTCACTGTCCAACCTTCATATTGCACTACAGTGGATTTTAGCCCTGGCTAGAATATAAAAGAATTAATTTTGAAAAATTTAGGAAAATACTGAATAAAAATAGGGTGATAAATTGATCTGTGCTTGAACAGATTTCAAGATGCTACTGTAATCGCCAGAAAAATGTACACCGCTGTGTCAGTTAAGTAGACTCAGTGCATGGTTATGGGAGAGCTATGATTTGCTATGCATCCAAAAAATAAATTAAACCATGGTTTTCATTAAAATGGTCCTTAAATATTTTGTTTGCACATTAAGTTGGCATTTAATTTTAAAAAAAGCAACAACCCAGAACTGCTGGCCACAAGGGCTGATCATTCATTTTCACTGAAAGACTGGTAGGAAATAAAATTTAAATTGATACAGAGGTATGTTAGAATGTAAAATTTGTTCTTTATTTATTATTTTAAACAGCACAATTTTTAGAAACATTTCCAGTGTTGCCCCTTTGCAGGGTAGTAAATTTCAGGCCCTGCAGATCTGTTTCCACTTGGAAGAGAAATTGATAATTCAGTGTCTGGGTATTTTCTTAGTGTAATTTATTTATTTACAAAATGTATACAATGAAAATAGGTGATTGCATCCTGCACACAAGTAACTGCTTCTTTCAGAATCCTCAGCTAAATCACCACTACCCTATCACTGTCTCTTGGAATCTCACAGTTTAAATAAATGTTCCTTGTTTTTGCCTTAGCCCCTGGACTCCACATAGGAATCTAGCTAACCCAAAGCAACTCACCTAGGACCACATGATCTTGACAGGTGAGCGTAGATATCAACCTAGTGTATGCAGCTTCATTGCATTGCAAGGAATAGCAGAAAAAGTTTGACTGCCCAGACCCAGAGTGCTTTACTCTAGGCACTCTCTTTAGCAACTCTCTGGAGGGACTGAGAATATCATTCTGTGTGTTTATGTGCCAGTGATTCATAGCATGCTTGGCATTGGCATCTTTTGCCATAACAGCAGAATGACCTGGTAGCAAAATCTGTTGTCAAGGGAAACTTTTTTTTAACCATTTAAATCAAAAGTATTGCTTATCAAAAGCTGTTCCTATCTAATCTATCTTTTATTAACAATACTAAAAACTGATGCTGGGAATTAGCATAACTTTCTGTACATTGTGCCTCTGATATTCTTGCCCCGCTTCTGGAGATCCCATCCTGCTGACTCAGGATTGGCCCTTCCTCTGACACTGATGATAGGCTGATCAACTGTAGTGATTTGAGAACTCTCCTTGCCTACTCAAGGCAAGTAGAAATCAGGTGCAGAGTGGAAGTGCTGCTCTTTGTTTCTTGGACAATGGCGTCTGACATAGTGGACTGAATTCTGTTACTCTACATCTGTTTTCAGAGTGGAGTGAGAATGGAGGGACAAAGGTTGCTTTAATACTTATTCTTCCTCCTTTCTGAGGCTGTTCAGAGGTCTTTTTGTCTCCTAGTGAAGCTACTCTGATTTACTCTTCTTCTCTAAGAAGCAGCAAAGAGGCAGAATGCAATATGATCCAGCTGTCTGTCCTGGCTCACCGGGGCTGAGGAAGGATCAACATAGAATTGTTGTAGCATCTCTGAGCCACTGAGGAATTTTCTTATACAGTATTTCCTGGGGGGACATTTGTACTCTCTTTATGCTGCCTGATGGTATAAATGGGACTTAGTGGAACAGAAAGTTGGCCCCATCAACTGCCAGTACCAATCTTTTCTGTTGTATCAGGACGCTGTATTAATGGGAGTATCAGAAAACACTGCATATTTCACCTTATAAAAGGATACAGTTGCATTTATTTAGAAAAGGCCATATGGGGAGAGGAATGTTAACAGGTGGCAGAGCTAGACTGTATTTGCACGAGTACACCCACCCTGCTGAGGTGCTCAGCATGATAGGACTGCTTTGCCCAAATTATCCCTTTAGCTGCTGCTGGGTTACAAACCACTCTAGTGTTAAATGCAGGGGTAATGACCAGCCTAGCTCCTTCCTCTTTGGAACCCTCTTTCAGGTAGTTAAAAGCTGCTATCAAATCCTCCCTCACTCTTCTCTTCTGCAGACTAAATAAGCCCAGTTCTCTCAGCCTCTCTGCATAAGTCATATGCCCCAGCCCCCTAATCATTTTTGTTGCCCTCCACTCAACTCTCTCCAATTTGTCCACATCCTTTCCGTAGTGGGGGGCTCAAATGTGGACACAATACTCCAGATGTGGCCTCACCAGTGCCAAACAGAGAAGAATAATCACTTCCCTTGTTCTACTGACAATGCTCCTACTAATGCAACCTAATATGTCATTAGCCTTCTTGGCAACAAGGGCACACTGTTGATCCTATCCAGCTTCTTGTGCACTGTAACCTCCAGATCCTTTTCTGCAGAACTGCTGCTTAGCCAGTCAGTCCTCAACCTGTAGCAGTGCATGGGATTCTTGTGTCCTAAGTGCAGGACTCTGCAATAGTCCTCGTTGAACATCATCAGATTTCTTTTGGCCCAATCCTCCAGTTTGTCTAGATCACTTTGTATCCTATCCCTACCCTCCTGCATATCTACCACTCCCTCCACTTTAGTGTCATCTGCAAACTTGCCGAGGGTGCAATCCACCCCATCATCCAGATCATTAATGAAGAAGTTGAACAAAAGTCATCCCCAGGACGGACCCCTGTGGCACTCCACTTGATACCGGCTGCCAACTAGACATCGAATTGTTAAGCCCGATGCTCTAGCCAGCTTTCTATTCACCTTATAGTCCATTCATTCAACCCATACTTCTTTAACTTGCTGGCAAGAATACTGTGGGAGACTGTAACTGTATCAAAAGCTTTGTTATGGTCAAGGTATATCACGTCCACTGCTTTCCACACATCCACAGAGCCAGTCATCTCATCATAGAAGGCAATCAGGTTGGTCAGGCATGACTTGCCCTTTGTGAATCCATGCTGACTGTTCCTGATCACCTTCTCCTCCAAGTGCTTCAGAATGGATTCCTTGGGGAGCTGCTCCATGATTTTTCTGGAGACTGAGATGAGGCTGATTGGTCTGTAGCTTCCCGGATCCTCCTCGCCTTATTAAAAGATGGGCACTATATTTGCCTTTTTCTAATCATCCGGGACCTCCCGTTTGCCACAAGTTTTCAAAGATAATGGACAATGGCTCTGCAATCACATGAGCCAACGCTTTCAGCAGCCTCAGATGTATTGCATCCAGCCCCATGGACTTGTGTATGTCCAGCTTTTCTAAATAGTCCTGAATCTGTTCTTTCACTACTGAGGGCTCCTTCCCATACTATGCTGCCCAGTGCAGTAGTCTGGGACCTGATCTTGTTTGTGAAGACGGAGGCAATAAAAACTTTGAGTACTTCAGCTTTTCCCGCATCATCTGTCACTAGGTTGCCTCCCCCATTCTGTAAGGATTTTCTTCTGGTTGCTATCATACCTGTAGAAACCCTTCTTGTTACCCTTCACATCCTTTGCTAGCTATAACTCCAATTGTGCTTTTGCCTTCCTGATTTCACATCTGCATGCTCAAGCAATATTTTTATACTCCTCCCCAGTAATCTGTCCAAGCTTGCACTTCTTGTAAGCTTCCTTTTTGAGTTTAAGCTTACCAGAGATTTCTCTGTTAAGTGAAGCTAGTTGCCTGACATATTTGCTACTCTTTCTGCACATTGGGATGTGTTCCTGCGCCCTCCGTAAGGTTTCTTTAAAATATAGCCAGCTCTCCTGGTCTCCTTTCCCACTCTGGGATCCTGCCCATCAGTTCCCTGAAGGAGTCAAAGTCTACTTTTCTGAAGTCCAGGTTCCATGTTCTGCTGCTTTCCTTTGTTTCTTTTGTCAGGATCCTGAACTCAACCATCTCATGGTCACTGCCAGGTTGCCATCCACTTCTAGATCAGGGTCTTATATTTATGAATCCTGCTTATGCTGTTTTCCCAAATTAATGCTTAGTTACTACCCTCCTTTTATTAAATGGACTTCTTTCTACACTCAGACTCTGTGCTTGTGAGAAGGGAAATATCGCCTTTTCGAGGCACCCAGGGGAGTGACACATAATTTCCCAGGCGCCTGGGTGGGAGCTCAAGCTGGTTTCGTGTGGTATTTTTTAAAGGAACCCCTAGATATTGAACCCAACCCTTGTTGCTGCCAACTCCAACTGGCAGAAGGATTACATATAGAATCCAATATCAGGGAATATGTAATTTGGGCTCTTCTGCTGACTTTGTCTGCTTTGAATGTCAGGTGTCTATTGCCTGGCGTGGAGTCTTATTTTGGCAAAGTAAATCTATTACTAACTCTCCAAAGAATGGTGAATTATCTTATTGCTAATGGAACTCTAATTTACTGCCACAACTTTTAGGAATCTTATAAAATATTTTGTTACACTTGCCATCATTTTAGGACATCCAGACCTACCATATGTGAGAAGCCATCATCTATGATTTTTGCTAATAAGACTGAGATGATGAAAATTTTGTTTCCTCTTTGGTGTCATCCATTATTGGTAGCACAGTTGTTTTCCCTTTAGTCATTGTCTTCTTTGTCAAAGCTGGAGCATATTATTCATGTAATGCTTGCCAAAATTCTATGGCTTATTTGTTGTTTGAGGCTCACCATATGTGTCTTTGATCCCAGCCTAGTAGGCACTTTGGCTGCTTGCCACTTTGGCACTTACTACTTGCTATCATTGGTTATGAATAGCTCCCTTGCTTCTGATTCTGTCCTTGCTGTCTTGTCATCAAATCATTCTTCAAGCAACCTTTCTTTTTAATCCTTTTTTTCTATATAAAGGTGCTTATAAACTACCAGCCTATTTTTTACCATGTCGTTTCTTGCCTTTCTTGAACCACAGAGCAGAAAATCCAGGTTTGATTTTTCCATTTATAAGGATCTTCCTGACAACTATCTATGTCTCGCGTTAGGAGACTATACAGTAGAGCCCTGTGCAGGACCAGTACAGAGCCCTGCAGCGGGACTGAGATCCTGCAGGTCTGCAGGACCCACTGCTATAATGGTCGGAGTGGGAGTGAGTATTGCAGGGTGGGATGGGAATGGAATTAAAAATAGTCCTGTGTGGGGCTCCACTAAGCAGTACAGAAACATCACTTCTTAAGAGTAGTTTATGAAGTCTTGCTGTACATGATACAAACACATATGCTCTTCCCATTTTGTTGAATTGTGGCATCATTTGCTATAAGATTTTTTTAAATGACATTCCTTTTAATAAACTTTTTTAAACCTTTGACCAGAATACAGTGTCTGCCAATTACAATTCAGAGAAATATTACAATGATATACAGTTTAACAAACAGATTGAAAGCCAAAAGTCAGTCATGTGTAACTCACGCTCTCCATTCTGCTCTCCATTCTGATGTATCGTTAAACATAGCTGAGTTCTTCCATGTGTTCTGGTAAACTAAGATTACTGCAAAATGTATTCGCCAAGCAAAAAAAATACATAGAATAAAAAGAAGGAACAGCACAGGGCTCATACAGGGCCCAATCATGAGAAGACCATGTGCTGCCATGGAGGGGTATGCGAGCCTCCCTGACCCCTTGTATGGCTCTGCAGGAGCCTCTAACCACAGCTGTACCTGGACTATTGCTCACCTCTGGGGAGAAAAACTCTGAAAAGGGGGCAGAGAAGAACACTGAAGAGGCAGAGTCATGGCCCTCTCCTTCATCTAAGGGAACCAACCCCACTCTTTGGGCTAGTGTGAAGCAATGTGTTTTAGTCTCTATATGCAAGGAACAGCACCAGGAGAAAACTTCACTGATGTTGCTCTCTGAATGCTGCGGCTTCATCATGGCCCCTACTGAAGCCTTTAACCCTTGGCATAAGGGCCAATATTTAGCTCATACTATTTTATTTCGACAGGTTTGTAAGTGTGCATAGTGTTTAACAGATAACTAAAACATCACAGACCCTTTCCCAAGTTATGAACAAGAGTTGCGGGATTGGGTTCTGATTCAGGAAGGGATGACAAAGGTTTGAAGGCTATAGGGAGGATGAGAAGTACAACATGAAAAGATTGTGAGAAATACTTTGTTACACAAGAATCTAATTCACTATAATTGTGGGATTCCATTTCTAATATAGTATTGCCATATTTACAGTCGCTGCCCCCACAAAACTTGGGTCTATGATAAGGATGCTCCTTTTAAACTTGTCATCTTGATGAAGCATATAGACAGTACATGCCATCAACTGTCCATTCACAGTGGACTCAGCCCAAAAGAAGAAGGGTTAAAGCCATGCAGTATCATAGAAATTGATTTTTGGCATGTGTGCATTTTTTTTGGTTCAGTTCAATTTATATTTATTAAGGAACTAAAAAATAAAAGTGAATATTCTTGACAGACACAGAAGTAGTAGTAGTGTTTTCGGGGGGAAGGAGATTTAAATGAAGAGGAGGTAGCAGTTTGCTGGATAAACTCCATGCATACAAATAAATGACAAGACAGTTGTGGGAAAGATGAATGAATGGGGAAATGAGGCAGATATCACTGGCAAAAAGATGTGAAAAGAGACAATGAAGTTTAAAAGGAGCATCCTTATCATAGACCCAAGTTTTGTGGGGGCAGAGACTGTAAATATAGTAATGCTAATGTGTAAAGTAGCTTGTTTATCTCCTGTCGACTTACTTATGTTGCTGTACCATGGCGTCTTCACTGTGCTGAGTTGACTGGAGACACCCTCAAGTCAATGCAGCCTTACTTCTTTTGGAAAGGTGGAATAATGGTGTCAACCGGAGAGCACTTCCGGGATCTGTTAAGTGGGTGTCCATAACCTGCTCAATCGATCCCACTGCATCAACCACCAAGGAACCAATAGTGTAGACATGCCTTTTCTTTACATGTACCACTGAAACAAGAAAATTACCTGTTTGTCACAGGAGAACCAAGAAGTAAGCACTCAGTTCTGCTCCTAGAAAAATCTGGCCCTAAATGACATGCAGTAATTTGGACTGGATACCCAAGATAAAAGATTGGATTCTCTGAAGCTGTGGAAATTAAGTTTGAGCATTCTTTTTTTTTTTTTTTTGGCAAGACAACTCAAAAGAAAGACAGAAAATATACTAATTGCCTAAAATGTTAATCAGTGGGAAAATACCAATGATACTTACTTACTTACTGTAGGTAAACACACTAAGATTTGGAATGACAGAGATGATCAATGGCAGTACTTTTAAAGCCCTTTTTCTAATTATATTTCTAAAGAATTTAACCATTAGCAGCTGCCATTACTTCTAAAACTAAAAGCTTCCACAGAATACTATCATTTTCTATTTTTATCTTTTACAGTGGCACTAAGAATGCATGAAAATATACACACCTGGAAAGAAACGCAGGATTGAGCCTCATAGCTGCAAATGGATACAGTGCTTTAAAGTATTATGTGTATCAACCCAAGGCTTAAACTCAGACTTGACTGTAAATCTGATATTCTTTTGCAGAAGATGACCTCTGAAGAGGTCAGTGAATTTAACAAGTACTCAGAAATACCAAGGAAAGGGAATTACCTAGAAACAATCTCAAATGCATATGGTATTTCACTTGAGAAAGTGGCTTTGGAAAGTTGGCTGAAGATGACAAAATGTAAATTGCTGTTTTTGAGAAAGCTGTTAACATTTGAAAAATATTTCCTTCCATAGATTTTGTATTACTGTTGCCCAAACAAATGAAAAGAATAAATACAAACATTTTTAAAAAAAATGCTTGTAAATGATTCACTGCCACATGAAAGACTGAATGATATTAAAATGTCTTATTCAGAACCTTTCACGTAGTTCTATAATCCAAAACCAAGAAAAATATAATTTGGTTTTACAGGGGGAAAAAACAACCCAAACCCAATAACAGCAATCCAACTACTGTCTTGAACATTCAAGATGCAGATATGTATTTTAAAGTATGAACAACTTGAGCTAGTGGCTGTGGTACTAGAATATCAGTGTTTACCTTCTGTAGTATGTTCTTGGCCATCTCGCAATTCACATGCTGTTGTATTGTACCTGATCAAAGAAATCTCAAAGCCACATTTAAAATCTTATCATTAATCATATTAAGACATATGAATGATTGCCGGTTGCCGTGTTTCTAGTATAGCCTTCAGTGCATGACTCCTTTGGTCTTTGGGCAAGCCCAAGTTGCCAGTGATTTCATTGAAAATGTGGACTGTGCGGAAGGAATGCAAAATTGGGCCCTGACTAATCAGGTTCTCCCTATTCTTGTATTACAGCGCTACATCCCTGGCCTAATATCTCTGGACATGCCTTAGCACAGGTGCTGGAAGAAGGGGTGCTACCACCACATACTCTGCTTTGAAGCAGTTTCCATGATACGCAGCGTTTACAGTTTGGTGCAATGACTGGCAGCACCCTCATGATCAGGGCCCCCACAGACGAGGGGGAGGGTACATTTTACCAGAGCCTGGAGGCCCTGGGGGGGGGGGGGAGCTCGGGGGAGGCTGCAACCCTCATTACCATGAGGAAAAAAACTGTCATGGCTCGTGAGCCTGTACGTATGGGACGAAGGATTGTGAGGTGTCTGCGAGAAGGGGTTACAAGTTTGTACTGGGCCCGAAAAAATGACCCTGGGGCCCTGCCCACGAGCCAGTGTCCCAGCACCCTGGCATGCCTGTTCCCGCCCCCTGCTGCCATCTCTAATCCGGACGTGAGAGGGTCTGCCCCAGGGCCCCGGCCCCCCACAACCAGCCGCCTCCTACGCTCGGAGCGCAGCGCCGAGGAGCAGGGACGCTGGCCGCTCCCCTGCCCAAGGCGAGGCCCCCCGCGCGCCTGCTTCCCGCTCTGCTCCCTGGGGGCGCTGCGGCCACGCGCGGGAGGCTCTTGCCGCCGCAGCAGCCGCCGCCTCGGCGTCGTGCAGGGTTCCCCCGCCTCTCGCACGCGCCCACCAGGCCCGGGCTGCAGCCAGTGCCGGGGGCCGGGCGCGGCAGGCGGGAGCGCCCCGCGGCCGGGCCATGGGAACGGTGCCGTCCGCGCTGAAGCACTGCCTCAGCTACCAGCACCTCCTCAAGGAGCAGCTCTGGATCGGGGAGCCGGCCGCGCCGCCGCCGCCTGCTCTGCATGCCGGGGAGGTACCGCCGGGCCCGGGCGGGCGAGCGGGGCGAGCGGGGAGGGCCCGGGCAGGAGGAGCTGCCGCATCCGTGGGCGGCCGGGGCTTGTTCGCCAGCAGCGGTGCAGCCTGCCGCCGCCCCATCCCACGGCCGGCGTTCATCGGGCTGCCGCCGCCCCGCCTGCCGGCCCGCGACACTCGCCCATCGGCCTGCTGCTCTCCCGGCTCCCCGCCCTGCTTACTCCTCCCGGCACCCATCACCTGTGCCTCTGCACCCCCGCCTGCTCCCTCTGCTCCGTGTGTCCTTCCCGTCCCGTCCTCCCGGCGCCTGCGGGGCAGGCCCTGTCCGCTGTCAGCCCCTGCGCTCCCCATTGCATCCCCGGCCGGCCCCGGCCCCATCCCCCTGCGCTCTGACCACTCGCTTGCTCCCCTCCCTCTCCTCTCCTCTCTCTATCGGCCGCCTCCCCGCTGCAGCCAGCCTGCGGTGTTTCAGCCCTCCTCCCCCCAGCCCACAGCAAAGTGTTAAGTAATCTAAAGAGGAACGTTAAATTCAGTCGATCAGGCATTGAAGGCCCCTATAAATGCCTCTATGAGCGGTCCCGGACTGCCTCCCGGGGAAGCAGGTGTAAGATTGTGTGTTTATTAGTGATTTGATATTGTAAACTACCCGTCCTCTTAGTGACATGGCTGCCAAAGATACTCTGTCCTTTGAGGGAGGTGCTGTAAGTATCTAAGAGGAAAAGACAGACTCCACCAGTTTTTCCTTAAAAAAAACAAACAAAAAACCTCTTCCATTTATAGTCTGCCCTGAAAGGGGAAGAACTCCTGCAAAGCTGTAGGAGGCAGACACTTTTGAGGGGCCATATAACCAATTTTGCCCCCTCAGTTTTGATTTTTGTAGCTATGTTTGTTCAGATTTGAGTGTAAATCTTGCCCCAGAGGTGCCTGGAGTCTGGTGTGAGCTGCTCTTCCTCACTGTCTGGCTTGTGCAGCGTGTGTGAGTAGGGATGTAGTGGCAGGGGGTGCCATAGAGGAGACCAGAGGAACAGCAGTGGATGGGGAAGCTGTAGGAGGTACTGTAGGAAGCTTCTGCTGCTGCTGGATGAGAATGGGGAAAGCAAGCTGGCAGTCCTTTGGAAGAGTCTATTCCCCTGCCACCTCCTACTAACTATGGTGGCCCATAGAGCAGCCAGCCATGGGAGTGACAGTGGGGAGACAGTGTCTAGGAGTCCACAAAGGGGTCCACTTCTCTCAGCCACAGGCAGACATAACTAAGTGAGCAGAGACACAGGGGAAGAAAGTGAGGAAAGGGACAGACACAGTGGAGTTGTGGGTAAAGTGGCATGGAGATGAGGACCAGGACACAGGATCATCAGGGAGTTGAAGGAGGGAGGGGAAGAGAAGAGACAGAGCTATTTAGAGTTGGAACTTTAAGGAGAAACACTAAATATTATAAGTCTCAGGAGAGTTGGCAACACTACCAAATTACCAAAGATGAATTTGGCCTATTGTGCACAGTCTGCACAGTTCTAAAGTTCCTGAGCTGTTCAGACATGGGACATCGAAAGGGATCCCACAAGGAAGCTATAGACCTGAAACTTGCTCAGTGTTTTTAAAAGATATATTGTAGCAGGTAGCTGATAGCACTTTGCATAGTGAAAGTTGTCCAAGGGTGAATTTTTGGGGAAGATTTAAGCAACACCCCTTCAGCTGTTTCTAACTTATAGGAAAGTAGGGTGAAGGGACATTTTTGGATAATCTTCAGTGAGGACAAGTTTCTTTCCTGGAGCAAATGTGGGGTTTTTTGTTTTAAAAAGTAGTGAAAATTTTTTAAAAATTACTTCTGAGCAGTGCAGTCATGCACCTTTTGTGACATCACAGTATCTGTCTAGCTTCAGCAAGGGGCTCTGGTAAGAGTTCGGGGCTCTGTAATCAACTTAGGACTCCTTGTAGGAGCAAAATTTTAAGACTGTCTCATTGAAATACACACAGCGAAATCTTCCTAGAATATTGTAGGCCCTGGAGAAAAAAAGATGGAGCTCCTCATTTTACTAGGTGTTTTCAATTTTTGCTGCATTTTGTAATATTCTGCAATCACTATGATTTCTTCTTTTTGATACCATTTTATGTACTGAAGATATGGAAGAATAGTCCCCTCAAAAAACAACAGCAAAGGTGGGAATTTGCCCTTTCTCCATCCTTGAATGTCAAGGTGAAATGTGAACTGCACCACCTAACTGGTGCCATTGAAATGCTAACTGTATGAAGCCCACACCAAGTTATGTTATTGTTGTAACCGTAACTTTTGCATTTCCTTTCTCTGTGGGTAGGGTGGCAGAAGCTGGGGTATGACGAGTGAGGCCACAATTACATGACTGTGCCAGTTTGTGGGATGTGCCGGGGGTAGGGGGGACAGTCTTTAACAGTCCTCTAGAGACAAACCAGTGCATGCATATATAATAAGAAATAATCAATGTGGAGTCAGCTTCCTACGTGCAAGTTTCTAAGGGGTTGCCATAAACAACAGCATGGGAAAAATTCACACACTATGAAGATGACATTACTGCCAGTCTTTTTGTAAAAGTTTACAAAATTCCATTTTAAGAAACAAAATTGAAGCAACTGTTATATATTTTATATTTGGTTCTGACAAATAGGGAGTAACTGGTTGAGAATTTGAAGGTGTAAGGCAGCGCGGATATAAGTGATCATGAAGTGATAGTGTGATACTAAGGAATGGTAGGAGGGCAAACAGCAGAAAAAGGATAATGGACTTCTAGAAGGCAGACTTGAGCAAACTCATAGAATTGGTAGATATGGAAGGATATGGGAAGCAAGTCGAAGGGAAAAAATCAATGTAAGTGGGGTAGAATCCGTGGCTAAAATAAGGAAAGAACAAATTAAGAATTACTTAGATAATTTAAATGTCTCATGAATAATACTTCTTAAGGAAGTGGCTGAAGAGATCTCTAAGCCATTAGTGATTATCTTTGAGAACTCCTGGAGGACTGGAGAGATCCTAGAGGACTGGAAAATGACAAATATAATACCTTTTTATAAAAAGGGGAATAAGGACAGCCTGGGGAATTATCGACCAGTCATCTTAACTTTGGTACCCATCTAGATGTAAGCATCTAGAAGATAATAAGATGATACTTAGCAGTAAGAACTGATTTGTCAAGAACGAATCATGTCAAATCAACCTAATATCTTTCTTTTGGTAGGGTAACAAGCCCTGTGGATAGGGAGGAAGTAGTAGATATGATATATCTGGACTTCAGTAATGCATTTGACACTGTCTCACATGACTTTCTCATAAGCAAACTAAGGAAATATAGCCTAGATTAATTTGATATAAGGTGGGTGCACAACTGTTTGGAAAACTATACTCAGAGAGTAATAATCAGTGGTTCACAGTCAAGCTGGAAGGGCATATTGCGTTGGGTCCCACAGGGAACTGTCCTGTGTTCGATTCTATTCAATATCTTTGTAAACTATTTAGATAATAACATAGGGTGTATATTTTTAAAGTATGCAGATAATAACAAGCTGGGTGGGATTGCAAGCCCTTGGAGGGCAGGATTAAAATTCAAAATGATCTTGACAAAATGGAGATGTGGTCTGAAATAAATAGGATGAAATTCAATAAGGGCAAATGTAAAGCATCACATTTAGGAAGCAATAATCAATTATACAAATACAAAATTGGAAATGATTG
>ML675604.1:87571769-87621745 GCA_007922155.1 Mesoclemmys tuberculata
GTGGAATGATGTGGACAAATTGGAGAAAGTCCAGAGGACAGCAACAAAAATGATTAAAGGTCTTGAAAGTATGATCTCCAGGAAAATATTGAAAAAAAAAGGGTTTGTGTAGCCTGGTGAAACGAAGAGCAAGGGGGGACATGATAATAGTCTTCAAGTATATACAAGGTTGTTATAAAGAGGAGGGTGATAAATTGTTCTCCTTAACCACCAAGGACAGGATAAGAAGATATAGGCTTAAATTGCAACAAGGGAGATTTAGGTTAGACCTTAGGAAGAACTTCTTAAATGTGTAAGGGTAGTTAAGCACTGGAACAAATTACCTAAGGGAGTTCGTGGAATCTCTGTCATTGAAGGTTTTTAAGAACAGGTAAGACAAATGCCTGTAAGGGACAGTCTAGATAATACTTAGTCCTGCCTCAGTGCAGGGGACTGGACTAGATGACGTATCAAGGTCCCTTCCAGTCCTACAGTTCTATGATTCTATGGACTAACTACTTAGTAAAAGGTTAGTGTAGAGCTTCCAGAGCTGTAGCTAAAGCTTATAATAGTGTCTAATGTGAGAGACAGGAGGGTTTGCATCTGTAATTTCCCATTTGTCTTGTTGCCCTATGTAGCCATGTGTTTCAAATATCCCTACAGCCAAGTGACCTTGAGTAACTTAGTCGTTTGAGGAACTAAAATCTGGGAAAAGAGTGGGGTGAATGGACTAATGGCTAGGTACAGGGCCTGTAGAGTTTACTAATATCTGTTTTATTGGTTTGTATCTTATACTGAAATATTGCTAGTAAGTGAGAGTTTATAGAAAATGCTGTCAGGAGGGACATTTAAATAATTTGAAGTTGAGAAAATTTAAGGCAATTCTAATCCAGTTTTTGATTAAATTGTTGTTATTTGTTCTACAATACACTGGCAAAATAGGATTGTTGAGAACAAAGTTTCAACTTTAATATGAATTTCCAGGTTCTGTCAGTTTAAGTCAACACATCTTGTCCTATTGTATTAAATGCTATTGCTTACACATCACTCAAGAGTAGGCCACTTTTTTATTCCTGTTGTTGTAGCACACAAAGAACTGAAGAGCTTGTCTAACTCACACAACAGAAGTTGGTCCAATAAAAGATATTACTTCACTCACCTTGTCTGTCTTATTTTTGATAGGCAAATATAGTCCATTGACTACTTTGTTTGCTGTGATGGTTTGACTAGGGTTTGTTTCATTCATAGCAGATAGGGGCTGTGTAAATTTTGCATAGGAGGAAAAGGTGATGTGTCCAAGATAAAGCAAAGGTGAGTCAGGGGCCAACTATAGAACTCCATATGGTGTCCTACCAAACTGGCTGTTCCTTGACCATTTGAATGACTTAGTTACTTCTCCTCCAGACCAGGAGCTAAAGATTCCTGGTAGGTGCTGTTGTTGAGAAATATTACCACATTTTTGGGGTCATCTAGTCAACTAGATTGGGGTGACCATGAGTATTGAGTCTAACCTTCAATAATACTGTGATAATACCACTTCCCAGAGGTGGAAGAGGAACTGTGTTCCTCATTCAGGACTTATAATTGTTTTTAAAGCTACAGGTAGTCATCAGTCTCGTGACTATTGAGCCAGAGCACAGACTGTTGATACTGGCATGGTTTACTATGGCTTTAAAAGTAACTGGACTAAGTGCAAAGGACAGCAACCTCATTTTTCCCCTCAGTCTGAGATGCCCTGTTTCTGAAAACTTAGCATCCAGTTCAGCTGACCTTGGCTTGAGTGGTTGTCAAATCTGGTCTTGGAGATGGAAATTGGTATATTAGTTTTGGTATTTTAGTTCTGGCTTTTACTATCTACCAGCATTTGATGATAATTTTTAACCAAAGTCAGAAGCCTTCCAAATATACTATGTAAAGAGAAACTAAACCCATGAATGAACAAACTAGAATTAACGTAAATTTTGACAAACAACATACATTGATGTTAACTACCTCTTGTTGTTGGGGGTTGGTAATTGGTGCAGAATACATGTGAAGGGATAGTCTGGTTGCATTCTACCTGCAGAGCTCTGTGATGCCAGGTATGTCTATTATTTGCTTTTTCCTTAGCTACAGCATGCAGAGTTGGATTAGGGTTTACCATCTTTTCCTATATGTGGTTTACAACAGCTGGGTAAAGTCCACATCTTTCTGTCTCGGGGGAGCGGGGGGGGAAATGGAGGGGGGACGTGGAGGTGTTGTGTGTGTGTGTGTGTGTGTGCGCGCGTGTGTTCAATTTCCAAAGGGTTTTGCAATCTTTTCGTCTTTTTAATCAAAATTTTACCAACGTCTCCTTGAAGTGTAGGAGAGCTGACATGTGAGATCACAATAGCTCAGATCTAAAGTAGCCTGCAATTATATTTATTTAGATTGTTTTGGGTTTTATAAATTTATTTATTTTAAAAAGAATAATAAAAATATGCTGTCAAAGCTATTATGAGCACAATAATTATTTTTTACAATTATACACAATAAATATTTCATGCTTTGCATTCAGATGATTTGATCTCCTGAAAACTGAATAATGAAAAGTGTGTAATTTTAAAGTAATTTAATTCTTTCCTTTAACTCATCCTGACACTGAAGCACTACATTTAAAAAAAAACTCCTTTTGACTTCAGTGGGAGTAGGGTTAGGCCAGTGCTGAATGCTTTTGAAAATCGCACCCATACTACTTTCCTGAATAGGAGTGGATTTAATTACATTCTTAGGTGTTTTCTAGAATTGCGACCCATTCAAGGAGAAGAGGAGAAGCTTCTTTCTGCTTTATGCAGAGGAGGGGGAGCTAGGGTTTTCTCCACTCTCCCTTATTTTACTTCCTCCCTGTTCAGAGAAAACTCCCTTTGAAGCCAATGGAAATTTTGTGTGCATAAGGATTGTAAGCTCAAGTCAGTAGAGGCAGCCTAATAGTTTTCATGCTGTGAAATAAGAGCACAGTAATGTTGGTCGATGGAATAGGGATGGAGAGGCGAAAAGGGAGAGAATAGGACTTGGAAAAGCTAAGGAACAAGGAGACTGAAGGTGCCAGACAGGATGTGGGATGTTAAAAGACTGATAATAAATTGTAAGGAAGTTTGACCTCAGTGGAGTTATGCCAATAGGCTGGAAATAGAAGACAGATAACTGAAACATTTTAGCAGTTACAGATTTATATTACATAGAGATTATTAGCTGAATCTATGGCTATATAATATAGCTAGAAACACTGTAAAGCATTTTACAGATATTGCTTTGCAAATTTGGGAATTAAAAAAAAAAACAACCCAGGAAATTTCTATTCAGACACAGCATCTGTTTTTTTTTTAATGATATCCTGTGTTTGATTTGTTGCACCTCCGCCTCCCTCAAAGACTACACATAAGGCAAAGTGATCCTTGTTTTCTCTCTTTCCAGCCCAAGGAGAAAGAGACTGATTTCAGACACCTCACATGGCAACTCATTGTACTAAAACATTGAGGCAGCTTGAAATTTTTCTTTTCACATAATTTTCTGTGTGAGTTGACTGAGCAACATGCACTGAGGAAATTAAGAGAGCTGCCCACTGTCATCCACAGCCAGATTGGATTACCATTGAATTAAATATGAGTTTTGCCATTGACTTCAAAAGAGGCAGATTTGGTTCCCCATGAGGGTTTCAGAAGTGATTGTAATCCATGATTCTCTTGATTTCCACTCCTTTACTTCCTGTGAATAAAAATAGCAATGGTTTCAACAGGAAAAGTGTACAAGCTACATTGTCTACATAAGAATTACCAACTGTCCAGATGGAGGGCTTGTCTACACAGCGCGGCTCCCTTGATGCAAGGTACGTAAATTACATTACACAAGTAAGGTAACTGATATTGACATGACCTGCATCGAGTAGCTGCACTGTCTTCACTATGCTATATAGACAGGAGATACTCTCCTGTCGACATAGCTTACACTTCTTGTTCTGGTGGAGTACTGGAGTCGATGAGAGAATCACTCGGCAATCAATTGAGTGTGTTTTCATTAGACTCCAGTGCTGCTGCATTGATGGCTGTGGCACCGAGGGAGCCACTCACTGTAGACAAGCCTTGAGAGAGAGGTTCTCAAGCAAAATTTTGTTGTCTTATTCATCTTATGTGAGAGAAATTTTGCTTAATCAGAATTTGGTACTGTTTTTAAAATGGCAATGAAAAATAGGTGACTCATAAATAGTAATTATAAAAGATCACCATCAATGATCTCTCTCTCTTTCTAATGAGCCTGATTTGTAATAGATGGAGTCTTTGATGCATGGCATACGAGGTAGGAAATCTCAAAGTGATTGAGGTCACTGACTCATTTTCCCCTGGGTTTTACTGCTAAAAGGTTTTGTAGCCACTGGAGAAAATAGGGTGACTCCACTTTTTTGGTGTTGCGACTGGCTGGCTGTTAGGCTCAAGGATTCACTCTGTATCTTGAGTTTGTGGCTGAATAGCAGTTTTCCTATGATTACCAAACACAGGTACAAAATAGAGAAAATTGGGTGAAACTAAAATCTATCACACTCAGCTCACTCTATGAGCTTTTCCCTTACTTCCTGGTCCTGATAATTGTATATCTTCCCTGATTGAGCTAATTACCTCATTAGGTCAATTATTGCCCCCAGTGTCAACAGTCTCACCATACCATTTAATTGCCTCCAGTTAAGCCTGTAATCATCTGTTATGCAATTCCTTAAGTGACCAAGATGCTGTAGCTAGCAATCTGTCACCTACCTCCCCCATTTACTTAGTTGATGCCTCCTGGGCATGGGGTCCTCCTCCCAATCTCACCATTGCCCTCTTTGTGATGCTGGGGTTCTACCAGGTTTTCCTGTGCCTTTTTGAACTGGCAGTCCATGGGCTACCATTGGGGATGCCCAGCATTTCACCCACAAAAAGTACAGTTCAAGGGTGGAGGTTTGCCCCATATTTCCACCTTAGCCCATATGTTATCACATCATTCACATCCCATGGGTCTTTCCTATAGCTTATTTTGCCCCTTGTTTATGCCCACAGTGGGATTTTTCTCTTCCCTTGACTTGCCTTTCCCCATGCTAGGGGTTATCTGGGTAAGATTTCCCCAAGACCTTATTATTGAGGTCCTCTTCTCTTAGCGTATTTTCCATCTTGGACTTTGTCCTTGGCTTACTCCACCTAGGAATTGGCTGAGCCTCCATTCTCCTTCTCTGGTAGGTGTGTCAGATCCATTACACCCAGATCTACTGCACCCTTCTTGAATACTTCTCTCCCTCCCCAGTCCTCCAGCATTTTGATCCTCTTTGAGCTTATTGACATCTTTCTAAGGTTATTTAACAATGCTCTTGGACTGTTACCTGGAGGGTGTACTACCGACTGTTCTTCAGTCACACCACCAGGGATGCCTTCTCAGTTCTCCACTCTTTTTTTTTTCTAAGGGAAATGGAGACCAGTCCACATCCTTACTGCATAGGGCACTGACTTCACAACTCCGACTTCTTGCTGCTTGAACTTCCCTTCTATCTGCAGTAGAACAACCACCACTTGATAAGTGTTCCTTTCCACATAGACTCAATTAATAGTAATCATTACCCCTTTCTATTGCCACTGCAGCCTGACCAAGGTGCTCCGTGCCAGGGAATACACAGCTGCCAAGTCCACAATGCCCCTAATGGTTCTCCAGCCCACTTTGACAGGAGTTGTCCTTATCCCTGGCCTGTCTTTTATGCCTGTCCATCCACAGAACTCTCTGAACCCACAGTCCATGTATGGGCAGTCTTTCTTGATATGTCCTTTGCTGCCACTCTGATAACACCACTTGGTAGGTGCCAAGGGCTCCCTTGTTCACCTCTGGCATAGCCTTCCCAGGCTTTGATGGCTGTGGCTCCTCAAACTTCTTTCCCCCTCTTCCTTCGTGAGAGGGTGGGTGGAGCTCTGTCCTTGGAAAGTCTGCCTCTGCTAACTCTGTTAGCAGCCTCCAGTGGCTCCAGCTGTGCCTTCGGATCCAGACTATTGCAGCCTTGGGGAGGCTCTGTGTGAACTCTTTCAGAATGATTGAGTCTATTGTGGCCTCCACCACCAGTTGGCCCAGTCTGATAGTATCCTACTGTATCCCTGGGGACATACCCCACTGTTCCATTTGGCTGCCCTATATTTTTGGTGGTATTTCTTTGCCAGCAGGCCCATCCTATCCAGAATAGTAGCCTTCAGTGTGTCATAGTTCTTGCCTTGTTGCTTGTTTTGAGACACATAAGCCACATGGTCCTGTCATAGGTCAGGTAAGGGGCTAATTGCAGCATCAGTGCCCCTTTGTATAAGTATTACTATTGTATTAACACTTCCCATTTGTACAGTGCCTTTCATTCAGTGATCACAAAGTGCTGTGCATGCATTAAACTTAAATAGTTTGGTACTGGAACATACTATTTTCTATCTTACAATATGAGGGGTGGTGAAGCAAATTGTGAATAGATAATCAACAGTGTATTAAATATGAGTTTTTGAGGCAAAATCAGAGAATTTATTTTCCATCTGTTTGGTACACAGTACAGATCTGTACCCCATTTTCTCCCGCAAAAAGAATATCAACTTTGTGTCCTGAAAACTTGAGGAAATTTGATAAAATTGTAATAGAAATTATTTCAAGGGTGATTTTTAAAGGTTACTTTTTAATCATAAGGTAATACAGTTGAGAATGATCAACTAATGACTTCTTAAATTTGCACTGGTGTCAAACATAGTAATTGATATTTGATTAAGATTACAGTCCTATACGTGGAATTCTGGTGCTAATATAAAAGATACCAAAGAAACGTCAGTTGATATGAAGAAAAAAGTACTTTATGCAAGTACTTTGTAGTAACTTATACATCTCTTTAGATGGTTCCCTTGTGAAGTAGAGATTTATTTTATAGTGGAGGGTGTGAATTAATGAAATCTACTCTAATTGTTATGCTGCATCTGATATTATTGTCTATATTAAATAGAGACTGGTTTTTAATAGTTCTGGTGAAAGAGAGATTGATTAATTGCATGCAAAAGACAGCTAAAAGGTATGTCAACATGAAACTATGCTGGGTAGAAATTTCTTCATTTGGATGATTTTGGCCACAGATGTTAGCTGTTTTGTATGGAAATAAAGGTGTTATTTTACAAGTTTCTTAGGGAGAAAAAGCTTAAAAGCTTTTGAATGCAGGAGATGTGGTCCGAAGTGCTAGAGGACATTCATGGAATGTTAGGTGGAATCTATAGGGAAATAATCAACAGCAGCATCTGGAAAGGAACTGTAAGTGGCTTTAGGGTTTAATTTTAATGCAGGTATTTAAAATGAAATTAACTATAAGTGTTAGTACGTGAGAAATCACTGTGAGGTAGGTAAGTGTTGAAGGTGTATTATGTATAACACAAGGATTAGGAAAAAGATATAATAGAATTCTTAGCTGATGACAGCAGAATTTCTAAAAACCTGAAAACAGTTTGAATTAAACTGCATATTGGCTTCATATAAATGAAAACTGCTCGGGTGAAGAATTTATTAGTATGAGAGGGAAAAGACAGGATGGACATGTTTCTTGGCCCTGTCTCCTTTGTGCCATCCTTAGTGGTACAAAAGAACTGAAAAGTTAGCTGGCTGAGGATCCCGCATGCGTAGAGGAATCTCCTGACAATGTGAAATTGTTTCTTCCTTTCCCATCTCCTGGCATAAGGGACATTCCAGGCATTTTGAAAGTAGCACAGGGCATGGGTGGAGTGCCATGCACTCTACTGATCTCCACTTGTGTAAATGTTGTTACCAATCAGCAGAATTTAGAACCGTGTTGTGATCAAGTTGACTCTTGGCTGCCCAGATTGCAGGGAATGGAAAGGTTCTCCCTGCTGAGGTGCACATCATGAGAACCCAGCCAAATATCTCTTAACTAGTGATGACCTCGCTTTGCTTCCCAAGTTGCCTATTCAGCCTTAATTCAGTCCCTTTGTGCAAATGCATTATGACACAATCTTTAATTATCTGATTACATACTATGTTTTCCAGCTAGTACCAGTCTCCTCGCACCCATTTCCCAGTCCCAATCTCCTTGTGCAGCCATTCCCAGATTTCTCTGCCTCTCCTGGCTCCCAGTCCCAATCACCTTTCACAAACAGTCCTAGTCTCCCATGGAAATCACAGTTGCAGTTTCCCTCCCATGCCACTCTCTCCCTGTCCCTCCCTGCTCTCCGCCCCGGCACCTTTTCACCCTGGTTCACCCAGGTCTACTGGATTAAAAAAGGTTAAAGCTCATTTTAAAAATTTTTGTGTTATTTACTTTAATAATACAGTAATTTAACCAATGCAGCAGTAATCTCAAATACAATTAGGAGTATATTTACCAGCCAATATAGTGTAACAATGGATAATTGTTACTAGAGCTGGTAAAAAAAATGGAAAAATTTCACAAAAAGCTCGACAAACCCTGGGCGCCAGGCCGCCAAAGGTGCTTAGAAATTTAATTCTAGTGCCTAGTATTTCTCCGAGGGGAGCGGCTGCCACACTCCGGCCAGGGCACCACTGCATCCATGTGGCAGGGCCAGGAGTGGGGAGTGCTGTGGCTGCTGCGCTTCAGCCAGGGTGCCCTGCTGCTGGGCCCACGTTGTGGGAGGGGGGGCGGGGGGAATGGATGGGTCCGGGAGGGGAGAGCAGCTGCTGCACTCTGGGCAGGATGCCCTGCCACTGGGTCCATGTTGTCTGGCTCCTTAATTTTTGGGCTGGCTCCAAAGCAAATTTGTTGAGCCCTGCATTAAAGTGTTATCTTTTTACTAAAAAAATCATTAAAATTGCAAACTTAGAAATGTTTCAACCAACTCTAATTATTAATAATTAAAAAGACATCAGAACAATTTCACTTAATATGCTTAAACATAGAATCATAGAAATGTAGGGCTAGAAGGCACCTTGAGAAGTCATAAAGTCCAGTCTCCTGAACTGTGGCAGGACCAAGTCAATCTAGACCATTCCTGTCAGGTGTTTTTCCAAACTGTTTTTAAAAGCCACCAAGCAAGGGGGATTCCACAACCTCCTTTGGAAGCCTACTGCAGAACTGAACTACCCTTATAGTTAGAAAGGTTTTTTTCTAATATCTAACCAAAATCTTCCTTCTGCAGATTAAGCTCATCTTCTCTCCTACCTGCAATGGGCATGGAGAACATTTGATCACCCTCTTCTTTATAACAACCTTTAATGTATTTGAAGACTGTTATCAAGTCCTCTCTGTCTTCTCTTCTCAAAATTTAACATGCTCAGTTTTTTACCTTTCCTCATTGATCATGTTTTCTAAACCTTTTATTGTTTTTGTTGCTCTCCTCTGGATTCTCTCCAGTTTGTCCACATCTTTCCTAAAGTGTGGTGCCCAGAACTGGACAAAGTACTCCAACTGATGCCTCAATGGTGCGGAGTAGAGCAGGACAATTACCTCCCATGTGTTACATACAACACTCTTCTTAATACACCCCAGAATGATATTAGCCTTTTTCACAGCTACATCACATTGTTGACTGATATAGGTAGCTTGCATGGTCACTATTTAAAAATGCCATCGTTCTCCTGTTCTGAGCGCTCTGGGATGTTCAAGATACTATCATTTCCTCCTGAGATTTAAACTAGGAAATAACCGTGATAAAAAATGGCCAATGTGAATTGTTTTTTTAGTAGTGACCTGTACAGCTTACAAGCTATGCTTGTGAACAAGCAGCCAACCATGGTTAAGTAAATGGACATTAGACTTTTGCTATCTTTGGACATTAACATGAGTGATGTACTAAAGTAAGGTGTCCATGCTGAATTTATTAAATGTATTAACAGCTTTCATTACCATTGACCAGGAGATGTAATTGACTAATGTCTGAGATCCGGTGGGGCTCTTTAATATGTTCATTTTTCCCTCTTTGAGGGCTTTCACATGTGGGGTCTTGTAAGATTGATCTCCTTTCCAATGTGTATGGATTGATCTCCTTTCCAATGTGTATGAAGGGCACTATTCCTTCTATCTTCTAGAACTTTGTCTTCTTTGTTGCCTGTAAAGCACCATGCACTCCAATAGCATTATGTACTGTAAATAATTGTAGGGGAAATTGTGGGAGATTTTGGCTAGGTGTCATCAGTAGGCTGTTGATTTTTCAGTTTTATGTATCCTTTTAATCAAGCCCAGATGTCTGAGTCTAATTACTTTTCCAGTCTCTGACCAAGATAGGGATGTGGATGAAAGTGAGCTGGTTGCAATTCATCTTGGTTAATTGAGAAATGCTACTTGTTAGCTACAGGAAGCATTTAGGGGAGTAGATGAAGTTTGCTACAATGGGCGACTGCCTTCGTAGCAGCAAAAACTGTTGTTCCTTTTATCAATTTTGAGTCCTTTATAATGTAGACCTAGCTCAGGTTGTCCATGTCTTTACCCCCATTCTCTCCCGCAGGCTAAACAAACAACCCAAGTGCACCGCAGACTAAACTAAAAACACAAGTGCATCCACGACTATACAACACAAGCTGCCTGCTTCCTATATAGCATGGGCTGCTACGAGCAGCTGTGTGTACTCAAACCTCTGCATTGGCTCTTTGTTTGCCACAAGATGGAACCTAAGGTATTGGTGATAACTTTGAAAGCCCTGAAGACCTGTTCTTCATTCTTTGCCTCGTCATGACTATTGGGGGCTGTCAAGGTACATACAATTGTTCAAGAGTGTTTTTCTTTCCGCCAACAATTTACTAAGGCCATACAAAACCTCCCAGATTTACAATGTTCAGAGTATCGCAGCCGGACTCTCACTTCACTTCAGTTCATTCTTATATCTCCCTGATTGGCTGGTGATGCCATGCCCCTTATGTACCTGCGAGGGCATGGCTGACCACATTCTAGGAGGTTTGAGGGAAATGTAGTTCTCAGAAAGTCTGGAAAGTTCCATGAGATTTTACAAAGGTCCAGAGCATTCTAGGAAATTAGTGAAAAATGAATCCATTTATGGAATACCTGGAACCTCAAGCATTCTGTTTTCCCTTTGTCACTAACAACAAAAACAGCACCCTGACCCCAGCGCTCCCCAAGCCCAGAACTGGAGGCAGTTTCCTGGATTGCTTTTCCCTAAGTCCAGCCCTGTGTGTGTATGTTTTGGACTTCAGAGTGGGAGGTAGTGCATGAAATAACTCTTCTTTTCTTATTATGGTCTAAAGCAAAGACCCCATCAAGAATGTATCCTGGAATTATGATTTGTTGTTTTACTTTTTACTTTTTAAAGAAGTGAAGGATGGGTGAAGGCAGATGTCCATTGGGAGCTAGTTAAGGAGTGGCTGCAGCAAATGTTCAGTCTCCTGCTGACTTCAGGTATGATATTAGAAGCTCTGAAAAGGGCAGTACTATCACAATGCAGATACCCCCTGAGAGAAGTATCTAGATCAGTCATGTAAAGGATCCATGAAAGATTGTCATTACCATAGCATAGTGGTTTTCAACCTGTGGTCTGTGAACCTCCTGGGGTCTGGAAACTATGTCTAAGATTTCCGAAGGAGGCTGCACCTCCAGTTGAAATTATTTAGGAGTCTGCAAATGGAAAAAAAGGTTGAAAACCACTGATCTAGGTGGATATATCCTTCTTATCTGACCCTATTTAAAGTCTTTCAGAAACAAAGAAATAGGGCCAGCTTAAAAATCAGTCCATTTTCATAGTACTGTAAAGAGCATATACCCAGTGTAATATGATCCTGTGAGCAGAAGTTGCTGCATTTTGCATCAGATGTATGTCGTGAAGAAGCCCAACTGAAAACTCTGTATACAAAGGAATTGTGATATTTGTGCCTTTTGGTCACAAAGGGATATGAAGTTGTGAGGTTACCATGGAATAAAAAGAATGTAGCCCGTGTAAAGTGTGCAACTAAAAGAATTGTTTTTGAGCCACGTCCAACATATGGCTTCACATGGCAACAATATGGTAGAAAATAATGCCAGAATTTTCAACTTGGTTCATTCCTTCTGAACTTGCTCCTTACTAAGGAAAGGAGAGGTGAAGGATGAGGAAGAAAGAATGAACATCTGTTTAATCTTTGGGGCTGTGGAAAAGCATTCTATTTCACAAAGCGTCAAAGAAGCACGTTCATCATTTCACTTATTTTAAAAAGTGTATTAAGAAATTGGTAAAGCTCATAATTATGTTAAGCCTAAGCATCATTAGAACTCACTGCAGTGTTCTTCATTAAACAGGGAGGAGGGATTCAAAGCATGGTTTATTCCTCTTCTGATGCCAACATTACAGGCAGCTCTGAAATGTAACGTTTACAGTCTCTGGTGGGAGGCTCATTATATATTGCTATCAGGGATTGCGGATATAAAAACAAATGATTTTTAAAAAGTAGGTGCTTCTGAGGCTTGTAAAAATGAAATTTAGCCACTTGTTTTTAATCATGGTTTTTCTAAAGTAAGTAAGAAAAAGTCTTCATATCTTTAGGGTAGGATCCACAAAGGGACTGAGGCATTACAAAGCTGAGTGTTGCAAACCTAATGTCTGAGCACCTACAAAATCCAAGAACAATACTGTGATCCAAAAAGCTGAGCTAGGCACCTAGGCTCCCTGTATAATGAATGGGAAGAGATCGATACCTAAGAATGCAATCTACAAAAAGCCAGCACACCATGGGAGAAGTGGCCTAAAGAGATGCTGACCAGAGGAGTGTATGTCCAGCCCCTCCACTCCCTCACAGATGGGTGCCTAAGTGCAGGCTGCAGAAAGGTACCTCAATCTCCTTAGCAATCCACCTGGAGTTAGATTGCTTAGGCATCTAATGGGTTTCTTGTGGAAATGAGTTAGGTGCCTGCCTTTCTCCACACAAAATTGCCAGAGGTGAAAGTTCCCCCCCTTACAACATTTAGCCCAGTGATTAGAGCACTCTCATGGGATGTGGGAATCTCAGGTTCAATGCCCCCTCTTTGACAGAAAAGAGAGAGGATTTGAACAAGGGTCATTCCCGCTTGCTTGCAGGCATGCTCTCTCATGCACTTTCTACCTCCACTCCTTGACTTTTCAACTGTGGATAAAAACTTAAATAGTCAGAGAGAGATTGAGAGTCTGGAATGCATCTGTAGTCCATTGGTTAGGAATGAGTCTGTAGCCCATTGGTTAGAGCAACCACCTGAGAGGTGTGAGACCCTTGGTCCTGTTCCCAGTGGAACAGCTTCAACAGGAAAGACTGAGGGAGCCCCACATCAGATTATCCCATAGCTCAGTGGCAAAAGCTCTCTCCTGAGAAATCGGAGGTCCCCCTGTTCAAATTCTTTCTCCCCTTCTGGCAGAGAGGGAGGAACTGAACCTGGGTCTCCCACAACCCAGGCGAGTGCTCTAACCACTTAAAACTTATAAGGTGGGGACCATCATCTCTTATTCCTCACAGATTTTGAATGGGAACCAATCCGGTAGGCACCCTCTGAACATACCTACAGGATCAGTCCTCACAGATAGCCAAATGCCTGTCCCTCCCTGGTTTGTGGATTGCTCTGGGGCATAGGCTGGACACCTAGAGGGAAGCAGCAATGCACATACCCAAAGGCAGAAACATATTCATCTAGGGTGCTTTTATCCTGAAAAACATAGAATCCAGGTAAGCTTAGATTTCTACAGGTCCCGGTGGGAGTTTTGTGCAATGCAGTGGAGCCAAAACTGGGACTTAAGTGCCTAAAATAGGGATTTAAGCATCTGAGTCTGGGGTTTAGGCACCCAAGTACTTTCGTGAATACTCTTAGTCACATATAGATGGAAATACAAAAGCAGCAATAGAATGTTTTCAGGTTCTCTGCGGTTCTTTAGCCAATGCTGAATTTTATGGATACGCAGAATTTTCTAATGTGCTGAAACAGAATATACTTTATGGTCCTTATAGTGTGTTTAATTCTATATACTGTATTCTATATCCACCATAATTTCCTATGTATCTCCTGAAATGGAAGTAAGTGGATATAATTGTCAGAGCATACCATGACTTTTTCTAAACACTGCTTCACTGAATGTCCGAGTGAAACACTTGAAACATGCATAGTGTTTCTGAGAATTTGTCAAGTTCACTTAACTGCTCTGTTCACTCAGAGTGCTAACAAGTGCTGTGCTGTGGTTCAGTTAGGACCACAAAAATACTCACACTTAGCCCTGCTTCAAGTTTGAAATGTAACCCAAACCAGTAGTGTTTCACTAGAGCTTTGTGCATAATTTGTCCTTTTTGTCTTTTTGCTCTAGCTGCCCTACATTTTTTCCTAGTTGCTCATAAACTGTTCACAGCATATTTAGAATTCAAGTCTCGTTTACTGGGGTAGGTTGTCTGAGGTAAGTCACAGGTTGGAAGCCCCATAATGTTTTGTCTTCATCTCTGAGTGGCCGAGCATATTCCATGCGATTCAGAGGTTCAGTCCAGTTTATAAGAAAAAAAAGTCAGCTGGTTTATCACAGAAGCTACAGTAGAGTTGATATCTTTCTGATCTAAAGTAAAGCAAAATACTGGGGGAGTCTGACACTTTTACCTAGTTCCTGTGTCTGACTCCTGTAGGTTGTGGTTCTGATTGTTGTGATTTATTACCTCATATCATTTCATTGTTTTATTTTATATTTGGCCTGACAGAAATTTCATTTTGTATAAATGGAAGCTGCTTATTTGTTTTGCTGACATATGAGGTCTCTTGTTGTGTACTACTGAGGCCTATAGGGTATTATGCTCAGAGAAAGACCTGCACATACAGCACATATCCTTGTAATTCCCTATGTTAGCGGGAAGTGAGTTAGTGGTATATTTTGCCTCAAATAATTCCCTTTTTTTATGAGGGGAACTATATTTGTATAACTGATATAATTCTATTTTGCCATCAGACTGAAGTCCAGTGTATTGTTTCAGGACTACATATTCTAAAAATGCCTTCACTGTGCTTCACTTATTATTTGAGTTTTGTCTCATCTTGTATGTCTTATTCATCATCGTATTACCCACACCACAAAGTGGGTCAAAGCCTTGAGAAGGTGCAGCTGCAGCAGAGGGGTACCATGCTCAAAAGAACAACTTTCAGCATCAGATGGATGCAGGTGGATGCAATGGGCCAGAAGTAGGGTTCCTTAGCTTCTTCCCATTGGCCATTTCCCAAATATGCATTTCTACTTAGAAATTCCTGAGAACTTCTGACCTAAATAATCTTACCAAAGTCAGCTGGGATCAAGAATGCTCAGAGAGGCATATGTTTGAGCTAGAGGCTGGGGAGCAAAATATATCTTTTCATTTTAATAAGAATATTGAATCTTTGCCCATGAGTGAGGGTGATGGGAGGGACAGGCAAGAACATCTTTCACATGAGAAGCTTCCACCTCACGCCCATTTCATATAATAACCCATGCAGGGAATGTCTACACTAGAGTTAAATGGCAATCAATTAACTCGAGTTAGCTAAAATGTTTGTACAGGCTGATCTGCACGTTTCACAAATGGTGGTGGTTTACCCTTGGCTGAGTGATAGAGTAAAGATTAATGGCTCAGCCCTCGACTAAACTACAAAAATTTTATCCTGGAACAGATGTGTGTAAAGTGTTCACATTCTCATGTAGAAATCTGTTAGCTAATTTGAGTTAATTAACAATTTGTTGATTTGGAGCTAAAACATGAGCGTACACAAACCCTGAGAGTAATTGGTAATTGTCTTGAAAGAGGCAGGAAAGAGTCCATAGTAAATATGAAGGCCTGAGATTAATTGTGGAGTAATTATCTTGAAAGAGGCAGCAGAGAGTCCATAGTAAATATGACGGCCTGTAATAATTTAGACCATTATATCTGTTTAATGCTGTGTTGGGAGTGGACTATGGGAAGTTTCCCACCCCCAGTTGCATCCTCTACATCAGTAGCATCCTTATAGACATTTTCAAGTGGTAGGGATGGCTGATCGCAGCTGTCAGGGGTTTGAGGTATTTGATGGAAATCAGTGACGTCATATTCTCAGTCTGAATCAAACTGAAAAATACCACAAGATAGACTGGAGTCTAGGTTTCCTTCCTGAGCTTGGCTGTTCCTGGCAGGACTTCCTCCATTCTAATTCCGTCTCCCTGGATAGCCTCTTCCACAGCTCCTATATCCAGAGTGGTGTTAACAAGCCATAGGTGCCATGAGTTAGCAACATTGCAGGTGCACTATGCAATTTTCTAACACCCAAGAACATGAGGATCAACAGAGGAGCCCTGCAAGCTATTGATATGAAATGCCTTATCACCTCTGTTTTATGAGATCACCTTCAGAACAAACTGATTTTTCAGTATAAGGAATACCTGAAAAATCCAGGCTTCAGGTAGCAAAAATGTATAGACTATGGATGGGTAAGAATCCAGTTTATCTGAGTTCTTTTCTGATTTGTGTTACTCTGAAAGGAGATCAGAAGCATGTTGGTTTTCCCAAAAGAGGGACAAGGAATAGGAATTACAATCAAGTGCATTGCACTAACCCTTAGGACTTGTTGCTTAACTGCTGGAATTTGGCTTGTTACTCTTTTCACCTGTGAAGAGTTGATGTAGCTGCACTTGTAGGGTGCTGATTTGGTGGGCTGGATCTGAGTTAAGAAGGGTGGTAGGTGCTGGTTTTCCTGGGTCTTCATCCCTCCCTTGCCCAGTCTTTCAGTTATGTGCATCAGTTCCACCAAAAATGTAGCCAAAGTGTATGGCTTGAAATGTATAGTTTTGATTCAGATTATTAAGGTTCTTAACTCTTCAACATCATTTTATCATTAGGAGCAGATTCTCATAAGCTCTCTAGTGCATTACCTACATAAAACCCATGGCTTACGATCACTTTGCCCACTTAGCGTATCAGACTTTTGCCTATTTGAAGGTTCTGTAGTAGAATTCTCTCCTCTGTGATTTTCAATTCACAGATTCACGCAGATTCAGTTGTAGCTTTTAAATCTAAATTGTCAGTCTTCCTGTTTATACATTATCATTTGTGTTTTTAACTTGTTTGTGTTGTCTTTTTTCAAGAATATAACTAAGTCAACCAGCCAGTGTCTTTTAGAGGTGTTAACCCAGCATTGGTATTTATATTTTGACAGTCTAAATTCCCCCTGGTGTTACAGTTGTGATTCTGTTAAATGAATTAGCCACTTAATGATGTCATGTTTGATCTGGTTTGTCTTTTGTCTTGCAGCAGTCTAGTAATTATTGTAATGTGTGAAGCTATAGTTGAGTCATTAATGGAAATTACTATGGAAGTCTTTAGAACTTTTATTATACTACTAAAAATCCCCTTAGTAAATACCCAGTCTGTGAAGAGCAGAACGCACTTCAATTCCTCCAGCAATGCCCTGAAATATCTAATATCTAATACAATAATTTTCCATGAGCTCACACAATCTCTTGATAGGATACAGAGTGACCTAGATAAATTGGAGGATTGGGCCAAAAGAAATCTGATGAGGTTCAAGGACAAGTGCAGAGTCCTGTACTTAGAATGGAAAAATTGCATGCACTGCTACGGACTGGAGACCGACTGACTAGGCAGCAGTTCTTCAGAATAGGACCTAGGGATTACGGTGGCTACGAAGCTGGATAAGAGTCAACGGTGGGTCCATATTGCCAAGAAGGCTAATGGCAAATTGGGCTGCATTAATAGGAGCATTGCCAGCAGATCAAGTGAAGTGATGATTCCCCTCTATTTGGCACCAGTGAGGCCACATTTGGAATATTGTATCCTGTTTTGGGACCCCCACTACACCAAGGTCGTGGACAAATTGGAGAGAGTCCAGTGGAGGGCAATGAAAATAATTAAGGGGCTGGAGCACATGACTTATGAAGAGAGATTGAAGGAACTGGGCTTGTTTTGTCTGCAGAAGAGTGAGGGAGGATTTGATAGCAGCCTTCAACTACCTGCAGGGGGATTCCAGGGAGGATGAAGCCAAGCTGTTCTCAGTGGTGGTAGATGACAGAACAAGGAGCAATGGTCTCAAGTTGCAGTGGGGGAGGTCTAGGTTGGATAATAGGAAAAATCTTTTTTACTAGAATGGTGGTGAAACACTGGAATAGGTTACTAGAGAGGTAGTGGAATCTCCATTCTTAGAGGTTTATAAGGCCCTGCTTGAAAAGCCCTGTCTAGGATGATTTAGTTGGGGTTGGTCCTGCTTTAAGCAGGGGGTGGGACTAGATGACCTCCTGAGGTCCCTTTCAACACTAATCTTCTATGATAAATAAATGTTAATGTGAAACTTCAAACTATTTTCCACAGTACAATAAGCAATCAATAAGAAAACTGGACAAAATTAATAGATATAGGCTTATTTGTGCTAACTTCATTAACTCATTGGTCAACCATTTCTCCTCCATCATAATTACCTTATGTTTTTCTGGGCTGCTCATTTGTAGCAATATTTGTTGAGGCTTTGTTGTGGTCTCTTTGTATCGGAATCACATATTGTGGCATGTGGATAAAGCAAGCTTCTTTAATTAAAAAAAAAAAGAATTGAGGGGATGCCATATACTTCTGTTTTTGCCACTCACTGTTTGAAGGGTATTTTGGGTTTTCTTGGTATTTAGACATACAGTAAATTTAGAATGTAGCTAGGTATAAATCGATGTAGAACTATCATATAAATAGATTAACTAAATTTATAATCCACACTGTCAAATTTACCAATCTGGTCTTGAATAACTAGTGTTCCTGGGTAATCCCTTGCTTTTAGGCAACTAAACTGGGATTTTCGAGCAGGACCCTAATAGAGTTTGAACACTTGAATTAATTTATTGAGAATCTTGGAGCTTCCTTTTTCTGAGACTGCTTTGAAGTTTTAGAGAGAAGTGAGGGATGAGTAAATGTCACTGGAGGGACATGGAATTGGGAACCATAATTTCACAACCTTCTACAACTAATATCTGACAGCCAGATTCTGCCTGGCCCTTATGTGGTACAGTAGGAGGGGGTGGAGTAAGAAGTCTCAAACACTTCTTGTGTAGCCTGTTTAAGACTCGGGCAGAACTGCAGTGGGGAGATGCAAGATATTTCCTGGTACTGTTTCTGGAGTGGTGTGGCTTCATGTCATGCCCCAATGCAGCTTTGTGACTATGAACCCTGTGGTTGCACAAGATTACTGCCTGGAAATATAAAACACATGAAACTGGAATGTATTGCTAATGTGTAGTTGGAATTTGTTCCTTCTTACCAGTTTAGTTGGCTAAATAAAGCTCTAAAGGAGTAAATCAGCAACAGGTTTCTATGATTTTCTGTGCCACACAGGCAGCAGGAGGCCAGGGATACTGGCAGAGCAGCAGGGTGCCATTCAGATAATTAGCAGAAAGATAAGCTTGCTGCTGAAGTCCATAGAAACCAAAACTCATATGTTGGGAAATTCTGTGGGAGCTCTGGAGCTGTTTATTTGATTTGAAGATTTATTATTTGATTTGTTTACAGTTATGGTTATTTTAAGAGGATTATGATGCTATGGTTAAGGCTTAGTTTAAACCTCTATTCTCAACTATTTATAATTTGGGGAAGAATGTTTCTATGCAGAAATTTGGCATACAGTGTCTCAGGCTGGGTAGTCAGTCATTTTCTGTCTTTAAAATTTGGAAAAAAAATATTTGGCTGCTTTCTGTTTAGAAGGAAGCAAACATTTTTGCACTAGTTTTCTATGCATTTTGTTTTCTCTTGGCAAAGCCTGATACATAGGGGTGGAAACAAATTTACCAAGCTTTTTAATCTTTTATGTCAACCATTTCCTTTTTGATATTTCAAACAATGTGCTTTTAGTAGTTGTTACTATTTAATACAGCCGATACATAATTCAATAAATAGCTATTTCTTATATTTTGTTGCATCTGGTTCCATTGAAATATTTCATATAAAATGATTTAGTCAACATTTGCTCTTGAAACAATATAATTTACATATGTTTAATGATATGATTAACATAAATGATTGTATAGTCCTATAAAACTGCTCTTCTTTCTTTTAACCTGTCAGAATGTACAGGGTAATTTCATTTTTCTTTTTTATTTGTTTTGCTTTAATTTTTTTTTAGGTCATGTGGATTGACTGCTGTGGAGCTTTACGTATCTTCTTCGACTCCCACACTTTTTATTGTGCAGTATCAGAGCTGCGTTGAATAACTTCTGCTTCATATGGTTCCCTGTGACTGGGAAAGTGGAGGCTGAATTGAGCAGATTTGTTTCCAACAAATGACGTAAAGTTGAGAGACAAAGTTGGACATATGTTCCCATGGAAGCTATGCACTTGCAAAAACTCCTAAGCCCCAGTGGGATGTAGGGAGAAAGAAAGGAAAAGGGTCAGATATGCTCTTAGGTTCTGCTCTTTGCATGTATTCCTTGTCCCCAAACAGGAGTAGATCTCCTTTTTTCCTCCTTCACTGGACTTAACTCTTCAGTGTCCTATCTGTCCAGTGAGTAGCCATAAACCCAAAGGCCGTTCTTTATATTCAAAACAGTTCTAACATGCCACTTAGTTTGAAAGGCTACAGTTCTTCCACTGTGTGACAACCCTTTCTTTTCGCAGCTTGTTAAATATATTTTGGCTAGAAGGCTTCTTCTTTGTGCCCCTCTTGTCTGCCTGGATCCACTTATACTACTGTATCCCTCTCCTCCCCCTTGCACTGCTGCTTGGTTGCCTCCTTAAAATGGCCACCTCGGAACTGTTGTCCTCTTTGCCCTCTAACCATCTTCTGTAATTGTTGACCCAGTGCAAATCGTATGGGGCTTTTTAAATTGGTCTGAGGATTTGGCCCAATGATTTCCATGGAAGTTTTGCCAAAGTAAGAACTGAATAAGGATTTACATGGTTTGGCCCATAGAATGAAAAATTTTGGCAACCAAAGTTTTATTAACATGTTTCATACCCTAAATGTAAGGTTCAGTTCATTTAATTCATTTTAGCTTTTATTTTCAGCAATAGTCACAATTTTATTCATAGCACAGCTGTGGCATTTGTCATGTAACAGCAATTACCTGATAATCATGAAAATACCCAGATGTATGCCCTTAGTGCTTAAGTCTTGCCATATTTGTGAAAAGAACTTTAAAAAAGAAAAGAAAAGAAAAATAATATGCAGCAGATGTGAAAGTTTTACCTTTAAATTTAAATAGGTTTATATTCTCAGAGAGTGTGGGCTCAGCACGGGCCAAGAAAGTTTTAGCTCACCAGATGTTGCACATGATCTCATAGATACTATGCAGCTGTTTTCTATTTCTTTTTTTTACAGTACTCAGATAAATGTACACTAAATGCATTGATATTTTATTGTATTTTTGGTAGGTTTGTGCATGTTACTACAGTGAATTTAATTTAATCTGTGGCCCACATATGCACACAGCATCAACTGAAGTCAATGGGAGACTATAGATGATGGTATAAAAGTACATTACTGTGCTGCTGGGTCCCTTTCCAATACTGCACTTGAAAATAGAAGTTCTCCAATCACTAGGTTGAGACTGCAGTGACAGCGCTAATCAGACTGAGTTGAAAAATGGGTTTTGCATCTAGTTGTGAATGCTGTGAAGTTAGGGATTGCTTTTCTTTGCAAGAGTGACTTCTTGTGCCTAGATCCGATTTTTGTGAAAACTCTGTCTCCTGTATTCATGAGCCTTCCCTTATTGGTCCACAGTTTCATTATTTCAGTGGAATTTAGCTGTCATGGGAGATCATGGCATTCTCTCAAGTAGCCAGAATTAATCCCATAGAGGGCTTTAACTGTTGAAATGAAGACATTGAACTGGACTGCATTCAATGCAGTGCGCAGAGCACAGTGTCTCCCAGAGCTCCTGATGGTGCCATGTGCTTACACACTATCCTTTACCCAGAATGGGTCTGTGGCAATATGCCCAAATTTAACCATTTGAATGATTTTTAAGGACATACAGCTTTTCTTCCTAAACTGCTGTAAAACTATTTCAGAACATCCTGTGAATATTTAAATACCTAGGGCCTTAATTACAATAGTTCCCCTCCTGTCCAGTTGATTCAGTAAGAGACAAGCCAAATAACAAAATAGAGAAATTTCATTTCCCTCCATCTGCTTTTGTGCCCCTCATTCTCTTTACTCCCCCTTCTACTCCTTACGCTCTACTTATTCCTTTGACGTTATTTCTGCCTTCCTCTTCTCTTCCTACCTCAGCTTCACACCCTTTTAATCTGCTTTTACACCTGTAAAATTCTTCTTGTCTGGCAAGCACCTTCCCTGTTCCCCTTTAAATCTTTTTGAAAACCAACCTCTTCCAGCATGTCCTCCTTCCATCTAATCATTAATAACCTCTTTACCTCCCCCTCCAGCCCTATTTGTGCGTTTTAGTCTTGTCTGATGTATGACTCAGTCTTACAAACATTTACACACGTGGTTAACTTTATTTAGTTGGACTCACATACATAAATGTTTGCAGGATTGGGACCCTAGATTGTAAGCTTTTTCACACAGGTACTGTGTCGTATGCCATAAAGCACAATGTTCATTTAATTAAAAATTATTTTAAATAATCCTAATAATTTATGGCCCCAATAGAGAAATGGAAGATGCATGCAAATGAACTCTGCTTCCTCCCAGCTTCCCCCATGAAATGTGTGCAACACTTGGTCCCACTGATTTTTTTAAAGGCATCCTGCAGGCCTGTTTCTTTTGCTGTTGACAAAATGACTTCATACCCAGGTTTATGAGAAGCAATGATAAAACTGATAACATATCCAATGTGTATCTTTATTTATTAGTGAATATATCATCTTGTGTTTCAGGAACTCCAAATATCTGGACTTCCTGAATATGTTAAAATTGTAGAAGTTGGGCCAAGAGATGGATTACAAAATGAAAAGGTAATTTATTTCATCATCCATTTTAGCATTGTTTCATGTGGATATTTATCATTATCTACAATTTATATGTCATAATTTTAAATAATTTTTCACCTAATTAATTGGTTATTAAAATGGATATTTAAAACAGATGGCAAACCATAACTACGGCTTGTTGTGCTGAGATATGCTTGCTTTACTATTACAGAATCCTCCATCTCTTCTACTCCCATTTGTTTTGTCCATCAGTTATGTTATGTTATAACTCAGATTGAAAACGCTTTGGTGCAGGAAATGTCTTTTTAATTAGTATCCACACACTGCCTAGCTCTCTGTGGCACTAATCCCTGATCAGCACCCTTAAATCCTACAGTAATAAATAAGGCTCTGTCATCCTTCCTGAGAAGCAGCCTATGGGAGAAGAAAAATAACGTGCCATGAACTTTGCAAGATTTCTGTTTCTACCCTATCATCCGCGTGATGACTGGCATGGGAACTGGATGGTGGCTTAATCTAGTGGGAATAAAACTGGGTCATGTAAAATTGGACCCAGATGCCATGTTTCCAAGCAGCATGGCAGATTCATGTACCTCACCGTGGCTGGAGTGTTAATATGACAATGGGAAAATTCATTACTGTAGGAGTTTTTTTGGCTTTCTTCCTCCCAGTGGACCAGGCAGTATACAGTGACTGCTTCCTGGGTCCCTCCTCATCTGTGGAGACACTTCATCCCTACTGTTGCCATCACTTGGGGGGCCATCTGTGTACAGTGTTCTCATTGAATGGCTTCTTCAGATTCCAGGAAAAGGGGGGGAGAATGGAGTGGGAGTGTGTGCACTGCTTCCTGGGCTATTTCCTTGCATGCTTGCTAATCACTGCCTACACACAAGGGGAAGGGTATCTGGTCATGGTTAACTATAAACAAAGTATTGATGCTTCTCTTGTACTGTGGACATTTTATTTGCAGAAGATACTCATTTTATGACCGATATTTTATGATGAAATGCCTCCCTGTCCATAGGTGACAGTTCCAACAGATATCAAAATTGAGTTAATCAACCGACTTTCCAAAGCAGGTTTATCTGTAATAGAAGCGACCAGTTTTGTTTCCTCAAAGTGGGTACCTCAGGTAGGTAAAATGCACACAATTTAAAACTATTTCAGTTTAAGTGCCACGCTATTGTCAGCAGAGTCAAAGCAGTTGAGTCTCCTCACACCTTAGCTCATAAACTCATGTAAGAGGGTACAACTGAGCTCATCTATTGTCTTTTGTAAAATTAGCTGCTGCAGTGAGACTCCTATGGTTCTAAAGAATTTTGGACCATTTTTTAAAGGTATTTAGGCAGCTAAAGATGCAGTTATCTTTAAAAATCTGTCCCTTGTCTGGTGTATAGGGTGAATTCCAATGAATCATGCTGAGATCTTTTAATATGGACACTTGTTTCTCTCAGATGGATGGAACTGGAAGGTTCCAGAACTACAGTTCTATTGGTATCATTGTAGGTGTTTGACTTCTGTCTATGTCCATATGGAGGTTATTCAACAGCAGTGATAATGTGTATGTTATCTGCTTCTTTTGCTATGTATCAAGAGGTGAAATCCTGCCTCCACTTAAGTCAATTAAAAAACTCCCATTGACTTAAGTGGAGGCAGGATTTGCCCAAGTTTTGATACTGTAGATTAAGCCGTGATCATGACAGGTACTGAGTACTTTCCAGAAAGATGCTAAGCATTCTTAACTCCCACTACAGTTGATTACTGTTGCGGTTAAAGTTGAAGAACATTAAATGATGATTTATATTTCTTAAGTTTATTTGCAGAAACTTAGTTACACACCTGCATACAAAAAAATATAGGCACATTTAAATTTATAACTTCTGTGTGCAATTATTATGATTGCACACAAAGGTCAAGGAGTTCATGTACAAATGATCGATTATGTGACTAGCCATTTGCAAACGTACTGACCTGTTTAACACATGCAGTCCCAGTCATTCCATGTAGAAAGACACATGCATTTTTGCATCTGCAGTTGTGTGATTGTTCAGAGCAATCAGGCCCTCTGCATGTAATTGTTTGTGCTTATGTTAATTCAATAAATGCATAGGTATATCAAGCATTTTAAAAAAATTTCTAGGTCTCAAAAGTTAAATATTATTTTAATTAATTTTTATTTCATTCTACAAATTTAAACAACAGAAATAGTATTTCGATTACTATGACATTCATCATACATTCACAAAGAATTTAACGAAGGACTGTACACAGCCTTACAACTAGCGGTATTTTACATTGTGCTAGAAGGAAAAATATTTGAAAACCGCTGAAGTGAGAAAGCGAGGTGTATATATGTGTGTGTGTATATATAGATATACAAATATATCTATATCTATATGTATATGTTTACCTATATGTATATATATATTTGCTGTATATTGTCTGTTAAAATGTGTGAAGGATATTTCCATTTAGATTGCGCCTGGCCATTAAGCAGCCGTGTAGATGAGTTGAAAGGAGTAAGGATTTCCCACTGCCTTGTAAGACCATGTAAGGTCTATCTGCATCACAGCTCTGAGTGCGCAAGGAAGTGCAGAGGTTGCATGCCAGGTATTCCCCTGAGAGAAACTTGTGAAGGCATGGTTCTATCCTTGTGTGCTGTCTGGTAGGTCAGGCTGGCTGTGCAGCAAGGGAGCATGTTGCACCTCTGAAGGGATGTCTCAAATTATTTGCTCCATGTCAGAACAGTAAGAGAGTCCTACGGGTATTGACATAATGCCTCCTAGTCTGCCCCACTGTGATGAGTGCTTCAGGATAGCTTGCCAGTCACACAGTCTCGGCCAAGTTTGCAGTATGCTTTCATAATTGTTCACATTAAAAGCTCTTATTGTAACTCACGGTGCACTGTACCATCACACGTTGATGGTTACACCGTCAAACAATATTGCAGGGTTAGCCTGCAAAGTCTAAGGTAAACATAGGTCTATTTTTTTTTCATGTGTGTGTTTAATTCTTTCCTTTTCCCATGAGCCCTTTAGAATAGCAAATTTAGCTCAGACTTGTCAGATTTGGAAAAAGGAACAATTCCTTCTTATCTCAAATTCAAGTCTGAATATTTTGTTTTCATGACTTATATGATGTTTAAAATAGTTTTGGTTTAAATGATAAGGTTGTGTTGCTTTGGGATGGAGTACAGTCTTGATTATGTCTTTTCTTTCCCCCATTCTTTTTTCTTCTCCATAGGTCATGGGAATAGAACTCCTGGTTATGTTTAGATCACTCATTCACTTATTTCTGTTTTTAGTCTTTTAAAACTCTTTTATGGTTTCCCTTCTACTGTTTTGTTTGGCAGAGAATTTATGACAGAAAAAAGCCAAAAGAAAAAGTTCCACAGTAGCAAGGTGCCATATAAAACAGTATCCCATACCTATCATTTTTGTTCATTTAGATTATATATACTTGCCATTTTATTTTGAAATAAATCTGGACAAATACTTTATTACAATTTTAAATCTAATAAAATGCAGTTTATGTTAAAATAAGACTATGCTTACAGGAAAAATAGCTAGAGGACAAATACAATACATGGAACATTTGGAACAGGCAGTTTCATACAGTTTGAATCACAGTGACATTTCAGTTTGTTAAATATATTTTGAATCATGCTTTTTAATCCTGATTTTTAAAGTATGGAATTAGTTCCAGCATTTAGCATTAATCATTTGGTTTCAAAGGGTCTGAGAAATGAAGATCTTGTTTTTATTTAATTAATGACTGAAAGCTTGTTCTTAAAGCAATAAGACATGACCAAGTGCATTTTTAGGTGATTTTCACCTTAGGTTAACACCTTAACGCCTTAGGCTGTTACACTGATTGATATTATGTAGAAGCTATTATAAAAAGAGTACTTAGCACCAACATTCTATCTGCAACATGGAATAAATTATGAGCATGGGTACATTTAAATGGTATGTGTGGCTGTTAAACACTTTGGAGCCCTGTGCCTACTTCTGCAAAGGCCTATGTTTGGGGTTAAATTCGAGGATGCTGTTGATGCATGTGATGCATGTATACATTTTTCAGTATATATTTTCACAGTGGGAAACCAGCAATACGTGCAGTATCTGTTGCTTTATATCTCATTTTCTTCACCAACACACAATTTGGTGGGGTCAGTGGTGTGGGCCTCATGCAACCAATGAGTTTTGAGAAGAGGATGTTGTGGGGACTGACTATGCTTCATTAATCACATCAGTGGACTAAAGTTGGGTCTGTGCATTCATGGCACTTGCTCTGTAAGGCTCTACTAGCCCTGTTTTTGCATTACAGTTCTGTGAAGTTGTGAAATAAATATTTCATCCATCCTGGTTTCCATACATACTGAGGATGTGGTGTGGAAAATGCTGACAATCTCCTGCAATGGTCTGTGTTCACTCAACTTCCTCTGCACCTGCCAGGATCAGATGCTTTTTTAAAAGAATTAACATATATTTTGGCAATTTATAGAAAATTATTGTTTCCACTGTTAAAATTAGAGATGGTTTGACCTCGAATCTCAAATCTGAGCCGCCTCCTCTTGAATCTCAGGAGTCCTTCAGATTCCAAACCAGAAAAGAGTCTGTTCAGACGCAGCCCAGCAAATTTTGTGAGAACAGCCAATATAATCAGATTTCTTCCATTTTAGATGAAACTGCACAACAGCTTGTGATATTTTGGTGCCGTTGAAATCTAGCTATAGGTTGGCTTACAGCACATCTGAACCCTGTTTTAAACCAACAGACTCTAGATCCAAACACTGCCTCATGGAGTATGTCTATACTGCAGGTAAACACCCACAGCTGGCCTGTGCCAGCTGATTTGGGCTCGCAGGTCTCGGGCTAAGGAGTTGTTTAATTGCAGTGCAAATGTTTGGGCTTGGGCTGTAGCCCAGACGCTGAGACCACCTCACCTGTCCAGAGCACAAGAGTAGCTTTTTGACTTCTTTAATTCTTTCATGAGACAGTGCAGATACCCAGGCTGTGGAAAGAGGCCAAGTGGTTGCACTACTCAAACCATGCAAAGACTCTAACTGTGCAAAATGTTACTGACCACGGTCCTTACTGTAGCTTTTTATTTATTTAAACTGAATTTAGTAATTTTGTATTAAAGTACCATGGGTTCAGCTCCTGCTGCTCCATTTCAAGTACAAAACTCAAGCTCAAGCTGGTGCTTTTCTCATATTTGGAGACTCTAGGAATATACAAAGTCTAAGGATAGTGACCACAGACATAATCCTAAGTATTAAGTCTTCTCTGTACTACAAGTTTTATTGAAGCAATACATAAAGTCACAATTATCCATGCATATATAAATCCTACAAAAACCCATGCGGTGACTCAAACTGTAGTCATATTCACATCCTCAAAGATATTTTAGGGTCTGATGGACCTCTCAATAGACAATCCTCAATGGAGGGAGGGTTTCTGCAAGGGTTTCCCATGGGTCATCCAGTGGGGTCATCCCTTTGGTCTTCCCACTTTTACCTAACCAGAGAACCTCTTTTATCTTGTTTTTCTGACCACTCCTAACATCTTATGTATATGATTGAGGGTTTTGACCTTCTTTTCCATATCTGTACTTACACACCCCATGGGTATTGGGGTGCCTCATTTTTCAGAGGTGGTTCTTATTTCGTCTTATTCTCATTAGCATCTATGAACATGTACCCTGCAGTCAAACCAGGACCTGTTACAATCAGGTGTCTGCCTTCCACCTGAAACACTGTAAGGCCAAGTAAAAATCCCATATTTTGTGGGATGGTACAATCCTTGAGCATTATGAACATCCGGTGTATCTTGGAGTCACATTAGATCAAATGCTGATGTTCAAAAAGCGCATCAAGAAATTGAAAAACAAAGTGAGCTCCAGGAATTGTTTACTGTAGAAACTGGCCAACACAAAATGGAGAGCTGATCCCAAAAAACTCTAAGCAACCAGTCTTGCTGTGTTACTCTACTGCAGAATACTGTATCCCAGTAGGATCATGATCAAGCCACGCTCACAAAATTGAAACTGGACTTAATCAATCCTTTGAGATCATCTCAGGGACTTTGATACTGACTCCCACACTGTATACTGCCCCACAAGGATTGCCCTCCATCAGCGAAGTGGGATGTCTTTAGTAAAAAGGAGAGACAGAAACAGGTGCATGATCAAATACACCTGCTGTATTGGCACATTCCACCACCCAAGAGGCTGAAGTCCAGAAAGGGCTTTACTTCTGAAAATCCCTTACCCATTGTGGAAGGTTACAGAGTAATAAAATGACAGGAAATGTCAATGATCTTGGAGAAGTTGGTTCCTTCATAACTATTCCCTCCAGGCACTCAGCTTGAATGAAAACACTGGTATATTCTAAACTGAGGGAAAGCTGGGATGGCAAAGACTGGTGGCAATATGACAAGTGGAAGCTGAAGAATGACCCCAAATGTTAATGTGAAGAGCCTGGGCAGGAGTTGAACTGATGCAGTGCCGTCTGTCAATAACTTGCCCCACTGGGGAGCTATTCAAGATAAGTGATAATACTGGAGCACAGTACTCCGCAGTATCATATCTGATAATACCAGATCTTGGCTGCACTTTTGGAGTGATAAGCTATGATGATAGTATAAGCAGGATTTTCTAAAGTGTATAGTTGGAAATCTTCATGCTAATATGAATAAAAGAACGGTAAAATAATTTAGGCTCCATTTTTGTCACACTTTTGACAGAAGAATTTCTCTCTGCATTGAACAGAGCAGATTCAAATGTCAGACATATCCTACCACATCAGTGTTTCTTGGAAAAGATAATGAGCTATAATAACAACTGGTGGTGTTCACAGAAACAGTGTTTGCGCTGTGGCAATTATCTATCAGACATTATTGTTAGCACTTTGTACTCTTTTAAATGGATGGTGCAAAAGCAAGAAAGTAAAAACAGATATTAATTTTTCCATTCCTAATATTGCGGGGGGGAATTATTTCCAAATGGAAAAAGGAAAAAATGCTGAAGATGCGTGCTCTAGATTAATGAGATTCAAATGGAAAAATGCAAGCTCATTTTATTTTTTGCTCTCATTTCTAATCATTCTGAATCCCCCTGTAGAACTTGGCTTGTTTAAGTGATTAAGTGACTTGCCAGTAGAGTAGGATGGAGAAAAGTATTTCACTTACTGGAGGATTTCAATATTTTAAAATTTGGTTTCATTTTGATTTGGAATAAAAACCAAAATTTTGAAATTCTCCATGAAAGGGAATGGAGCCCTGGCTACTGGCCAGTGCACTTGGCAGGCTGCCTCAGGGTCCTGAACTCTGGAAGCCCTTCATTCCCTGACTCTAGGCAGCATGCATGTGGGCTGTCCTGAAACTGAAACCATGGATGTTGGAAGTTCAGCTCCCCAGCTTCCCTTCAAGTGAGCTGCCAAGGAGCTAGTCAGGTGATCTGACAGGGAAAACACCAGGTTTCTGTCATAACTCCATCTGGGCTCTGTTAGAACTTTGTCAAAATTAGAACTGTCTGCACAAAATGTTTACATTTTGAGAAATCAGCAAATACTGATGAGAAAGCCTTCTGGCATAATTTTTCCAACTAGCACTAATTGCAATACACTGAGTCAGTGGCAGAGGTAGGCTAGAATGCAGCAGCAGCTGCTGCATGTTAGTGCTGGATTTAGATTACTACAGACCACCTTTCTCTTGTGGCATTGTGTTGATTTGATGTGAACAGTGACATGGAGGACAAAAAGGGTAATGTAATAAATGTAGATAAAGCAACTAATTGTCCCTTAAAGGAGCCATTTCTGTCTTTAGAGTCTCATTTCAGCTCTCATGAGAGTTGTGTGTATGGGAGTTAAACTTGAGCATCTGAGACCAGAATATATACCAAAATGTTTTACTTAGCTTCTTACTAACACCATTGATTATTTTCATCTACAAATGTGGATATCAGATCACCAGTCAACAGGATAATTCCTTAGTTTGTGACTTATTTCTGCAAACTAGGAAACTGGCAAATGAATGATTGCAAATCTTTGATTGTCAACATACTGGGCTTGTGGTCTGTCCAAACTGCACAATAGTGTATGAGTCACCTTTTCTCTCCCTTAATCCTGTGGCTGACCAGGGGCCAATCCAGGCCTCAGTGTAATTTAGAACAATGTAAGGGATGTTCCAAGTCACATTGAACAGTTCTGTCATGCTGCCATCTGCCTTTGGCTTGTCCAGAAACACCTTCTATGTGGTGGAGCAGGGGAGGAAAAGTGCTGTAAAACCAGTATTTAGCCTTTACACTGTCAAGGGAATTACTTGTTGAGCTGTTAGGGCATGAAGGGAATGGGGCCAGGAACTGGATTAATTTTAGTTATTTGAATTAATAAGGTTTAGGAATAATTCTGCATACATTTCTATATTCTATCAATCTCTTAACTTCTTTATTATTAAGGGGATACATTCTCAGAAGTGCATAAGTCCCACAGACTTTCAGTGAGACTTAGGCACCTATGTCACTTATGTGCTTTTGAAAATTTTACACAAAGACTTTTGCATGACAATAGGATCTTTGTTAGACTTCATTTGCTACTGCACCTTCTCTACACCTACATCAGAATCCTGTTTATGAAAGTAGAATAATTTACATAGTAATAAATCAATCTAATAAGGAGAAGAGTATAATATGTGGAAAAAGTTTAAACCCACAGACAGATCCTGTTCTCATGCTGAATGCCTTAGTAAAACAGAGGGGTTAACATGTATATACCAGTTTGAAAATTGTAGGCTTTTTTGTAGTCTTTATGATAATTCTATACAATGAAGTAGCTTTTTTTATAAACCTAATGAAGCCTTAATTGCATGGCTTATCACCAGTGTCTCTTTTAATCTTTGCTTCCTTATTTGAGTGAATTATCATATTTTCTGGATTATCAAAATAGAAATGAACATAAGAACTTTTATATTCCATAGAATCTTGTTTTTTTTCCCTCAGACATATTGCACACATTTTTCAGAGTGCTAACTATAGATCACATACCTTTTTCATTAACTATTTGCATAAACAAGACAAAGCACAGTGTAATGAAGTCACTGCTCTATTATAGAGATCATTTCTGCTGTTATATGATCTTCTGATAAAGCAGACTTGCTCCAACCTTAAATTCATAACTAACTTTTTTAAAATAAAGAGTCAGTAGATAACTGTTAATTAGCATATCTTTGAAAAATAAATACAAAATATTTATGTATTTAAGATGGCAGATCACACAGAAGTAATGAGAAGGATCGAGCGGCATCCTGGGGTCCGATATCCTGTACTCACACCTAATCTTCAAGGTTTTCATTCTGCTGTAAGTGCATTGCTATGTGTGTCCACAGTTAAGTTCTTCATGTTACAAACACTTTATGCACAATACCGTAAACTAGCTGTTTAATATCATTCACCCAGTCCTGTTAGAACTAGGCTATATTTCTTTTTTATGAAAAAGTGTCTGTTTTCTGGAGCAAACTGACAGATTTCACAGAGCTACATTAAATTTCATAAATGTACATTTTAGTCGCCAGTATCAACCGCACAGTCCTTTGTAAGATGCCATAAATGTTGTACATATCTGAAGAAAGAAACAAAGAATTCCTTTTCACTCATCAGCTTGTTGATGCTAGAGCTGGTTGAAAATTTTCCAATAAAATGTTTTCTCATCAAAAAATGCAAATTCAGCAAATCTGAAAGATTTTTTTAGGAATATATTGATTTTTATCAGAATTTTCAACAGGAAATGATCTGTTCTATAAAGTCAAAATGTTTTGTTTTTGCCTTATTTTATCTGATGTTATACTGCAGTAATCAAAAGGATAAAGTTAAAACGAAGAGTGTCAACTTTACATGAAATGTCAACTGAAATGAAGTGTTTCAGTAAGGTCAAAAATAGCTTAGAATATTTCATTTTGTGATTTTAAAGATTTACTTTTTTTTCCTTGCTGGGGAATAAATGGAATTTCCTATGGAATAGCAATTTCATCTTTTGACCAGAGTTGGGAGTTAAGGCACCAGGCCTGCAGCACTTTGCCCTGTTGAATTTACAGTTCAGCTTCAGCAAAATTTGCTGACTTGCTCTTTGGCTGCTAGAATGAGGCTGCAGATCAGCATACTGAGAGTCATGGGATAGGGTGGGGGATAGGAGAAGAAAACACAGGGGCTTTTAGAACAGGCATAAGAATTTTCACGATGAGAAGATCTTCGGGGCTGTGGAGCCTGGGATAGCTGATGTTCCCACATTGTCATCAGGAGGCCATGCAGAGACCTTTTCAAGGAGTACTGTGGAGATTAGGCACAACAAGAAGTACCACCCAAAGGATCCAGAGAAACAGCAAACTCTGGCCTTCTGATTGCCCCATGGTCACTATTTAACCTTGGTGAGTGGCCCGGAAAGCTGTCTGGGAAACTGCAGAATTCTGACTTGCTATGATTCCTTACCTGACCTAACCTTGCTTGCTGATCTTTAGTGTTGCCCCAAGCCTGACTCTGACTCTTGCCTCTTAGTATCCATCTCTGGTCACTAACCCCAGCCTGACTGTAACTCTGCCCTGTGATTCCAGCCTGGTAACTACCTCGGATTTCTGACCCTGGCCTGACTTTGCACTTGCTCTTGTCTGTTGATCTGGGCTCTAGTGATTATTCTGATTCTGGCTTGCTGACTCTACTGTCTTGTGACTGTTCTTGAGTTGGTGACACCAGGCCTGCTAGACCAGACTGTGTATGCCCTGGTTCCCCTCCAGTGGGAAATAAAACTTCCCAAAGAAAACAGTCCGTTTTTCTTATGGGATGTTGTTCCCTTCTGTTGAAATTTATTTTTCCTTCTTCCCCCTGTTGCTATCAGTAGGTTAATCTCCGAACAGATATGTTTGAACTGCCTGATGGAGACTAAGGGTATGTCTACACTATAATTAAAAACCTAAAACTGGCCCGTGCCAGGTGACTTAGGATTCCGCAGCTCAGTTAAGGGGTTGTTTAATTGTGGTGTAGATGTTCGGGTTTGGGCTACAGCCCGTACTGTGAGATCCTCCCACTCGGAATGTCTGCATCTCAATTGAACAACCCTTTATCCTGCATCAGCTGGCATGGCCAGCTATGGGTGTCTGATTGCAGTGTAGACACTCTAAACCATTTAGAACTGGAGAGAAAGAAAACAATGCCATCAGGAACCTAGGAGAAAGTCAGTCTGACCCTCTCCCATCCTCCTGTGATGTAAGTGGGGACTGCCTGTGCACAGCCAGATTGGGACCTAACCCACCACCTGTATTTTTTAGGGAAGATGGGATAAGGGGGTTGGCTTGCCTTTTTCCTAAAGCAGTACAAATTTCATTTAAATTATCTGTGTAGATAGAGATTCTCCTACATTTAGGGAAATAAACTGTAATGATATAAGCACCTCCTACCTCTGTCTACACTGTGGGGTGTACAAATATAACTAATCTGTTTAGAAACAGATAGGATTAAAGTGGTACAAAAATGGTGCAGACAAGCCCTGAATTCTTGAGAGATTTCCCTCCTCTCCCCAAGGACCAGGGCCTCACTGATATATGTGGATAAGTCCCATTAAAGGTATGGAGAACAGACTCTGTGGAGCCAATTGACATTTTAGATTGTTTTTTATTTGCTCTATAAATGATTTTAAACAGCATGTGTCAATAGCATAACCGGCATGTAAAATGCAATGAATAATTTTTTTATTATCATATTTTAGGTCATTTCTTACAACTTAATACCTAAGCTTATCATTTTAATAAATCATGAGTTAATTGATAAAGCAGTAACTGGTCTTATGCTTATTAATAACAAAGGGAGAGAAGTATGTCCTGATGAATTGAGTTAAGAGGACAAATGATATGAAATTTGTATGACTGCAAATAGACTGAAGAAAATTTAGAGTTAAAGTTGGAGATATTATAACTTCAGCTAGAGGTGAGACTACTGTATTGTTAAATTTGTTTAAAGCTAAGGATCTGGAATTTCTTTCTTCATTATGGAGTACAATACTTAGCCTACTTGTATTAATTCATCTTTACAGTTCTGTTTTATTGAATTATATTTTTCAGATTGCAGCAGGAGCTACAGAGGTATCAGTATTTGGTGCAGCATCTGAATCTTTCAGCAAAATGAATATTAATTGTTCCATAGAAGAAAGCATAGAAAAATTTGAAGAAGTTACTAAATCAGCAAGAAATATGAATATTCCAGTGCGAGGGTAATTATAAAGCTTCATATGTAATTCCAATTTATGAACTGCAATTGACAATATATTTTCATAGTCACTTGCTGTTCACTAACAAATAAAACTTACTACTATCAAGTTCCATACATTTTAAATAACTTTTATTAATAATATCCATTGCGTAACAATCTTTTCTAAAAGCTTGGACATATTAAGTATTTTTGCTCTACATTTTAGCAACTATTGATAAATGTTAGTTTGGTCAGAAATGCAAAGACTAATATATGTATTAGTTTATATCCTTTTTTATGCACCATTTTTATCAATGCTATAAAGTCTGAGAATAGTGGTTGGTATTTCCTGCTATATATTGTGACCGCTAGTAAGAACTCACAATGTTATTTTTGTTCTGAGTCCTGAAAACAAAAGTAGGTGGATTTTTATATTTTTATTACTTGGTGGCAGTGATTCAGTGTCTAGAAATTATATGATAAATTCCCTCCTGCAGAAAAAACCATGACAGGGAGAAAAGTTATTCTGGAAACTCCAGGGGTTGAAACTTATAGAATTGCCAATGCCTCATGCTCTTGACCTCTCAAGTATACTCATCTCTCCAGAATATCTCCTTTTCATGGAAATTTTGAGTATAAAGTTACAGGCCTCTTTACCATTCTTGTTTCCCTATTACATCTCTGTCTTACTAGGAAGAGTTACATGTTTCAGGATTCTCCCAGTCTACCCCAAAACAAAGCAAGTCTGCAGCCAGAAAAAGCAACTACAACCACCCCACCCAACACACTCATTCATCTAACTGACACAGATGCTGACCTGTTTCCTGTTCTGTGCCTATATTCCACCATATGTATACAGTCACTGAATTCATTATTTATAGCAATTCTTTAAATCTCAAATAGAGAATACCAAGCTAGCTGGTAAGAGGCTTCTATGCCTTCCCAGATAGGAATTATTTTTCCTATTTTACAGGTGGAGAAATTGAAACGGAGGTGGTTATTTGCCCAAGGTTACACAGTCAGTGGTGAGCTGAGATTGCATTCCCAAATTCCTGATTGCCAGCCTTGTGCTAGAACTAGTAGACCACATAGTCATCAGTGCTGTTGGGTGTTGCTATATGGCAGATATCAATGTTTATTTTTAAGCCATTTTTACTTGATTTAAATTTATGCAATTGTTGGAAATTATTAGGGGTTAGACAATGTGGAGTCAGGTAATCATTAGTTAATGACTGGTAAATGTTGAGATTCGAAAAGTTATAGCTTTATAACCATTAACACACAAATTGTCAACATTACATGCAAAATATATGATATAACTAGCCTTCAAAAAAAGTTCTCAAGCAGCATTTTTCTTATTTTGCCTATCTGTAAATTTCGATTATCAGTGGAAATATTGTTTGTTGGTTTGCGTTTATGGTGAAATCAACATTTACTGATAAACCTAATCCTTCCATGCCTATTTGTGTTACGCTAACCTGTGGATTTTATTGCATTTGCTATCTTGTGGTGTTATTTTTGTAACTTGAATATTTTTACTACCTTGTTTAGGTATTCTTTATATGTCTATTAATTTTTATGTTACCATGTTAAATTGCTATTCTTTCCATATGACTTTTTTCTTGTGACTTCCTTGACTATCTTAAGGGGTGATCACAGTTTTGGGAGGTTTGCTTCCAAAATTGGAATTTTATCCAGGATTGGGATACCTGGAAAACTAACAATATCAAGGGGAGCCTGAATATTTGTGTGGTGTTTCTATCGTGAACAGAAATGGGTGTCAGGGAACGGGATACATAGCTGATCTATGGGATAAACACTGAAGATGGTTCATTGAGGCTCAAACAGTAATCTCCTCTCTGTGGTGGGTCCAGGGTGAAGTCAGAGTTTGCAATGGCTATCTCTCTGCTTTCCATGGCTTGCACATCTTTAATGAAGTTGCAACCTATTGCTTTTTCCACAAATGGTATGTCTGGACTTCTGTGATGTGCCAGCAGCAATTGTGCTGGAGATATTTACACTGAAATATAATGGGGATAAGCTGTTCTCACAGTTTATTTATTGTCTTCTGACTGACTGGACACTTGTTTAGGCACCCAACAGGAGGTGGGAGGATAGAGAGAAAGAAGAAGGAATAAAGAAAGAAAAGCAGACATCTAAAGGAGTAGAGTAGAAATAGATAGAATACTGAAGCAATTAGGTTGTGACAGTGGAGGAGAAGAAACTGAGGTATAAAGGCAGGAAAAATAAAACAAAACCAAAACTGAAGAAAAGGTGTACATCAACAAACAAAAGATAGGGAGAACAGAACCATAGGAAAACATAATCAAAATACAACTTAAAAATGTGTTCACTTCATGCATCTAAAGTAGTGAGTTGATGTCTCATTTAATTATGCAAATCTAGGTGGAATCTCTTTGTGCATGAAGCACTTTTCAGTGAGTCTGTAGTCCCATGTGCAATATGTTATACTTGAGAGGATTGTTTAATATCCGTTATGCCACAAAACAAGCTCATTCAAAGTCAAGAGTGAAACTCATGACTTAACTGTAACAATGGCTGTCCCTCGCCTGAACGGCACCTCATGTGAAGCACGTCTTTGGTGCCTCCCCTCCATTTGTTAAACTTATGAATATCTTATTTTTTATTTGAATACCTTATATTTTATTTTTATAGAGTTTCTTCTCCCCCACCACTTCAACCTAATTGCTTCAGTATTCCAGCCCATTTCACGGCAGTTCTGTCATTATGCGAGGCTGATTCTTCTTTATTGTTTCTCTCCTTTTCTTATAAACTAAATTTTTTCTTTGTCCTTACTCTCCTTTTCATGTGAGCCACATTCTTCTTTATCATCACTCTCCTTTAGCCACCAGGAAACTGGATGATTCTCCATCACTGTCCTCACATTTCCATTCCTTATCTTCAGTTAAATCTGCTAACTCCTTAGTAATAGGTAATAGGTCTTCCATCATTTATACTTCGCTCCTCAATTTCTTCTGCACTGGGATGATCGCTACTGCCTACAGCCCGGTCTATGTTGTTCTGTTTCAGATATTTCCCATCAAATTTGCCACTTGCTGCAAACTAGATTGCTGTTGCGTTTTTTGCTTCGTATACTGAGCTCTTGAAGGCTTCTTTGGGGGCATCTTTTGTTTTCTACGGGGGAAAAAGACAGAATTAGGGAGAGCAAAATCTATGATTCCACGGTCTTAGAAAGTCATCAAACATTATGCGTTATGTGTGGCAAAAGAAGTAACAGTGTTTCTGTTATATTGTTGTGTAGATATGGGTTTGCTATCTCTGGCATCTCATTCAATATGTCCTTTATTTGTCACTACTTACATTCTTCAAGTCTTAAAACACAAGTACGCTTTCACAATTGCACAATAGAACAAGGTTCACAATATCGCAACTGGGCTGTCACTTCACTTCAGTTTGTTCTTATATCTCACTGATTGACTGGTTAGGACTCACTTCTTATGCACCTGTGAGGGCATGGTTGACCACATTCTCGGAGTTTTGAGGAAAATGTAGTTCTCAGAAATCTGGAAGGTTCCACAAGATTCTGTAAAGGTCCAGAACATACTGAGAGGTTAGTGAAAAATGAATCCACATATGGAACACTTGAAACATTTTACTTTAGACATTCTATTTGACCTTTTGTCACTAACAACAAAAACAGTACCCTAAGACCAGTGCCTCCCTACCCCAGTGTCCCAGGGGGTTGCCTGCCCCTAAATCCTACCCTTACTTCAACCCAGCTATTGCTTCCCTTTTACACCTACCCTGTATATTATAATGCTATGAGAAAAGTGAATAATTCAGATGCAGGAAGCCTGCAAGAGAATCAGAGGATGTGCTGGATTATCAGGGAATAAAGAGCCCAATTAATAAGGAATAATAATAATGCAGAGAAGTTAAATAGTGTGATTTTTTTTTCCTCTTCAGCCCTCCCTGCCTCCCCCCCACCCCACCCCCAAAAAAACTCTGTCGTCTTCACAAAAGATCTGCTCTGGGAGCTAGGTACTCCTGGCCAATTGTTTTGGGTAATAGAGATAAGGTGCAATCAAAAGAGAAGGTGCATTAAAAAGCAACAAGTTACCACGACTGAACGGTATACACACAAGAGTTCTGTAGGAACTTAAGAATGAAGTGGTTGAGCTACTAATAATGATATGCAATTTCTGATTAAAATTAGGCATTACACCAAACAACTGAAGAGTAACAAATGTTACTATGTTTAAAGAAGGTGATAGGAGTGATTTTGGGAATTACAGAGCACTGCCTTATGTCAATACCAGGAAAGCTGGTTGAAACAACTAAATAGAATTATAAAACATCAAGATGGACATGGTATAACCAAAACAAACTAGCATGGCTTCTTATCTACTAAAACACTTTCAGCATGTCAGCAAAATACTGAATAAAGGAGACCAGCTGACACATGTTATTTGGATTTATTCTAAAATTCTTTGAATAAGTCTCTGTACATGAGTGGCTGCCAAATGACTTTCTCTAGGGGCCTCCCCACCCCCAATTGACTACAGCCTAACTAGCCATCTTCTGCTTTTTTTATAGGAAATTACCTAATTCCCGTCAGGTGAGTCTCATTCAGTAGTCACAGTTGGTTTGTCCTCAGGCTCTTCCACCCAAGGGTAAACCACTGTGTTACAGTCCCTCACAAAAAGCTGTTCAGGAAGCTAAGTAGTTATGGAGCGAGAAGTAAAGTATCACCATGAATTAAAAAATGGCTAAAGAATCAGGAAAGAATAAAATTAAAGAGAGGTAATTTATCAGGTACTGTTGTTCTTTGAGTGTTTCTGCGTATTGATGCTTGTGAGGTGCATCTCCCTGGTGCCACAAACTTTGGGAACCTTTTCAGGATCATTGGGACTGTATGAGCACTATCCTAGCACTAAATATTCATAAATGAGGATAGAAAGGGCTGTTCAGTCTCCCACCTCAGTTTCTTCTGCTAAACTCCAGGATCCTGTGAGAGAGTGGAACTCAGGAATAAGACGAATGTGTGAGTGGATAGCATGACCGTACAAAGGCAAAACTGTAGAAGAGACACAGTTAGCTTTTCGTTCTTCAAGGAAACCTCTTCAGGTTATCAATTGTGGGAGCCTAGCTAACAGTACAACTTCAGGAAGAGAGCTCAACAATTATAATTAAACAAGGATCAAAGAACTTCCTCTCAACTTAGACATCAGATCTACATGCCAGATGAATAGAGGCGTCCTCTGTAAATTTGTGTGCAAAACTCCAACCACTGCACGTATTTGTTATGGAAGCAGTCTGTCAGTACTACCTTAGGCCTGGCAGAGTGAGATCTAAGATCCTCCCATAATATCATCCTTGCAAAAGCATGACACATCTAAATGCATAACCTAATTCATTTCAACAGGCTCTGAATGGAAATGGCATTTCCCTTACACTGGTTTCCAGTGTTACAAAAAGTAACGCTGAGAGGCTTCCTAAATGGTTTCATTGCATTAAAATAGAATGTTAAGTCCCCTTAACATCAAGTATATGAAGCCTAGTTTTTTCCAGGGGAAACGAGGTTTTGAAAGGATAACCAAAGGATTTGGTTATCCAAATGCTCTGATTTAAGTGAAACTCAGATACTGTTGTGTCAAAAATTTTCTATGCAAACACAAAGACTATGGAATACAGTGAAAGAAACATCAGACATCAAAGTCTCGCTCAGTCTGTTCACACATGTAATTGTGATTTAAAAAAAAAAAGCTCTGTAGTGACAGGTGAAATAAAGTACACTCTCCCAACAGGTCAGTGTGTGCATCTATTAACTTTGTCAGCACTGAGCAAAGATCCCATGTGGAGACACATTCTGTGACCTGTGGAAACTCATTAAGGAATTACATGATGGTGGGATGGCTAAAGACTTGTCATTTGGAGTTTGGTGTTCTGAAGGAACAGACATGGGTACTTTGATTGATGACAAAGAGAGAGGCTGAGAGCTTGATATATTATTTATAGTCTAAATTCAGTGCTCTTTGAGCAGGGCCTGGTGACAAATTGTTCTCCTTCATGTCATTGCTTCCACAAAGTCCTTCTGTAAGAGTTGCATGCCAAGTCAAGGGGCACAGTAGCAGCAGTAACTGGCAATTTGGGAACCCATAGAAATCCCTGGAACTCAGTATTTCATAGGCAGAAGGATGGATATTTACAATTTGAATGCACTTCCCCTTTGATCAAAAACTGTACAAATCTGTTGATCTGTACACATTGCAAAGCTTATCTTCCCTCCCCAAGCTTTTAGTGGACTATGCGTGTGGAGAACAATTTGAGTGTTTGTATCTGAGAGGTTGAGGTATTTTCAATTGTACCTGTTGTTTGGATGATTTATCTTTGTTATGTGGCTAGCAGTAGTGCTGGTTCAGTTTTGTTTTATGACTTGCAATTTTAATGGTTAATATAATAATGACTAAAGCTTGGGATAGGCACTTTGCAATTTATTATATATTGCAAGAAATAGAATGCAATGAGTACAAATAGCTTTTGCTGGTAGGCCTGTTAATACTGATAAATCAGAATTAAGGTTATGATGAAATTATTTTGTTTTTGTGAGTGCAGTACACTGAAAATCAAACTCTTGAACTCAGGCCAGATCCTGCAGCCCTTATTTAAAAAACTCGTAGGAGTCTACAGCATTTGTCTCTAATTTTGTAGGCTAGATATTTTACTTGAATTATCTAGGTAGTAAAAGAAGATTTGTGTATTAATATGCATACATTTTATTTATATGCATTTTTAGTACGAGGTTTTTCTCTTCTAAAGCACTATTGTTGTTTGTTATTTATTTGTGGGAAATGGATAATTTAATACCTTGCACTAATTCCTTATTTGTGCAGTTGAAAAATACTTCCAAAAGTAATTTTAAAGGATTCAAATTTTATTATCTATTTTTACTGGTCATCTAGAATTTATGTAGTGAATGTAAATCCTTGGCAATTGGTGAATCTGAAGAAAAATTTATTCAAACAGTTCAAGCTTCAGCATGTCTTACTATTGATGCAGCTGCACCAACATTTACTCGATCATCATCTGGAAAATTTATGCTGTCAGCTATCACACTGAAAGTCGGTAACAGTACACAATTTTTTAAATGTTTACTGAAATAGTTCAAATGTTAATGAAAAATAGAAAATTTACATATGGTCTAAAATGTTGTCATTTATTGGAGTTATAAAAGTTTTTTTTTTTTTTATGTGCACAAAACTTTATAACAACATCTGGGACACATTCTGTGAGGACACTGTGCCAAATCTATGGTCAGCTAATGACTTCTGTGCATATTTTGCATGTGAAATGCCACTTAAACATCTGCCTTTATGATTTCACTCTTTAATGTGTAATTCAGGTAACATTGAAAATCTCACTATATTTTCCCAGTGATTAAAAATAAAGCAAAACAGATGGGGTTAATGGAAAACTATGGCACATAATAATTGCAAGTATTCCCTTGTATTTTATTAGTAAAACTAAATGTAGCATAAGAAGAAAATGTTAAATAAGTAAATTCTGGTTAGGCTAGATTCTTTTCAAATTGATATATTAAAAAAACTCAGACACATATAAATGCATGTATAAGTTCTTTAAGACTATCTCTCTGGGTCAGAGAATAATATGGAACAAATATAACAGTAAAAAATGATAGAATTAAGTGTGTTTTTTCTAACTTAAAAACAAACAACCCCCCTACCACTATTGAATAGCAATATTATAAATCTATGCCCCCATCCTGAAAATGCTTTTGCATGTGAGTAATCCCTTTGAGAGTACTGGGGAAACCCAGGTGTGAAGTTACTTGTTTGTGCAAATGTCATGAGGCTCAAGATGATAGAACTTGAAAACACAAAGAAATACCATAATAAAAAACTGCTCTAATTCTAAAAGATTTCTTTGTAAAAGTTTCCAGTCTTTAAATTCAAGCATGCAATTCTAAATTATTGTATATTATTCCTTCAAAATATTTTCTTTTTGAATTCTTAGCTTTTAAAAATGAGCAGTATTGTGGATTTTTCCATACAAACCACAAAAGAACGTTGAAATGTCTGACATGATTCAATTTATCTCTAGGTTTGAGCATCATTTGACTACCAGTTGACCTATTCAAAGCTTGAGAGATATAAATACAGTATACTTCTTGATTTATTTTGTTACTTATTTTATGCCATTGTATATGTGTGCCATAACAATAAACCTTGTGTCAATAATTATTTAGTATATGTAACTAATACAAATAAGTCTACTTTTCCATTTATGGTAAGGAAAAAGCTTCAGTGTACTAAAAAGAACCTTCCATTGTTAAATAGAGGGGGAAAAGATATTGTTTTTTCCTTCCATGACAGCACTTAGGATGCAAAATAATGGGATGTGGGAGGACTGCAGAATCACTTTATTTTAGGTGTTTTGATGCTGTTATTGATTGTAGAGGTGGTTAAATTTATTTGAAATAAAATATTTGGAAAACATGTTTATCTCTTCAATATTTAGCTATTTATAGCAGGATTATTTTTTTTTTACTTTAGTAAAAACTTTCACAATAAGGAGTGTTAGAAATTAAAGGCAAGTTTTCATTTTTACAAAAATTATAAGAAAAATTGTAATTACCAATATATGCCAATCTGTATTGATACAGAAACATCACACTCAATCTTTCTCTGTTTCAAGCACAATTTTCTTGTTAATCCAGTTCAGAAATGTCTCTTTCTCTTCCATTATGGTTCAACTCAGCTTCTCTGATTCCAGCAATTAGGTTTAAGCCCAATCTGGTTTTAAAGAGCTGTATTTTCTTCACATATAAACATGTTTATTATACTATGAACTAAACACCAACAACCTAACCTGATGCAAATCAATACTTTTCTGAACAGTGTATTTTTTGTTATTAATACAAATAGAAACTTTGATTTCATGATCATTATTCTGGCATGCCAGGATCCCCGTGGGCTGATCTACACACAATTTTTATAATGCTTTTAGTACATTTGTGTAAACTCTTACTTACTGCAGATGCAGTTATATATTTACTAGATTTGTATATATAGATGTAGATATATAGATATAGATATCTTTACTAGATTTCATAATAGTAAAGATGTAGGTGACTGGTTAGTTGGCTAAGTTTATTAGTAGAAAGGGCTGAACCATACCCCACTATTGAGAGTTGCAGTTGCATATTCTGTTGGCCTGGCCTGATCAGTGTCTCAGCAGCCACAAGGCCTGCTTCTTTCTCACTGCTACTGCACAGTGTAAATTTGCAGCATAACCTTCCAGAAGCCTAAGGAATAGGAGAAAATTATTGGAATTAAAATATTTTTGTTTAGATAATACTAGGGTTTCTCCACAGCCACTTATGGGGCAATGGTGAAGTAGCAAGTTCATGGAGGCTGCTCTCCTTCTTGTGCTGCCACAGGTGATCCAGGTGGCTGGCACAAAGGGAGAAGGGGGCATGTTAAATCATCCAGCTGGGTGACAAGTTGGCCTTTAAAATTAAAAAAAGTGATGCATGGAAAAGCATGAACTTGGCCATGTTGCTCGTACTTTACATTTAATGATATGCATTGAACATAAAAAGTAGTATATTAAATTACATGTTTAACAATTAAAAGAAAAATACTGTAGTAGCTCTTTCTGTGCAACCTTATTTTATGTTTTCTGACCTAATTGTGCAACCTTATACTTGCATTAACATTTTATTGCATTTAATATGTAGGTGCATGTAATATATATATATAGGCACATAGTATACACTTACCTATGTTTTTTCCTTTGAATGTAGGTATGTATCTTGTGCATTGGGATGCCCATATGAAGGAAACATCATACCAGCTAAAGTGGCAGATGTAAGAATGCATCTCAGTGTTTCATATGTTTTAAACATGCTTGAGTTATTTTCTCTAGAAGGGTCAATAATGAATAAAAATAATGAATAAAAATTCTTTCCTTCAAACAGAAGGGCAGGGAAATACTTTGAAAAATAGACTCAAATGTATATGAGCATAGACCGTGTTACATGAGATTATTTCCAGCATGATCTCCTACGAACAGCAGTAGCTATTAAATTTACTGTGTGCCAGCACCTGTTTGCTGCTCCCCTACAGCCAGAAAACTTGCCATTAATTCCTGCACGCAGCACCCAAGTGCTGGCATCTGCAGCAGCTGCGCCAGGACGCACCTACAAAATATTTTCCTAGTACAAGGCTATTGGGGGAACAAGGTGCATCCATCTTCCTCTGGGGAAGGGGAGACTGATGAATGTGGTTAAAAGAATTTAAGAATTTAACTTTTGATCATCGGAAGGTCATAGAGTTTAAGGCCAGAGGGTTAGTCTGACCTATATATCACAGGCCACCAACACCATCTAGCACCCATACACTAAACCCAACAACCAAAATTAGACCAAAATATTACAGGCCAAAGGAGACTAAATTAATATGTGCCACAGGCAGAAAATAGGAGGGACTGAGGTGCGCCAGTGATGGAGGCCTCTGTAATGGTAGAGAATTAAGTGAGATTACCCAACTAACCCAGCAAGTGACCTGCTCCCCATGCTTCAGAGGAAGGTGAAAAATGTCCAAAGTCACTGCCAATGTGACGTAAGGGAAAATTCCTTCTCAGACCCACATGTGGGGAGGATCAGTTACACCCTGAGCGTGTGAGCAAGAACCAGACAGCTCAGCATGTGAGAAAGAGAACACTGGGTGCCACCTCAGCACTGGCCCACCCCATCCAGTGTCCCATCTCTTGCTGTGGCCATCTCTGATGCTTCCGAGAAAGGAGATCCAAATAAATAACAGAATACCGTTTGGGGAAAAAATCCCTTCCTAACCTCTCCAGGTGGCCACCTGAAGCCCTGAAGCATAAGCTTTGAGAATGTGAGATGTAAATCAGAAAGGATTGCCAGGGCTTCCCCCCCACTCCATGATCACAAGCAACCCCCTCATGTAATCCCACTCCTAAATTTGTCCAGCTCTCTTAAAACTAAATCAGTTTTTTGCCTCCGTAACTCCTGTTGGGAGGCTGTCCCAGAATTTCACTGATTATTAGAAAGGTGTGTGAGGGACATAGCAGATGAGGAGAGGAGCAGGGGAAGAGCATACATTTTTCCTCCTTCTACCTGACTCTTAGGGCTCTGTCTTTGGGAGGAAGAGGGATCCAAAGATCCAGCAGTTGATGGAATGAGGTGGTTTCCAGCAGCTTATAGGGGAAGCGAGGGATTGAGGTGCCACTGCTCCTCTTGTTATCCTGAAGTGCACCTCCAGACAATACCTTTTGTAGATAATTAAAACGAGGGTATAGAAAACACATGCAATCTAATATTATAAACTCATGTTGAAATTAAAAAATATGAAAACAGATTGAGGTTTATTGGCAGAAATACTCGGAGAATAACAGTACCTTTCTTGCTGCTATGGTTTATTTAGGGTGTTTGGTGTATAGACCTGTAGCAAGACATAGGCCTTGTCCCATGGTGCTTACAATTGAATGCATGTCCTTTTATTGTAAGTGTGGGAAAAATTTATTTTGATTTGAACCAGGGACTCTTGGATCTGAAGGAAAGAAGGATTTCACTGCATTTGCCATAGTCATAGCACTTGTATTCTCCTTGCAAGCTTTGAACAGAACATTCAATCCACTGGAGTCCTTTTTCAGCTGTTCTTTGAATTAAGTGAATAACAGCATTGATCCAGTACTTCCGGGACTGGTGGTAGAGCACTTTGTCAACCTCCTCAAACATATTCATAGCAATCCCACTGACGATGTCCTGGAATTGCTTTAACAGTATTGTGCACTACAAATGCAACTACCTTGGAAAGAAGTGTATTTTTAGTTCTGTAATAGCAGACTTGCTGACTGGCATTCTCTTGCAGCAAGGTGTCCTTTTCAGTAAGTTTGATGCAGAGGTGGGAATGCTGTAAACCAGATCAGCAACTGGAAATACGTTTTTAGACCTTTTCTCAACAAATTCAGAGCGTATGATGGTAGTAGGAAATGCCTTCGTATAAACAGTACGTGCCTCATCCTATTATCCTTTATTCACACAAGGAGTTACTCACATGAGTAATTCCAGTGAAGTTTATGGTGCTGCTTACATGAGCTTGAACTATTCATGTGAGTAAGGGATTGTAAGATTGGGCTTTATGAGTAGAGAAGTAAAGGGGACCTTGTAGATTTTTAATTGTGTTATAATTTTGAATTTTTTTTCATTACCCTTTTAATTAATACCCAGTTTCCTAAAAATCAAGCAATCTAGGGATTAAGGCATGTGTGCTCAAAACTCCCTTTGGTGTTCATTGGATCTTTGATTTCCAAGAAAAGAAAAATCAGGCTTCTAGTTTATGATTTATTGTCTTAGCACACTCAATGCGCTTGTCCTGTGAAATATGCAAACCTAAAGGCAAGTCTTGACTAAAAAAATACACAGGGAAGAGAGAACAGCTGGGGAATCCCTGGGGAAGTGGGTCGCTTTGGGGAAGGCTTTTAGGAAGGTTAATTCATAAACAAAAACAATCTTGGTTCTTTTGGGTGTAATGGGAGAAAGAGGGAGAGGATTGTGACTTGATGAATTTGGCTTGGGAGATTGTTCCACACGTGGGGGCAGCATATGAAGAGGAAAGGAACAGTGTGTATTATTTGGATGACGATCTTTACACAAATGGTTTTTTTACTGTATGTTCTCACTATTATTTCTTGCTCTAGTTACATTTCATCATTTTAAATTTTGTTTTCTCTCCAGGTGTCTAAACTGCTATATAGCATGGGTTGCTATGAGATCTCTCTGGGGGACACAATTGGTGTGGGGACCCCCGGCAGCATGAAGAAGATGTTGGAAGCTGTTATGAAGGAAATCCCAGTGAGTGCTCTTGCTGTTCACTGTCATGACACGTATGGCCAGGCTTTAGCCAATATTCTCACAGCCATACAGGTAATTCAGACTCTCTTTACAGATATTGTAAGTAATGATTGCACTTTACTTCAGTTTCAGGGCAATTTAAAAATATCACAGCTTTTCTTATCCCTTGCTGACAGAGGTTGAGGGAATAGGAGACAGAGACATATGCCAAATTTTCATGGAGTGCCAATTACTTTCTGTATTTTCTATAGTTATTACTATTTTTGCACATGTTGAGGGTATCTCAGAACCCTGATTGTGTCATTTATAAACCATTAGAGAGAGGGTCAAGGTGGGTGAGGTAATATCTTTTATTGGATCAACTTCTGCTGGGGAGAGAGACAAATTTTTGAGCCCACCGAGCTCTTCAGCTCTGGGAAAGGTACTCAGAATGTCTGTTCCATCTTGCATTTAGCTGTAATGCTTGGAGTACCTTTCCCAAAGTTGAAAGAGTGCTCTGTGTGGCTCAAAAGTGTCTCTCTCTCACCAACAGAAGTTGGTCCAGTAAAAGATATTACCTCACCCACCTTGTCTCTCTAAGGCTATGTCTACACTACCACTTTTTGTTGGTATAATTTATGTTGCTCAGAGGTGTGAAAAAACACACCCCTGAGTGGCATAAGTTACAATGACAGAAGCACCCAGTTGGACAGCGCTACAAGGAAGCTCTCCTGTTGACACAGCTACCGCCACTTGTTGGGGATGGTTTAATTATGTCTGTGGCGGAGTTCTCAGCATAGAGTAGCTACATGAAAGATCTTACAGCGGTGCAGCTGCATAGGTACAGTGGTGCAGCTGTAAGCTGTCTAGTGTAGACATGGCCTAATATCTTGGGACTGACATGGCTACAACTATACTGCATATTTCATAAACCATTATCAGTCATATATCCTTATTCACTTAATGTCTTCAATGCCAAACAAAATAAACACACTGAGAGACAGCCATGATGATATTACGTGGCTTTTAGTTTTAGTGGAATACAAGAATATAAATTATATATTAATGAGCACTGAGGTACCACTTTGTTGGAAGCATGTTGTATGTCCATTGGTTACCAAAATGATTTATAACCTAACACCAGCCATAGTTGGTCACTGAAGCTGGGTCCACACTGATGGAGGCAAATTCGCCGCCATCAGAGCAATTGCTCTGGATCGACTGAGCAGTCTGTGTAGACCTGCTCAGTTGATCCAGCAATCAATGCAGGAAAACCACCCGGGTAAGTGGCGTAGTGCTGCATCAAAGGGAACACTGTTCCCTTCGGCGCAGCTCAGTGTGGACGGCACACGGAAGAGACACAGCGAAGTCGACAGGAGATACGCACATGATTTACGTCACTTGCGTATCTCCCGTCGACTGCCGCCAAACCCCGAAGGTAAGTGTAAGCGCCTTAAGCAACATGGCTGTCTGCTCATACTGAGGCACAGGGGTGTGTTCATGTAAATACAATTTTGTCCTGAAGCCTTTTCCCCCTCCCCAGCTCATCCCTTGCTGTCAGGGAATTGCTCATTCAAACCTTACTTACACATAGTACGGTTATGCATCCAAGTAAAAGAGGTTCAAACTTTTACTCATGGTATTCAAAGCTTATCAATACTTACTTTTGTGGTTGCAAGCATAGCTACATCTCCTGGTATAAGTAAATGGATAATTTTACAGTAAACTGTAAAACCTTTGAGCTTGGGAGTTCTTCATAAAAATTTGCAAAACATTGTCTTTCATATCTCTCCTTAAAAGTAATTGCTTTTATGATGCCTACAAAACACTAAACAATGACTAGGCAGTTGGTGTGTTAATACTGTTACTTCATGTACCAAACATATTTGTTTCGCTGTTTCCTGGTCCTTCCCTCCTTACCCACCGTTGATGGGGTTTTTTTTGCTTGTCTTTTGTCAGATACTAAGATACACTGCAGTAGGTGTTGCCTTTTTATGATGTGCATAGTGTGCTTAGCCCGTAGGTCCTGATCTCTGACTGTGATCTCTATGTACTGTGACGGGGTCAGGCCGGACGGCTATGAAAAAGTACTAGAAGGCAT
>ML675604.1:87631745-87653957 GCA_007922155.1 Mesoclemmys tuberculata
AGAACACACTTATGCAAGGCTGGTATTCTGCACTGGAATCTGAAGGCATAAATCTCTGCCTGTAGTTGTGTACAAAGGTACACAAGCCATGCTAGTAACTCTAGATGCATGATTACAGTTGTGGGTGGGGAGTGGAGATGAATGGGGTAAAGCATATACATGTAGGATTGGCAGAATTCAATTATTACTTTTTTATAATTGATGGACAATATTAATTTTTATTTTTAAACATTTTTTATCTATCGATTTTTAAATATTTGCAGTTGTGCAAAATTATGGGGTTTAAGCCTTTTCTTTATTTTTTATCTATTTAAAGATTTGCAATTGTGGGAAATTTGGGGAGGCTCTACAGTGGGGATGGAGCTCAAACAATAGCTATTTATGTATTATGTATATCTATGTATCTATATATGACAGTAGATATTAAGATTCAAAAAGTTAAAGCTTTAGAATTATTAAAACACAAATTGCCAACATCACTTGTCAAAATATAAAATGTAAATATCCATAAATCAAACTATAAGTTTTCAAGAAGCATTCTTCTTTTTTTGCCTACCTGTGAATTTTTTTTATCATCAGTGGAAATACTTTTTGTCTGCATGTGAAAAAGCATCTTCCTGCTTCCCTGGTGAGTGGAGGGGTTGCAGTTCCAGTGGAGCAATGTGGCTGTCAGCCTCAAGAGTGAGACTTGAGTGCCCACAAGACAGAGCTTCTTTGGTAACTGACTCATAATTATGGAACTCACTGCCTTTGACTATCTGTCCCTCAGAAATCATGCATGTAAGAAACTAAGTCCCAAGCCAAAGTCCCTACACAACAGCGAAGGGAAGGAAGACAAAGTCAAAGGAACCTACATGTGCCCACTTCAGTAAATTTGGTCAGATCATATGATGATGAGTGTAGCATAAGAACCCAGATAGGGACAAAGCATATTTAAACCAGAACGTATAGCCTGTACTTTTAAAAAGAAATAGGATATTTTTTTAGAGAGGGCTGAGAGCATGCTGATCACAATGCTGTAGGGGAAAAAGAAGGTTTTATAGGTCAGTGGCTGCCTAATTTCCCTGTTTGAATGATAAATTTAATTCTGTTGGGATTAGGCAGCCTGGAATCTGAAATTATTAAATTTTCAAAATCAAAAATACGTAGAGTAGGTTTAGTTAATATATTGACATTATATTACACACAGGTTCTTTATCCAGGAGGGAGGCATTGTGCCCAGAGCATGAGGCACAAGCAGGAGTCATAAGAGCTGGCTCCTGTTCCTGGCCCTGACACCAACTTGCTGTGTGGCCATAGGCAAATTACTTCTCAGTTTCCCCATGTATAAAATAGAGTTGATACTCATCTTCCCTTGTAAAATGCTATGAAATCTATGGGTGAAGAGCACTGTATATGTGCTAATTATTATTATTATTAGTGCAATATGGATTCAAAGGCTATTTTCAGTGCACAATGTTGAAAATACATAGTCATTTTTTCCTGAAACTTAGTGTGTGGTTTTTTTAATCAAATGTAATTTTAAGGTGAAAAGAGGAAAGAACGAGGGAAGGAAGGGTAATAAAAAGCAGCAGAGCTATTAAGCTGTTTACTTGTGCCAAGTGACCTAATTATTGTCATTCTTGCCCACCTTTCCCCTCCGCATTCTTGTTTGTTTCTGACCATCACCAGGGTTGTGCTGAATGTAGGTTGTACAATTTTGGGGGCAGGGTGGCTTGTCTTATAAAACAGCTAGCACGTTTTAGGATGCCTGGAAAAAAATAATACAAAGGTGTACCTGCTTTGGGAAAATTAGTATAGAAGATGGACAGATTTTAATAGACATCACAATTTCACTTTGTTCTGTAAACTGCTATTTAAAAAGGAAAAGGACAGCTTGATTAGGAAGAGCCAATATGAGATTCATGCTTCAGTGTTTCACTAGAATTCTTTGAGATGGTTACTGCTGAAGCAGACAAAGGCTATGTAGTGGCCATCATATGCTTTGATTTTTTCAGAAAAGAGTTTACAGTGTTCTTTACTGGAAGTCAGTGTTAAGGCGTGGAAACATGTAATAAGTGGAAAGTTGGCTAAATGGCAGGAAACAAATGGGAGCTGTAAAATGGAATTTTTTCAAGCTGAAAAGAACATACCAGTAGGGTAGAGGAGGGATTAGTCTGTGGATCCCAGGTTTTATTACTTAAACAAATGACTTACAGGGCCATTGATGCTGGTATGGAGGGCAAGTTTTCCAATTTTTCAGCTATTAAATTGTGAATAATAGATCATAATGAGAAATGAGAGAGTCCAGATACAGTTGGACACTTAAGCACATAGATGGCTAATATTCTCCAGTATGCCAAATAAAACCAATTTTGGATCAAAACCATGAGAATAGGAACATATGTCATTTTAGGATCAGTAAAAGACTATTCATCCAACATGGTTGTCATTTAAAAAGTTGTATCTTCCCCCACCTTCCTGCTTTTTAGCTTTCTTCTCCAGGAAATGATCTAGCATAGGTGCCTTGTAAAGCCCAGCCTAAATCTGAAATTGCCTTTAAGAATCAGCATAAAAAAGATATTTATAAACATGGACATTTTCTGCTAGCAGACTGAAGAAGTAATTAACAATCTAGCAGCATGAAGGAAACAACTTTTTTTCCCACAGCCTTGCTGCAATTATATAATAAGCTAGGAGTTTATCGGGTTTAGTGACTTTAACTGAAGGAAATAAGTAACACCAGAAAGGAAAAGCATCCTTGAGACTGCTTAGTTAACTAAGCAAAGAAGAGTAAAGACTATATCTAGTGAAAGTGAAAACTCAGGGAAAAAACAGACAATCCAGATGAGAAATGGCAGGTAAACTGCAAAATGAAGCAAAGGCTCCAGCTCACAAGGTTCCAGTGAAGAAAACCAAAAAGGGGGGGTGAGTCCAGGAAACCAGAAAACCACTGGTACCATGAGACCTAGTAATACCTAACCAGGCAGCTACTTTTATAAGTGAAAAAACCCACAGTAAAGCAATGAGCAAAGCAGACTTAATTATGGAAAAGACTGGGAAATATGGAAAACACAGGTGTTCATATTTCACATAGAGATCTTTGCAACCTTTTGCCTACTATTTGTGTCTTGTTCTTTTTTTTTTAAATAAAATGTTTGTGATTATAGCAATAAGCCACTGTAGATATGTATTAGTAGGGAATGGGTGCTCTTCTCAAGTGGTTGAAGGCACTCAGCCTTTGGCCCTGTGCTTCTGCACACACCAATAACCTTCTAATACACACATCCAATGATTATTTCTATCAGCCCAAATTTATCCCTAAAACTAGTTACTTAGATTCAGCTAGGATAAACTGAGCTCTTCAGGGCAGGGACTGTATTTGTTTATTTGCATTAAAGTAGCATCCAGTGGCATTAAATGAGACTGAAGCCATATTGTACATACACATAGCAAGAGGCAACCCTGTCCCAAAGAACATACAATCTAAATAACATGCTTCTGGTTCAGTGCCCAGTGCGTTGTGAGTGCTTAAAAAGTAATAACAAACCCTCTTTCTTCCAATGCCACCCACAGTTTGATGACTGTCTCTCAGAACTTTGGAGCCCTGGCAGTTACTGAGCCAAACAGACCTCCTGACTAGATCTGTTCCAGTGTACTATTCAGACAAAGGGATCCTGCAGCCATTATGGAGTATCCTGATCTCCAAATTCCCCTCACTAGAGTTTACTTTGAGCTATAAGCAGAACTGTAACTCTCTTTGGCTTATGTTCAAACCTCAACTGTTTGTCTCCACAGTTTTTCTCATTCAAGAATTTCTCATTCTAATATGTGAGGCACACACATAGAATGCCCCCAGGGGAACTACAGTGGGGAGGTCAAATCTGTAGTGTTTAGGGGATTTAAAGGCTAGAGGTCAAATACCTCCCTGCTGTAATTTCACTGACATCACCAGATTTACACAAAGGATGAATTTGCTTTACACCTCTTTCTCTCTTCATTTCTTCCATATTTAGTTAAATTGTTTTGTCCTGGAATTAAATTTATATTGTAGCTTTTCTTATTCCATTCTCAATATCTACCTTTTCCCTACTGTGAATTTCCCATGTTTAAGTGCCATCAAGTAGCACATTTCACATTCTGCAATGTCTGCTTTTCTGAATTCCAGTATTTTTGTGCCATTGGCTGGTCAACAGCCACTTATCAGAATGTAAAACCCGATAATATGTTCTCTCGTCATAGGTGGGCTTCTACTCCAACTTCATTTATAACTTCCTTGTGTGTTTCCAGCTGTTAGATCCAGGACACTCAGGTCATTCTGATCTAATTGCTTTTCAGTTAATATGTAATTAAACAATCTTGTATTACTTCCATTAACATGCTTCCTTCCTCAGGGCTGTATCCACCTCTTCTATGGAAAAAATATACAGAATGAGACAGCGTACAACAAATGATATTTAGCTCTCTGGCAGATTCTCTTCCGCTACATTGTTCTTTTTGAGATACAGATCTGGACATATAGGTAGTGAAAGGAGCAGAAACCAAGGACTCATACGATTATCAGAGGACAAACCTGTTGACGTTTTTCAGTCCACACTTAAGATTCCTGGCTCTTTATCCCCTATTCCTCACTCTAACATTAGTAACAGGTCTTGCAAAGTTCCTGGTGCAGCCAATGACTGCAGCATTTTTATCTAATGCTTTGTATGTGTTCTGTTAGGATTTATGTGGACCCAGAGTAATTTATGTATGTTTTACCAGCAGATGTTTTGCCTTTTTTGAAGGCAACATGCTCCATAGAATACCACATTCTGTGCGTCTTCCCTTTTGCTGACCACCTCCAATCCCTTTTTGCCTTACATTGCCTTTGTCAACATGTAAGTGGACTGGGGAGGATGCTGACAACATTACAGGGATGTAGGGAAATAAAAAACAGCAGCTGTCTTCCCCACACTTTCAACCCCTCCATTCTATTTTGCATGGTACTTGTGTGTATTTTCTCTCTTCCACCATTGTCTTCTGAGTCACCGTTTGGTAGTTGTAATCCCACATGTCCAGAGCAATGGCCTTTTAGAGTCCTCCTTTTATCATCTCAACTGTATCTTGTTTAACTTGACTATTTAAATGGCTAAGAGTCAGCATAATTCAGTTTTGAAATGGATTGGGCAGTAATCCAGCTCCCAGAGACAGATATTCATTTCTTGGACTAGAAATAAATTACTTCCAAATGATGAAAATGTAGGAAGCCTTTTCAAAAAGTTGTTCAGGTGTTTATAGAATGAAGTGAGTTTGGAAATTTTCAGAATGATAGCTTAGTCACTTAACAAAATATCATTTAAAAATTAACTGTTTAGCACTTTACAGAAGGTGCAAAGTATAGAATTAAAAAACTGAAGTCCAATAGGCACAGAACAGTTAAAGAATGGGGCATGGTAAGGTCAACTTCCCTGCATGTCACTGTGCCATTGAGACTCAACTGGCCCTTCACAGGTGAAAGGGTACTTGACTCACTTTTTGACTGAGATTAACAACATGGCTGGTGATAGGTCTGGGGACACATTCACCTATAGTTGGCTAGTAATTGGACTATTTATTTTACAACAACTTTTAATCAATGGCATCTTGGCTAGATTGACCAGGAAGCAAGTGGTGAGCGATATTCTATGTGTTACTAAGATACATGTATTTGTTTGGTCTTGGGCTTCACTCAGCTTCTGAATCCGGTGAACAAAAATGTATTGTTTCTACATATTGTGTACATATTACACACACACATACACATGCATACACACAAAGTTAAAAGAAATATTATTCATGCTTCAAAGTGAAGGACTGAAAAGTTAGGAAATGCCTATGTTAAGGTTGCCCAGGCACATGCATTATGATGCAGCCTTTAATTATATGATTACATCCTGTTTTTTTCCTCAGAACCCCATCCTCATTCAGGATTGATGTTGCTCACTTAGCAAGCAGCAATTCAATATTTTTTCCCCTCAAAATGTAGCCTTATGTCTTATTTACTGTGCACTATTCAAACAATTCTCTGGAGACAGAATAGTTAATTTCCTCATAGGCTTTTTGTTATAGTATCTGAGTGCTATACAAATATTAATGAATTTATTTTCCACCAGACCCTCTTGAGATGAGAGGCTATTATAATCTTCATTTTACAGATGGGGAACTGAGACACAGAGAGATTGAAGTCCAAAGTATCCACTATTTCTCGGCGTCCGATTTGAGACACCTAAAAGAACTGACTTTTCATAGTATTTAGCATTAAATAGCACTTCATATGTTCAAAGCACAGTTCCTTTTGACTTGCTGCTGTGAGTGTTTAGCACCATGTCTGCAGTCAAATACCAGAATATCAAGTTCGGCACCCAGAAAATGAGAATCACAGTTAGTGACCATTGGTGAAATGTTTGGTTGAAGTGACTTGACTAGAAACGTATAAGAAATATGGCACAGCCCAGTTCTCTGGGCAGAAATCAGTTGCCTTAACCATGAGACCATCCTTTCTCTTCCTGCAGTCTTGTCTCTCATTCACTATATATCTTCCAACTTCTGCAACAGAGGAAGCAGTGTCCTATGGACAATAGACTCCTTCATTATGTAACTGTAATTCATCTCCAGAGCTGGTCCATCCTTGCCCAGCCAGTCCTAGTTTCCCCCACTAGCTCCTTGTCTAGTCTGTCTCCCCCACTGACTTCCAGTCACCCTCACCCTCATGATTTCTTCCTTGACTCCCACTCTTTTTGCCCTGACAGTCCCAGTCTCTTATGAGGTCAGACTAGATGATCTACTGGTCCCTTTTGGCCCTCAAATCTATTAATGTATTAATGCATTTCCCCCCAGCTCCCAATCCGAGTCTCAACTCCCCAACAGCCTCCATTCCTAGTTGTGTGTGCCCTCTCCCATACATCTTATACTACTCTACTCCCCCCATCCCTCGCCACATCCAGCATTAACCCCTATGAATTGAAATCAGGCAGCTTTGTCCTGCAGGCTGCGTGGGCAGCACCAGGGGAGTTACCAAGAGTAAAGGAGAGAGACCCTTGCTGCTTTCAGGTCCAGTATCCAGCCTCAGCATGGCTTATAACAGCCCAGAGCTGCAATTACATGGAAAAAGTCCTGCTCAGCACCTGAATGCCTCAGCTAGAGCACACTCAGTGCTGATGAAATCTGAGATTTTTGCTGCAAAACTACTGTTTGTCTCTACTGAACATGGCAAGCTGTGGTTTCAAAGGCTTATACCATAGCGAGATTTGTGCAGTTTTTCCAAAGGATAGTAAAAGCCACAATGCCACAATCAAGTCCCTGCTCCAAAGTATGGATATGCTGTAGCTTTGCAAAGAAAAGGTCAACAGAATTTTTTAACGTGGGCAAAACATTTTTAGTAGCCTTATTCTCAGATATGGCTGAACTATTTTGGATGAAATTTTCCAGACAAATTCAGCCTAAGACAGACACTCAGCATGATTTTAGCATTCAGCAAAGTTATAAGCAATTGAAAAGAGGGTCTTACAATCGGGAAGTGTCAGGCAACCTTAAGAACAGGTGACACTACCAGCCTCACCTATAATAGTGATATTTCTCCTTCTTTAAAGAAGAAATATTAAAGTAACACTTTCTAATTTAAATATGCCACAAAATTGAGGCAAATGTTGGGTTTATATTTCCAAATGTCTTCTAAAAACATTTCTTCAAAATGGACTCTGGATTCATCAAAGGGGCATTTTCATCACAACAGTGGGTAAGGGACTTAATTACTTGTGGAGATTTTTTTTTAATATTTCAGTTATTTTTTTTATTCATTTGCTCTGGTGCCATCTTACCTTCTTTCATCTTTTTTCTGTATTGGGTATGCATGCTCCCCGGTGCACATTGGATGGGTGTCTAGTGCATTGCCAGAGAGAAGAAAATCACCGGATATTTGGAATATTATCTGACATCATAATTTAAAAAAAAGATTTTCTCAGTTCTGGAGAGAACAGGATTGCTTTTTACTGCCTGAATGTTTTCTTCTATCCAGGGATTTAGTTCCTTGTTCAGTTTTTTGGGTTCAGATGGAAAAATTGTCTTCACAATATTTTGAAAAGAAATTATTTCTATCCAACCACCTGAGTTATTATATATATATATATATATGGTTTGATCATTCTATAGCTGTGAACTCTATTTAGAAATAGCTTTGCACTTCTGCACTGTTACATTTCTGCTTAGGTGCAGTGATCTGTTTTCCTGCTGGAGTCTTTTAAGTGTTGTTTATTACTAAATTTAGAACAAAAGCAGAACTGTTGACAACACTTCATAGCTAGAAATGGTGATTGTTTTTAATTATGCTATTGTTATACTTATTTAGGTTCGTGTGTGTCTGTGTGTTTGTTTTGTTTGTTTTTAACCTGGGTTGGAAACAGGTTCGTGTAACCTGCTTGGAAACAGCATTTTGTTTCATTTAACAAATAAAGACACAATTGCAACCTAACTTTTAGGCCTTAGCATAACTGCATAACCCCAGAAGCGGTACTGGAAAGTAAGTGTGACTGGGTCATAAGTCCCCTTTGCTGCAGTGGGGAAGTTCCTACAGCTGTTCAGAGGGTGCAACTTATTCCCCTTTCAAACAGCTCTTCAGACAGTGTATTGAGGGGGTGGAGCCAAGGCACTCTCCCCTCACACTTGCTCATTGGGGGAGCAGTGGTCCTATAAAATCATCTTTCCTCTGTGGATGGAGCCAAGATTCTGCAGGTAATTCGTGGGAGGATGGGGCTTACTTCTCTTTGTTGGGCGGTTGACGATCTTGCCCTATCTGAATAAATAGAGGGACCTAGATCTCTAAAGGAACTTGAGTGATACGACACTGAGCTTTGCAACGCCTAACTTTTAGATACCTACAAAGTCACAGGAACAGCACTGTGATCCACAAAAGCCTGAGTTAGAAGGCCTAGGCTCTCTATACACTGCATGGGTGGATGCCTTAGAATGCGATTCATAAGAATGCATGTGCTAACTGGGAAGCTGCCTAAGTTAGTCAGTGGGAGATGCTGTGGAGAGAGGTGTACCCCAAGCCCTGCCCCACTCATGGAGATAGGCGCCTTCCTGCAGTCTGGATTTAGGCATCTATCTCTACTAGCAAGCCACATCTAGAAACCCCTCTGCTGACATAAACTGACTTAGATGCCTAAGTCTTTTCTTGTGAGAGTGAGTTTGGCACCTGCCTCACCGCAACATTCTCCTCAGGACAGCCAGAACCAGAAGCCACTGTGTAACCCCTCTGCCTCAGCAAGGGAGAGCTTTGTTGAGGCTTAAAATGTGTGTCAGCTCCTGACCACACCAGTCTGTTCACCTCACCATCAAACTCCTCGGGACTCTGCCAGTTTTAACCTTCCATTGCAGATACCAATCTGTGAACCCCAATTCCCAAGTTTCCCAAAGACATCTCTCTGCTGCGTCCAGTCCCTTTCCTTGGAAGCGCTTTAGAAATTAAGTTCACTGCCTCCAAAAATGCTGTACACACACCAGCCTGTTAAGTTAGCTGAAGACTCTCTATATACTTCAGAATAACAGCACTGAGATGGTTTGTAGTAAAACTAAGAATAAGTTTATTAATAAAAAACAGATTTAAGTGATACTAAACAAGAGAAAGAGGAACATCCGTGGTTACAAACAGCACACAACAAAACAAGGTTTCTAGTGACTAAAACTCAATTTTAGCTGTTATAAGCTTGCCTGTGCAGGTTTTTCACTTACATCCCAGTTATCAGCATCTCTAGGCCAGAGAACCCAATGTTCACAGAATCAGATGGTATTGTCCCTTTTGTTCCTAAGTGATCCTAAGGGCTTCCCTCTCTTTCTTTTTATAGTCCAGTAAAACTTAGAAATGTATTCTTTGAAAATTAAACGCAGACTAAGTTCCTTTCCCTGGATGGTGTGTAGATGCCAACTGTCTTCCTCATCCTCTGGTTGATTTGCTTTTTTGGTTGGCTTACCCACTTGGTTAACCTTAGATGTAAATGCACTTCCATTGTCTCTGGCCTTACATTGCTCAATTTACATTGGAGACACATGCAATACATACACTACATAATGATATTAATGACCCAGTATGTCACCAGTTTTTATGAGATACCATTCAAGATACTGTTTGGATATATATTCTGACAACAGTTTGTTGTGTGCACCCTCTGCCAGTTGGTGGTAGGAGAGCCCAGCTTATAACTTTTAATGCAGTTGTCAGAGCACTCAGCTGGGGTGGGAGAGACCTGAGTTTGATTCCCCTCTCTACATCATTTTTAAAAAAATGCTTCTGTCTCCCTTGTTTTTATGTGAAAAAGTCACACAAAGGTGAGAAACTAGTTTGTAAATAGGAATTAGTGTATCTAATTTATCACAAAGTTCTGTCAAATGCACAATATAACAAACAGAAATAATATGAGAAAAATATTTTTTCTAACTTCTCAGTTATATAGTAAAATTAGTTGTTACTTGTAACAATGGTACGTAAAAATTGGTATGGGTTTTAAGTTGACTGTCTGCCTGTAAATATCCTTTCTGCTCTGAAGCACAGATTAAATGAGCAGAATGGACTTGATGGGACAGGATAATGTGCATGCACAACAAAAGCAGTGAATAAAAGTAAATAAAATAAACTTTGGAAAAAAAAAAGAATAAAAGCAGTGCTCTGGTTTTGTTGCTGGTAGATCTGCCAACAAAGCATTTTCAGTTTAAATAAATCTTGCGTAGCTGTCATTTTTAAGGAAAGGATTTGGGGTTGGTTGGTTTTTTGTTTTTTGTTTTTGAAGTAGTGAGATAAGAATATTGCAAATGTGATTATATAATTTTTAAGGTAGACTCAATTTTGAGCCTGTAGACTTTGCCTCTGCCATTTAATTCAAGAAGACAGGTATTGTGAAAGATATTGCAATATCTGTGATGAAGTTTCTAAAACATGATCGAGCTATGGTTAAAGAACAGAAGAAGCTGGAAATGTGCCACATTTACCGTAACACTTGTACTGGATAAGGTGAAAACTAGCAATTTACTCACATAAAAATATCCATTATCAACAATGGATCCAACAATTTCTTGTGCTCCTGTCCATTTTGGCCAAATACTGCTTCAGTAATCAACTGTGCAATTCTGCCCTGAAATTCCACTCTGAAATTATAATTTAGCACCCCTCCAAAGGCTAGATAGAGGAATTCATGTTCCATAAAAAATACATACTCCAGGGTTAGTAAATAGGGGTTACACCCTTGATCTGCATCTTTGCAGTAGTACCTATAGCTTTTCTGTCAAATCCTTACTGGTCCTACATGATTGTATATAGCCTGAGTGCTGCGTAGATAAGCATGGGTATAAGTGCCTGCCAGCTCAGGGGCTACATTAGTAAATACGTACAGTACTGTATATAATACTGGTGTTCTGATAGAATAATCTGTTGATTTTATTTCAAAAGATACTGTAAATTGCAGAAAAGAATCCAATATTGATACATGGCATGTAAAACAGAACTTTCTGATTGTAATCTATCCAATATTTCATGAGCATAATATAGTGTCTGTTACAATACTGCCATGGTTTTGGTTAACAAAATGGAAACCTAGTCTACAATTCCACTATAAAATGTTCTATCATAAATACATTTGGATTTTTGCCCTGGTTTTCAGAACACCAACTACCAGTGGAGAAAAATCAATCAATATAACTATTGAAAATATTTTAGAAATTGTTCATTTGAAGTCCCTCAACCTCTGGTAATTAGAGGCCGTACTGAGGAGATTGACAGGGTAAATTACCAGTTAATGTTTACACAACAAAACATATGCCCAGTACAATATCCTACACTGAAGTTACTGAAACCAGAGTCCAGAAGAGTACAGTGGAAACAAGACTTGGTACTTTTCTAGTGCCAACACAAACAGCAATTACAGCACAGTGTGAGAGGAGCCATAAGAAATACTACTGCATATCAGTAGTTCAACAAAGTCAGCACTTTTGTGTAATTGCGGGGGAAAAGGGCTGAAAAACATTTCAGATCCCAGCAAGAAATGGCCCTTTATACTTTTAAACTGATCCTTGATAAAACAATGCTGGGGTCAGGAGAAGGCTACTCTGCCAATTTTACTTCACTGTGGGATCCATTGACATCTGGCTGAGCTGCGGAAGCTGGAAAATTTCTTTAATATTCTCTTGACAGTAAAATGGACATGTGGAAAACATTCTAATCTGTTAATCTTTGCTGCTTCTGAAAAAAAGACATTTGCCTTTACACTTTGTACTGATATGTATTAAGTCTCCAGATCTAGTTGTAAATAAGTTGATGGCTTCTGAATGGAGAAGTCAGTCCTTTTTCCCAAATATGGCAGAAGATAAATATGCACCTGTATAATCGACGTGAGGTAATAAATACCAAGAGTTCTTTTTGTTTGACCATAATTTTTTCAATTTACTTCTCTTCATAGAGAATATGTTTTGTCAATGAATATCAGTGAGCAATAACTGAATTTCTTCCTACATCTTGTGTGATAAAACAGACTACTATATGCACAGTTTCATGTAGTCAAAGGGTTATGAAAATGTAATTAAACAAGACCTAAAAATAATAATTATACAAAATTAGCACACTATTCTTATCAGCAAGTTAAAAAAATGTGGGTTAGATGAATGGACTATAAAATGGATAGAGAACTGGCTAGAGCAAAGGACTCAACAAGTAGTGATCAATGATTCCATGTCTAGCTGGCAGCCGGTCACAAGTGGAGTGCCCCAGGGGTCAGTCCTGGGGCCGGTTTTGTTCAACATCTTCATTAATGATCTGGAGGATGGGGTAGATTGCACCCTCAGCAAGTTTGCAGATGACACTAAGCTAGGGGGAGTGGTTGGTAGCCTGGAAGGAAGGGATAGGATACAGCAGGACCTAAGCAAATTGGAGGATTGGGCCAAAAGAAATCTGATGAGGTTCAACAAGGACAAGTGCACTTAGGACGGAAGAATCCCATGCACAGCTACAGACTGGGGACTGACGAGCTAGGCAGCAGTTCTGCAGAAAAGGACCTGGAGGTTACAGTGGATAAGAAGCTGGATTTGAGTCAGCAGTGTGCCCTGGTTGCCAAGAAGGCTAATGGCATAATGAGCTGCATTAGTAAGAGCATTGCTAGCAGATCGCGGGAAGTGTTATTCCCCTCTATTCGACATTGGTGAGGCTGCATTTGGAGTACTGTGTCCAGTTTTGGGCCCCCCCACTACAAAAAGGGTGTGGACAAGTTGGAGAGAGTCTAGCGGAGGGCAACAAAAATGATAAGGGGGCTGGAGCACAAGACTTATGAGGAGAGGCCTGTTTAGTCTGCAGAAGAGAAGAATGAGGGGGGATTTGATAGCAGCCTTTAACTACCTGAAACGGGGTTTCAGGGAGGCTGGAGTTAGGCTGTTCGCAATGGTAGTAGATGACAGAACAAAGAGCGACGGTCTCAAGTTGCAGTGGGGGTAGTCTAGGTTGGACATTAGGAAAAAGTTGTTCACTAGAAGGGTGGTGAAGCATTGGAATGGGTTACCTAGGGAGGTGGTGGCATCTCCATCTTTAGAGGTTTTTAAGCTGTGGCTTGACAAAACCCTCACTGGGATGATTTAGCTGAGGATAGTCCTGCTTTGAGGGGGTTGGACTAGATGACCTCCTGAGGTCCCTTCCAACTCTAATATTCTCTGATTCTATGATTCTATGAAAAAAGACCTCGTAAGATGCTATCTTTTAATCAAGATGTGTAATTCATAACATAGGCTTTTTAACTAAGACTGAAAATATTCTTGCATGTAAATCTATAATTATTATGAATAATGGGGATATATATTTTATATGGGTACAGATAGAATATATGATGTTTGGTTTCTGGCATGACATTAATCTTCATAAGTGAGGAAAGGAGTGATAAATCACTGGTGATGAAAAATGTGAGCATATACTGTATATGGTGAATACAAAGCATACACTATATATGCTGATAAAAAAAAGTGGATAATGCCATGCAAAATGGAAAAGTGTTAAACTGGAGTTCAGACTGTTGCAGATTCCTGCAGTATATTTGTATGCATCTGAAAAAAGTAGGAAAATAAATAAAAATAAAGAATTTATGGATTAGATTGATTTTAAAGTGGTTTCCCACTTCTAAATATTGAGCTATAGTGTTATAGCACATGTATCTTAGTAGAACTATCAGTAGGCTCTTTTGGAAGACTTCAAGCAGCCTCTACTGGTTTTGGTGGCGGAACAAGTAGTCCAGTAATCCTGTACTTTTTTTCTGAAACCTAATTGCTGACTGAAACCAGCAACAACCAAATGAGAATTCCAGTTTTACTAAGTTAGCAAAGTTTCTCCTGTACAGAAGAGAATCTGTTCATTAATGGGAGGGATTCCATGTGTCTGTGCTCACTAGTGCATCCTGGTATTTCCTTAGCGTTAGCAGGATCTGCTAATGAGAGCAAAAGGAATTATATATGTCAAGCTTCAACCCCCACTTGGGAACTATCTAAACAATCAAGTTCATAATGTCCTGGTCATTGGGCCCAGTCCTGCAGTTCTGACTCAGGGAAAACTCCTAATAAATGGTAACTTTAACTGAGTAAGTAGTGAAGAATCAACCCAGATTCTGATAATTAATGAGTATTAAGGTGGCACTAGTGAATTAACAGAGTCTAAATATGAATCTGGCTTTAAACGTAGCTATTCCAGAAACAGATTGCAGGAATAAGAAATGCTAGAGAAGTGCAGGAGCAAAAGAGAAGAGATGGGAATGGATGGGGAGGATACAAGAACTAGATCCTTCTGTTATAATAAAAACAGACATGCTTTGAATTAGAGAGCAGAGAAAATGCTTGAATTTAGTTCTTATGGCTTATCAAATCTCTGCAAAACTATGTGATGGAGTTATTACCATGTAATTTACAATTGCTGCTTATTGATTCACAGACAATATAATGACGCTAAATAACATGACTTCCTCTGTCCAGGACATTATTATTAGCAGGAGTGCTGTAAGCAAGACACGAGAAGTTATTCTTCCGTTCTATTCTTCTCTGATTAGGCCTCAACTGGAATATTGTGTCCAGTTTTGGGTGCCACATTTCAGGAAGGATGTTGACAAATTGGAGAAGGTCCAGAGAAGGGCAACAGAAATGATTAAAGATCTAGAATGCATGACCTATGAGGGAAAATTGAAAAAATTGGATTTGTTTAGTCTGGAGAAGAGATGACTGAGGGAAGACATAACAGTTTTCAAGCACATAAAAGGTTGTTACAAGTAAGAGGGAGAAAAATCGTTCTTGTTAACCTCTGAGGACAGGACAAGAAGCAATGGGCTTAAATTGCAGCAAGAGCAGTTTAGCCTGGACATTAGGAACTGTCAGGGTAGTTAAGCACTGGAATAAGTTGCCTAGGGAGGTTATGGAGTCTCTGTCATTGGACATTTTTAAGAGCAGGTTAGACAAACACTTGTCAGAGATGCTCTAGAAAATATTTAGTCCTCACTAAAAGGACTGGACTAGAAGGGGACTGAATTAGAAGACCTGTCAAGGTCCCTTCTATTCCTACAATTCTATAATTATCTAGCTCCATGGTTCAATCACCAGTCTAGGTCTGTTTATTTTTAGTAATATTTCTGCAAGGTGTTGGTGGCATATAAAACAATGGTCTTTCAATTATAAGAGGAGCTGTGGTGGAAGAACTGACGGCAGAAGGATGGCTTCAGAGAGGATCATCATGTGGGCTAACAGAAAACCGAAGAAAAGTTAATTCTCTGAGCCTAACCTGAGTTGGGAATAAGGGATGATGCAACCTGAGAAGCTTCTGGGAAGTTTTACCATCAGAAGAAAAGCCCTGGGAGGGTGGCCCAAACCATTCTTGGCTCCTCAGCAAGAGAGAATGGGAGGTAGCATGCTTCACATTGCAGTTTGTAGTATCCAACAAGAGTGGCCATTCTCAAGATAGCAGGCCTGGTCATCAGACACCCCTTCACATTGCAGCTGGCTTCTGGTTTCTCAGGCAGCTTTCCACATGAAAAGGGATATAGCTCCCCATCCTGAGTTGTCTGAGGAGGGAGGCAGGCAGCCCTTCAACTTTCTCTGGGAGAGGCCTGGTAAAGATCATCAACATTGCTGTCTCCAGCCATGCCGGGACTATTGATGGAAAGCTATTTGTGATTTGCTACGGAGCAGCAAGTTACAGAAGAGAATGTGGCGAGTGAAAATATGATAGCCAAAATTTTAATGATTTTTGTATGCCTCAGCTTTTGGGAACCCAACTTGAGACTCCTTCAATTTTAAGAAAATGCTGAGCATCCATTTTCTGGAAGTCTTTATGGTGCCTCAGGTTGGGCACTTGAAAGCAGTGAAGTGAATTCTATCCCTGCTCCTGCCACAGGCTTCCTTTATGATGCTGAAAAAAGGCATGGAAACTAAAGATTGTAGAGGTGGCCACTGAACGTTATATCTGTAGTTATTTTTTTTAATATGTGCTATCTTAAAATGATTAAATTAATGGATTTTTTCATAAAAACAAATGTTCAACTACAATTAAAAAAGAAAATGAATCTCAATAGAAACACTAATTAGCATTTTGTAAGAAAACCGTAATGGGCTTCCCTCCCCCACTGTTTGAAATGCGGGTGGGTGTAGTTTGAGAGAGAACCTGGGAGATTGGGGGGATCAAAACAAAATGGGCTTTTGGTAGGTGGTGCCACCTGCCACAGCTATAGAGGAAGGTCCTGACTGTGTTAAAGTTAGCTGGAGTTTTAGACAAGTTGTCTCACCTCATTCCTTCAGACACCTCTGATGTAACACTTTAGAAAACCAGCATTAGGACTGGGGATAGTCACTTTCTTTTGTTACCTCAGACCACTGATGTACCCCTGGTTCCCTTCATGTTAGGGAGGGAGCTTAGGGACCCCCACAGACTTATTGCTAGGAACACCACTGAAGGAGGATAAGACACATTTTGGGTACCTTCAGCTGCAGGACTGAATGGACCTGATCCATTGCTTTGTCAGCCCATCCAGGAGGAGTGGAAGTGCCAGAAACAGCAATACAATGTACAGGTCAAGAAGACACCATTTGCTCCAGGTGAGTGTCTATTCACCCAAGAGAAACGGGAAGGTTTCCAAATCTCACTGCTGCCTGTGCTCCTTGCACCATTCTAGAGAAGACTACTGGATGTGGTGCACTGAGTGGAGCTGAATTGCTGGAGGAAGAACATGATCTTATATCAGGACTGACTAGCACTCTATCAATCCAACAAGAGACTTGGCATGAGATCTGCAATGGAGTCGCTGGAGAAAACAACATGGAAGAAGGGGACTGGAGCTAGCTTGAGTCACCAGGCTACTGAGGAATCCAGTATCAATCCTGAAGTCATATCATACCTCCAGTTCCCTCAGTTGAGCAATCCCCAACCCTCAGGCCACACCCAGAGGATTTGTAGGCCACACAAGGCTTGCTGTGTTTTGTGGGTTCTCGGGGCCATGCCTACCTATAGATATGGAACTAATGGTTCTATTGTGGGAGGACAGCACACCTCATTCAGGGACAAATGTGTCTGCCGTGCTGGGGAGGGGGAGATCCCCCCCCATCCCACCCCACTGGCTGTGTGACAGGTGGGTGCAGTTTGAGAGAAACACTGGGAGAGTGAAAATCAGGAAGTGTTTTTGTGATGTGTGTGCTACTGCCAGCACAAGCTCTAAGGGTGACAGGTGCTGCTGTGTGAGGTCTCTGGCAGCAATATAGTCTCACCTCATTCTTTTGGATACCATGACGGTACAATATTGTGATAATAGTAATACACAATGAAACAGTGCTGCTGTGCTTCTCAGTCCTTTTTTATACAATCCTTGCTACAAATTTATTCTTTCAGAGTCTAATTATTCTACTAGATTCTTTTTCACCTTGCTAAGGCAATTCATATGAAAAAGTTTCTTCTCTTTAATACATAACTACAAATTAAAATATTCATTTGATGTTCTTTGCATCTCTTTGCTTCGTAAAATTACTATCCTATATGCAAGTGGAAACAACTATTGTTAAGGAATGGTTTGTGTGTCATATTTAATCGGTACATACCAGTTTCAAAACAGGAATTCCAATCAATTAAAAAATCATTTGGGTTGCTTAAGGGAACATCCACCCATATAAACCCTTAAAAGCAAGGCAATGCCCAATTAAGACATCATTCTTAAATACACCTTAACTCCCTTACACCACATTCCTCACACTACAACTCAAAACCTTAGCTTTGGCCTCACACCTCCTCCTGGGAAACTAACACATCACACAGTTCACTGATGCATGGATGCCTAATGGATGTGTATGATGATGAGTTTAGAGTTAAAGTTCAGGGTTACAGCATGATCATGAGAAATGCAGTATATGTGATATTTTGGCACCAATATAAGAATAGCCATATTGGGACAGACCAATGGTCCATCTAGCTCAGTATCTTATCTTCCAATAGTGGCATCTGCCAGATACATCAGAGGGAAGGAACAGAACAGGGCACATATCGACTGATCCATCCTCTGTCATCCACTCCCAGCTTCTGGCAATCAGACGCTAAGGAAACCCAGAGCATGGGGTTGCATCCTTGACCATCTTGGCTAATGCCCACTGATAGACTTACCCTCCACAAACTTATTTAATTCATTTTTGAACTCAGTTATGCTTTTCATCCTCTCAGTATCCCCCGGCAATGAATTCCACAGGTTGACTGTGCATTGGGTGAAGAAGTATTTTGTTTACCTGTGTAGATATAATCTGTAGATAGCTGGTAGAGCTAAAAAAATCATTCTTATAGATAGATATTGATCTCCTCACCCCTTCTCCCCCCAAAAAAACCCTCTCCAGTTATTCCTATGTCCATAATCCATCCTGGGCTTTTTTGACTCTCCATTCATTCTCTTCTCTTTCCTGCGACAGCCCATTCGAACCAATCAATTCACTTCCCCTGATTAAATCTCTGCTGTCATCCCTGATCTCCAGATAAATTCTGTGCCTTTTTGACATAGAATAAATTGTGTCCCCACTCATCCTCTAGCCACAAGCCTAATCAGCCAAGCCTCTGTCTGCCAATATTCCCTAATACAGCCTATGGCCCTATGTGCTATCTGTCCCTAAGTAATCACTCATCTGTAGCTGCAGCCCAAGGTTCCCATATAGTTGTTTCTGTACTTACCTCCCCCCCACGTGCTTCTAATAAAATATTTACCCCCCAATTATCATTTACCAATTATCAGGCCTCCAGTTCTCCCCTTGGCCCACCTACTTCAACAGGTTATTCTCTGCCCCACCATTCATTCCAACTCCACCCCCTCCCCCAGCCTGGTACATCCAGTGTGTTCACTGTAAACTCCCAAGCCCCGCAGCTCAGTCTTCTGCAACCTACTCCCCACTCAACTCATCTCTGTGGCCCTCTCACTCACTCCAATCATTGGCCGCATCCATCCCTTAATACAGCCTGTATGACCAACATTCTATTCTGTCTGATGCCCTTGCTCCTCTACTCAGTCTGTCATCTGCAGGACCTTTCGCTTGGCTGATTCTGTTTCTACCAGCCATTTGGTTTCACCACCAACCTCATGTCTTGTTCCACCTCCTGCTGCTGACTTGGTAAAGTAATCCTCTCGCTAGGCTGCCCTCTGTAAAATGATCCTTGCCTGAGTTTAAATGATCTTCAGTCCAATCCAGACCCTCAAACTTATCATCAAGCCTTGTTTTCTTTTGTTGACATGGAAGTGGGGAACAGAGAAAGGGGGCAATGGTTCCCATGGCTGCCCTTAGTTGGTCTTTAGGGTAGAGCTAGTAGAGTGTATCTTCTGCTCCTCCTGTAGACTTCCTAGTGTTCTCATTGCCTGGCAGGGGAGAAGCCACAGCTGCTCTTCTTTCCATGGTAAGAAGCTAGCAAGATGTAAGGTAGGGTCTTCTGGAGAAAATAGTCTGCCATATTATAATTAAAGACTATATCTCAGTGCATACTCACAAAGGGGGATACATTAAAACTGCTCTTGCAACCTTAATATTGGCATTTCCTAATTTCTGAGTGCTTGACTTTGCAAGTTTAGTGTTCCTCTAGTGTGGCTTTTGTAGTGTTTGTGGTTTTCAAGGTCTTTAAAAAAGCAAACTGAAAAAAACAAACTTAATCACATAGAATCATACTGACTCCCATTCCCACCTCTGGGACATCAGTAGAGTTGGAACCTTTCGATCCACAGTAAAGACTTCTACCACTGGAGCTAATGAAGTAACTGATAGTAAGAGCAGGCTGTTATCCTCCATGTGGACCAGCTCTTCACTGGGGATGAGACACATCCTTTACCAATGGGTTTCACAACTATTTGCTAGACAGCAATGGCAAGGAAATACTTGCTGCGTCCTTTCTGTCTTGGGTTCCAGTGTGCTCAGTGCAGATGGAATCCAAAGAGAGTCCAGCCTCCAGACTGTAAGCAACCTCTAATCACTAAATGGCAATTTTCAAAGGCTTATAACTCGGCCCAGTCTCTGTGGAGTTTCACAGGGAAAATAAAAGGTATCTCTGATCTCAGGGCTTCCCTGTACCAGGTTTCAAGGCTCTTCTCCAAATCATGGTGCTTTAAGAAGTATTTTTACATTAGCAACACCTCATATTTTTTCCTCAGCTCCTTCTCGGAAATGGCTGAACCTTTCTTACTGAAGCTTTCCAAAACAGTTCAGCCTGAGGCAGAGACCTGGCATGAAAAATTTCAGATCTAGTGGTTAAAGTTTGACAAAGTTATAAGCAAATGAAAAGAAGGTCTTATATGATGAAAAGCGTTAGGCAGCCTTAGCTATAGGTTTCACTGCCAGCTTTGCCTATAATAATTGGTCAGAAGCCGTATGAAAAGATGTGTACAAGAGGTTAAAAAGGAAGTGTCATACTGACCAATGTTTTGCAGTACTGTTTCTCATGACTTGGGTTGAATATTAAGTTTCTTTCAGGAGCAAACTAATTTTGTTGCTGAACATATTAATTTCTCATAAGCGACTGAAACGGGAACATGTAGATTTTAATGTAACAGTGACACCATGTGGTCAGTGTCATGATGGATTTTGCATTTCAAAATATTGTTTTCATGCTCAGACATAAGCATTCGTAGTACAACAGAGAGAAAAAGAAGCAGAAGGAAATACCAGCAAATGACAACTTTTGCCAGGAAAAGAGATACGGAGTCCCATTTTACTGCTTTGCACTTTAAAAAAGACATGTTTTATAAAATGTTGCAATGGTAAAATAGTATCTGTTGCCTATCTACTCTTCTTCTATTGAAGCAAAATACATGGGAGGGAAACAAAAGTTGCTAGACAACTCCATGGGGCTCAGTCATGGCATGGTCTTGTAGGGAAGTGGTTTACCAGCTCATAGAGGAGGCATTCTAGAAACCTTGGATAGCCCAGGGATCAGATGAATAATCAGGATCCTTCTATATGTATATCATCAGCATAGAGAGTGATTCCCTTTGTGCTATAACCTGGGCCACACTAACACCCAGCTCCTTTGGGAGCCCTACAAATTGGCTGCATACCCAATGACTCCACAGAAACAATGGAAGGGACTGATAACGGGGGATAGGAAGATTAGCTACTGGAAAGGCTTATGCTTGGAAATATTCCATCGATAGAAGGTGCATACCACATGAGAGCAGCTTCTCCCTAGTTCTGCCCTCTTCAGAATATGCTCTTGTCCCCCAAAGCCTGAGATGCGCCACATTATGTTGGGCCTCCAACAAGGGTGAAACCCATTTTGGTGTCCATGTGTTAAATTCGAATTTGGTGAAAATGCTGGCAATGGACTTGCATTTTTTATTTTTTTGTATGGGCCAAAAGTCTGCCATAACAGATGGGATATGCATTTCCCAAATGTAAAATGGACTGGTACATGACAGTTCAATTACTGGCTCTGCCACAGATTTTGTGTGTGACTTTTGGGCATCTTGACCCTGTGCTTCAATTCACAGTGTTGCCAACACTCATCGTTATATTATTGAGAGTTTTGTAATATTTGGTATTTTTCTTAAAGGCCTCCCTCTGGACCTGTGTGATTCTGAATCTCAGCTTTCAGTTAGAAATAACGTTATTCACTCTTGAGGTTGCAGTGATAAGCTTGCAAACAGTTTCAAAATCTCATGGTTAAGATTTTTTCAGTTATTTTTAGTCAAAGCCAAGGAGGGGTCACGGGCAATAAACAAA
>ML675604.1:87653967-87712962 GCA_007922155.1 Mesoclemmys tuberculata
GGCCGCCTGTGGCAGCTGAGAGCTCCAGAATCCCCCCTCCCCCACCATCTGCAGTAGTGGATTGGTGTTCCAGGGACCCTCTACCCCCTGTGGTGGCTGGGGGCTGCAGGGGCCACGAATGGCAGCTGGAAGCCTTGGCTGCCCATGGCACCTGGGAGGTCCAAGTTCCCCCAGCCACCCACAGTGGCTCTGAGCTGAAAGGGCTGCCCATGGCATCTTGAAGCTCCAGGGGCTCACTGCTGCCCAAGGCAGTGTATCAGAGCTCCAGGGGCCCTTGCTTTGAGTGACAGGTGGGAGCCTCGGCCACCTGTGTTGACAGGGAGCTCCAGGGACTCCCCTCCCCCAGCCTCCCATGATGGCAGGGAGCTCTGGGGACCCCTTGTGGCTGCCCTTGGGGACAGGGAGCTCCAGAGATCTCCCATAGTTTGCTGCAGCTCTGACCTCAGGGTCTCCCTTTTCCCCCATCCATAGGAGCAGGGAGCTACTGGGCCTCCCAGATGTCTGGCAGTTCATGCCTACCACCCCTCCCTCCACTCTCCCCCCCCAGAAATAGCCACAATTCAAAGTCGCATGACTCCCTAGCACGATGCAATGCCTGTCAGCAAGTGGGATGTAGCCATGTTCACCTTTTAAAGGTCTCCTATTGACAGTGACTATGTTCCAAAAAACTGAATGACCAGGTTGCTGTGTGCCTTAACTCATTATCTCCTCTATTAGCAGGGTAAATATTGGGCGTGTGCTGAAGGAAGAGGCTTTGTTTTACACTTGACGTCCACTTTTAGCCCTCCTTTTGGAACCCAGTATGCCTTGCAATGACCTCAAAAGCCACTAAAGCTCATTAAGAAGTTACTGACTGGGTGTAATTTCTGACTCTCTGTATTTGGTCAGTGTTTGCACCAATGCTAACCCAAAAAATAGCCATCTATTTTTTAACACTACCAGAATGAAAATTATGGCTATGTTTTGTCTCAAGATCTTTTGAATGGGCCACTCAGGCTATGTGTTTGCACAGCAGTCAAACACCGCTGGCTGGCCCACACCAGCTCACTCAGGCTTGCAGGGCTTGGACTATGAGGATGTAAAATTGCAGTGTAGACATTTAGGCTTGGACTCATCATGGGCTTCCAAAGTTCAGGCTCCAGCCCAAGCTGGAATGGCTACACTGCAGTTTTACAGCCCAAGCCCAAGTCTGCTGACACGTGCCAGCCGCACGTATTTAATTGCCATGCAGACAGCCCCTCAAGGCATGAGCTGGAATGATTCTATGTGGGAGACAGAAAATGCATCTCATTTGCTTGCCATTAAAAAGAAAAAAAACCATACGCAAGAGCAGATGGATGCAGCTGCTGACTCTACTGTTGTTAATGTTACAGACATCATTTTAGAGGTGTTTATAAAGAGGCTTGGAAGGATTAGATTTTTACTGATAAACTTCAATTTCACCATACACAAACAAACCAAAGAAAATATATTTCCATCCATAATAACTTAAATTTACCGATAGGCAAAATAAGAAGAATGCTGTTTGAGACCTTCTTAGAGTTTGATATAAAGATAAGGACATTTTAAATGCTCGAAACCCAAAATTTTGAACTGTGAAAATTTAAACTGATTAAAAATAAAAAAGCCAAAAAATAAACATCAAGATTCTCCACCAAAATTATATATATAAAAAAAAAAATCTAAATCTGCTAAATCTATTTATAGAGGATCTTTGTACAGAATACATTGAAGACCAAGAACTATACCCTCAGTACGTACTTAGAGTGCTGATTTAAAGACCCGTGTCAAATTCAGCAGTTAGCGTAAGCTGACCCAGTTTCCCCTCCAAATGGTTAAGGCTGTGTCTGCACTTGAAAGATTTGCTCCTTTAACTGTGCTTGCACAGTATAGATGCAGAGAAGTGGTTATATTGGTACAACTTATTCCAGTTTGTGAGGCAAAATAAGCTATGTACATATAAAGTACCTTACATCAGTGTAACTGCACACATACTATGGCTTTTACTGGCATAACTATGTTGGGAAAACATCATCTTTCTTACTGACGTAGTTATGCTGCCATACTTTTTAAATACAGACTAGGTCTGCATTACAACTCATATCCAGAAAAGAAGGATATAGTAGGAAAAAGCAGCTAAGGGGAGGAAGTAAGAAGGGGACAATTAAATTACAAGGTAGTGTTGAAAGAAACCTAGAGGAGATAGGTGGCAGCAAATTAGACATGAGTTTGGAGTGTTTTATGGCTACAAAAGAAAGGTCAGTGAGGTTCAGGACTGCATGCACAAGTGCATCACATCAGAGAAAAGAGATATAATAGGCCCTTATCTCTGAGTCTTGGAAGCAACATCACATTAGATAGCATGAACTAAATACTTTATAGAACCAAATGCAAATTTTCTTAGGGAAATAGCTCAAATACATATAGAAAGCCAGGTTTATTACAATACCCACTGGTGGATCCACTTAGAGGTCTATAGTTGAGCATGAATTGGTGTATATCACATTTGTGTTCTCTCTACTGACACAGAAGACTTGAAATTTGAGATAGGTGATGATGACACAGGGACTAGAAACAACTTAAGGAGCTGGCATGATCAAGACATTGATCAAGACATCAAAGCATAACTGGCTGGCCTGTGAATATGAGCTGTTCCAATGGGACAACTGAAGTCAAGGGCAACTTTGCTAACTGCATGAGATGTTATCATTTGTAGTAAAGAGATAGGCTTTCTGGTTAAAAGCCATCACAGTCTCACACCCTTCGTGGACTGGACACAGATGTGACATCTAGTACATGTTCTGACCAGTGGGTTACTCAAACAAAATGTGCAAATGACTGAAATGTGTGTTTTGATGATTCACGGATTATCATAATTTTAGCATCTCATTGGGTGAAACACATGAAACCATATTAACCCTCATCACAGTGTTGGGGTGATTGTACCACTGTCCCCTTTCAGCTGTCTCTGAATACATCCCTTCAAGTGTTAGGCCTTACATCCTTACCTGTTTTGGCGTGACATTTTACAATTCTAGACCAGGATCTGGATATGGTGCCCCTTTCATGCCAACTACATGTTACCTTCCAGGTCTGACTAGGCAGCTGATTCTCTTCCCTTCAGGAGCCTATAGGGGGCCTAAGGGCATTAGGCCCCTAACTGCCTCTTTAGATGCCTAAGTCCAACATTTAGGTGCCACTTACATTCTCAAAATCACTCCTTCATTGCCACCTAACCCCGTAGGTGCCTAAGTTTCTCCCAATTTGCATGCATAAAGCCACCTAAGTTCCGATGCTACAGCACAGCTAATGTGAAGCACATTAATGTGATCCACAAAGCTGACTTTACCACATCCTGGGTGAGTGACATAACCACTAGGCTACTGTGGTTTCATGTGAGAAAGGACTGACCTGGCTTAGATGGCTCATGGATGAGACTCCCAAGTGGAGATAGACATCTCCCTCCAGGCTTAGTCAGGTGCCTACGGCCCAGTTCAATGGGAATTAGGTGCCTAAGTGCCTTTGAGGATCTCTATTCTAAGCCCTGCTGCTTTCCTTGGCATTTCTCTCCTGATTAGCATAGGCACCTGCCCTCTCAGTTGGCTGGCTTCTGATGATTCCATTCATAAGCGCTTGACACGCCCCCATGCTTTGTATGGGGAACCTCAGTGCCTAACTCGCAGCTGAGAATTCCACTGGGCAATTCCTTCCAGTGCTCTGCCACTTAGCGGAATCTACAGCCTGGTGTTAGAAGCTCATGGTCCCTGTACTATGCATGGAGAGCCTTAGGTGCCTAAGAATGGGATTCACAAATGCCTGCACACTAAATCAGCCACCTAAGAGAACATGAATGAGTCTATAATGCAGTGGTTAGTGCACTCACCAAAGGGGGCAAATTCAAGTCTATGCGCCAATTAATGGTTAATTATTTTATAGCATAAATGGAATAGCTTTAACAGGGAAGCATGAGACGAAGTCACTGTAGCCCAATGACTTACATAGGAGGTTGGAGTCCTTGCTGCACAACAGAAGGAGAAGAGATTTGAATCATGAGGGATCTTCCCCGTGCTGGGGGAGTGCTCTAACCAGTGGGCTATAGAGAAAGCATCAGTGTTTAGGCATGTCAACACTTGGAACTGGGAGTGTAATTCCAACCTCAATGAGACATACCCACGCTAGCTCTGATCGAGCTGGCACACTAATAATACAGTACAGCCATGCCTATATGTGTGGTGGGAGGGGCTAGCTGTCTCAGGTGTGGTAGGCAAAGAATTATGCACATTAAAACAATGGGATTACTCAAATGCATCAAGCTAAACTTTTGCATAAATCTTTGCAGATTTGGGACATGATTTTAGAATCAGATTTAACTGTGATCCAAAAGTTATTTGGTCCCATATTCTGTTAAATATGGTTCATAATAACAGCTTCCATAAGTGTGGAAGACACCTGTGAGCAAGTTATTCTTCTCATTCTTTTTCTTCATTATGGAGGTGCGGATCATGAGTTCATCCTTAAAGTTGCATTGAGGATTTTCGTTTTGCTTTTTAAATGTGAAACAGGAATTCAGCTGCTGTGTTTTGTATGAAGATTTAGGTCTAGCACCGTAAAGGGAATTACCTTTAAACTACCAACAAGTCCAAAATTCAGATCTTCAAAACACCTACTCAGCTACTGTGTACTTTAGGGGCTGAGAATCTTTAGATGCCTGCTTTTCCACCAATAAAATCCATACCACACCTAAACATCTGCTGGTGAGCGTGCTCAGCCACCTCACGTCTGAAGCCCAGTACTTATCTCACATCTGCTGGGATCCTCAAAGTAGGAATTCCCCAGACTCACTCACCTATGGGGCCCAATCCAGTATGTATTCTCAGCGTTTGCCGGTGAGCATGTCTACCTACTAAGGAGGTGGTGGTGTGTGCCCCCTCCCCCTGCATAGCCCAATTATTAAAGCTCTCATCAACAGTACAGGATGCCCAGGTTCAATTCCCCTCTCTGCCTGCTTTGGAGCAAGGAGTTGATTCCATAGCACTCTGACTGTCCAGTAAAGTGCACCAACCACTGGGTTATGGGAGGTATTCTGGGGTTGGTCTCCTTCTGTCTCGCCTGTTGATGCTATGCCACTTTGCATAAATAATTAAATTGTCATTGGGCCACAGGAAGAGCAAGAAGGGCTCTGCAGTTCTGACCTGAAGAAGAGTGCTACGTAGCTCGAAAGTGTGTCTCTTTCACTGAAATAAGTTGGTCCATTAAGAGATATTAGCCCACTCACCTTGTCTCTGTAGTTCAGTGGCTAGAGCACTTATGAAGGGGTTGGGAGATCCCAGTTCAACTCTATGTCCCAGTGACTGTTTAATTATTTATAAACACTGAGAGAGCCCATTCAAGAATATCCCATAGTGCATTGATTAGGGCACACACCTGAAAGGTGGGTCATGTACATTTAATTCAGCTTGAGGAGAGCCAGGCTTCCCAAATGCTGGGTGTGTGCTCTAGCCCTTGGGCTAAAGGATGTTGTTGTTATTTGTGGGGGAGAGGGTGTAGCTCCCTTGGCTTTTTGTGAAGAAGGACTGAGGGGCCTAATCCCAGGAGGAAGGTTCATAGGAATGAATCCCAATGACACTACATGATTGGTGGTTGTGGGAGCATGGCAAATGTGTCAACCATATGCTCAATGGCTGCTTCAAGTCCTACGGTAAACTTGTGGCAGAGCACTTAAAATTTTTCCTGTAGTCTATGGACAGCTTTGGGAGTAAGAAAGAAAAATGTAGGCGTTCAGCTCTTTTCTTACTGCTGTTTAAAATTTCCATTCAATATACTATCCACATTCACAAAGGATTTAGTCACCTAACTGCCTCTACAGGCATCTAAATCCAACTTTTAGGCACTACTGAAATTCACAAAGCCACCACTGCTTAGATGCAGGTTATGTTACAAACACCAAAGACATAAAAAGTTAAAAAAAGAAAAAAGATTGAACAACCTCCCTGCAAAAAATAACTTTCTCATCTGCCATACTCATGATCTAAGCTGTTCTCTCAGGACATCCTGAATAATATCCTATAAAAAGCCTTGCCCTAAGGATGTCAGGCCTGGACCCACTATAGTAGAATTGCAGAACTATGAACATCAGGGTTACGAACTGACCAGTCAACCATACACCTCATCTGGAAACAGAAGGACGCAATCAGGCAGTGGCAGCCACCAAAAAAAAAAAAAGTATAGTACTGTGTTAAACGTAAACTCCTACAAAAATAAAGTAACTCTGAGGTTCTACTGCATATGGAATGTCACTTGAAGACCAAATCCCAGTGATTGAAAATGTATCCTTACCGTGTATTTCCAGTTATAACTACTAGATGCTGATTAACATTGTAATTTATGAATAACACTATGTGATAATGTTGCATTTGTATATTATTGTTTTCCAGATGGGTGTTGGTGTTGTGGACTCCGCTGTCGCTGGATTAGGTGGCTGCCCATATGCTAAAGGTGCTACTGGAAACGTAGCCACAGAGGATGTGGTCTACATGCTTAATGGGTTAGGGATCAATACGGTAAACTATTTGCACATTCATGTTAGCATTTATACATTTCTTAAAACTGCCAGACACAGTATGTTTGAATAATATTGCTGCCAGGGAGCTACTTGCTGTATCATTTAAGAAGATTCTATTTTATAACAATGCACTGAGATGTGCATGTGAAAATCACTTGAATGTGATACACGATAGGCTGGTGAGCAAGAAAAGCTGCTGACCATACAAACTGCTTCGCATGGCTTAAGCTTTCAGGAGGCTGATCCAAAGTCACTGATATTAATGGGAGTCTTTCCACTGACTTCACTGAGCTGTGGATCAGGCTGACTTGTCCGTGCCTAGGGTAGCCACCTGATAATGCCAAGGTCAGGGCAGGCTGTAAAAGGAGAGCGGATTCTCTCCGCACTGGTGGGTGACACTGAAGTCAAACTTCCCAACCAGCCACAAAGCGTGTTTCTGATTCCCCACACTGGTTATCAAGAAACCACTATACAAATACACCCACCCCCTTTAGTGAATTTCAGTCTCTGGCTCCCAATCAGCCACTAGAGTCCTTTGACTTCAGATTTTGCCCATGTAATATATACTGTAGCAGGGCCGGGAGAACTTTTCTAGCAGAAATATTCAGCCAAGCCCATGACCCCATGAAGTCGGTCTGGTCACAGGTTTTATGACATGGTTCATAAACCATTTGAGTAAACTTATATCACCAAGTAAGTCTGAGTTAGCATAAGGTAGTTTAACTGGCACCATCTTTGTATTTGGCCCTAAATATTTACATGAAAAATGAATGAAGCAAAATTTCTAAGTTTCTCACACAAACCTCTAAGCCTTTTCCATAGGGCAACGCCTGCTGCAATGGAAGAGAGTCCATTGCCCTTCCATCTTAGCCATGAAGGAAGAGAGGATGGTTATAGGCCCAGTTGGAAAAATCTTTGCTCTTATAGGCTCTCAACTTAATGTGTAAAGATTCTAGTCCTCACAGAATACATATTTGCATTTATTTATCTGTACCTTCTTTTGTTGTGTGATTTCATTACCCCAACAGTTTGATCATATTTCAGTATGTATATATGACAGTGCATATTGAAATTATGTATAATCAAATGTTTCTATTTGCAACGAACTGCTTTCTGTGTTCGTTTCAGCTGTGACTTCATGCTCTCATTTTGTTGAAGTCACCCAAAATGTGAGCCGATGGATGAACTGCTATTTGAGGACACATTAGCGCTCTCCCATTGGCCGTGTCCATCAGAATAATAATTAATGCTTATTTTATAGTGTTCTCCCGAACGATTAAACAATATGGTAATGTGAAGTGGATTTGTAAGAGTCTATCCTCAAACACGTGATAAATGGGCAGTTCAATGTCACAAAATTAATTAACGTTCACAAAAATTTCCAGCAAAACACACACTGTATGCTTAGAAACAGTGTTTATATGGTTCATATGTAATTATTATAATAGCACGTGTTCTTACGATGCCTTCCAAGGGCTTACCAAACAGTAAGCCTCACCAAACGTCTGAGAAGTGGGTAAGTACCATTATTGCCATTTTATAGATGATGAAGCCAAAGCTCAGAGAGATTATAGGCCTGATCCTAATAAGTGCTAATTAACTGAGAACTGATTAACTGAAGTCAATGGGAATTCAAGGAGTTTGACTTTGGGCTGGAGATGTTTAGCTTCTTGCAGGATTGGGCCCTTTGTCACTGCCCAAAGTCACACAGAAAGATCATGGAAGAGCAGTAGACTGGTTGGTACTTTGTGGCCCTCAAGGTATACAGTCATCTAGTTTAGGCATATGGCCAGTCCCACAACCCTTCTGCACACATTGTGGTCAGCAAGCATACGTATATGCATTCCTCTGTTTCTGCCCTCAGCTATATTGTTCTACCTCATTGATCTGGCATACAGCCATCACTGCCCTTTTTTTCCCCCTCTGACCCTCAAACATCCACACCCCGTTATGTGACTCATGAAAATAAGGTCCAAGTTTTCCCTCTGTATGCATAGTCTCATATAAAGTATTATTTTTCATGATGGTCTTACAATATAAATGTAAAACAGAAAAGGGTATTTGAACAGCACTGGCATTAGACACTCCATGCAAGATGTGCATGTTGTTCTATTTAACACATGGAAGCATATGTGTCTTATCAACACTTACTGTACTATGAAACATTCATTACAGTGTCATAAATTTTTGGTATGTTCTTGGTCATCCACAGCAACCTGCCGACCAAGTATGTCCAGGATGGCATGTTTCTTATTTCTTTCAGGTATAACAAAGACAGATGGTGCATAGCTTATTGAAACTGTGTTCCAGTTTAAAATGGCTTTTTTATTAAATGGAATTTCCATGAGAAAATTTCCATTTTTGTTGAAATTTTTCACCCATGGAATTGACTATTAAAGGCAAAGCTTAATGAAAAACATACTAATGGTACAAGGGACTGGAAATAAGGCAGGAAACCTTTTACTTCTAGGTCAGTGATTTGATTCTATCCCAACTTGACAGCAACCAAAAATCATCAATGATTTATGGGTTCCGTATTTGTGTGGTTTGGGGGATTCGTTTGTTTGTTTTAGGGATGTAAAAATTCATTTAATAATGAAACCATTGAAACATTCTAAAAATAGACTGTTCAAACGGTTAAATGCGTGGGGAGGAGGGCTGTGTTGGGCTCCGCTCCTCACTGCCGAGCGAGAGCTGCCTAGCTGTGGCTCCCCCGCCACGCATGCAGAGCCATAGCTGAGCAGCTCTCACTTGCGGGGAGCTGAGCGGAGCCCAGCTTTCCCCCCCCTCCCCGTTTAAACGGTAATCAGCTGTTTAAAACGTTTAAACAACTGATTACTGTTTAAATGTTTAGGCTTTTACAGCCCTTGTTTGTTTGTTTAGCCTATTTAAATGAGTTGCCTATACAAGAAAGAATGTTTTTTTAGGGAGGAGAGATGGGTCAGTCATGATACTGCACACAACTGTAATAGTAATATAAACTGTAATTTTCTGTTAACGAGAGACACTCCAGGGAAGAGTTGATAGTTGCTACATATGTTATGGAATCCCACTTTCTGTAACTTCGTGCCATTTTCCAAATCTGTCAGTGGGATACTTTTCTTACAAATTTGAAGCTTCAAAGAGTTCTCTGCAGTACGGCTGGAACAATGGATGCTGGAGGTGCAGCCGCATCCCTTGGCTTGAAGTACTAATAACAAACACCAAATACATGGTATCCATTATCAGCACCCTTCCTATAAAAATTGTTCCAGCACCACTGGTTCAATGAAAGGTAAACACAGACATTTTTATATGAATTATGCAGCAATTTCATTTATAAGGTTTCTTCCATTTTGAGATGTATTATGAGATCCCTCGCTATTACCCATTTTTAGTACAGGGAATCTCTTGCAAACTGAGAATCTTTCAAAATGTGGCTGTTGTAGTAAGCTTTATGAGAGAGACCCTCACTTTGTGTAAATTGGCAAAGCTCTACTGACCTCAGATTATTTACTCCAACTAAAGATCTTCAGCATAAAGGATTGTAATGAAGATGAATTGTAATGACGATGAGGTGGATTTCTTCTAGAAATTACAGACCCAGAAACCAGTGTTTCAGTGACATAAGCATTATCAATGTGCATATTTTAATACTGTACATTAAATTAACATCTTTTCTTCCCCCTCCCCGCTTTAGGGAGTGAATCTTTACAAGGTGATGGAAGCTGGTAACTTCATCTGCACGGCTTTGAACAAGAAAACAAATTCTAAAGTTGCACAAGCTTCCTTCAATGTTTGAACTGTAAATTAAAAAGTTCTTTCTGCAAATTAATTTCATGTGCAATATGTCTTGTCCAAGAACATTTACATAAAGAAAATCAATTGCAAAATCTTTTCAGGGAAGGAAAAAAAAGAAAGCATGATATAGCTGTTCTTTTTGGAAAGGGTAGCTGTGTGTTAGAATAATAATACATCTTGCCAAATGTTATTTTTGGGAAACAATACAGCACTGCAAATAATAAATATAATGTCTCTCAATACAAACTCATCTACTTAATACTTTTAAAAGTAAGGAAATCATGTAAAATGTCTGAGCACCTTACTGTCTATTTAAATAGCTTGTTAGCTTGCTTTAGACAAAATTGTTTACAGACTTCCACAAGAAGTGAATATGTTGTTAATTCTTAATCAAGTTGACTTTAATTACAGTACAAATATTTGAAATAATTTATGAGATCACACATAGTATGTGGCCTTCCTATTAGGTGTTTTATTTCTCTGAATCTCTGCTTTTCATTTGCCAAGTCAATTATGTTATGAATGTGGAGCCCAATCTAAATTTACTGTAAGTAGTTCTAGCAATAGCCCTTTTGTATTTTTACAACAGTTAACATCTGTTAAGTATATGAATGACTTTATCTTGTTCCAAGAGTCTGTGATGAATGGCAGCCTGCCATATCCTCCAAATCTAGTGCAACCTCTCATATTTGTTACATACATTAAATTCATTGTTGGTGCCTTTTTCATCAGCTGTGTTAAAAGCCTGATTAATTATATCAATCAATGAAAAGAAGATAGGATCTACTCTTTTGAGTGCAACTGTAGGATAATTAGATTTTTCTGCGAAAGCCTCATGCACCAGTTGGACATTTTATTTCATAATCCCCAGATTATCATTCTGGCTCATTATCACAGAAACTATCTTTCAGAGGATGTTGAGGACCATGACTGATTAGTTTACACAAAGAGAGGCATCCACAACCTCCCTCTGAGCTCTTGTGAATTTAGTACTACCTGCCAATGTCTGAGGGCAACAAGATGCCAGCGACCTGCACCATCAGCAGTGAATCAGTGATGGATAATTTAAAATAACAGCCTCATTATTTCTGTAACCTGTTCAAATCGTCCATGAAACTACTGTAATCTTTTGGCTTGAAACATCCGTTCTTTCAGTGTGTCAGGCTTTCACTATGTATCTGCTCTTGCTCTGACTTCCGTTAGAAAGCAAGCTCTTACCATGAAAACCAATAACCCGGGGTATGATTTTTTTTCCGTTGACATATACGAGCTCTTCTCAGCAATATGAATATTTGGGAAAGGATGAGATTAAAGAAAGTGAAAGATTTACATGAAAAGAAAGAAGGTGGGATCACAATTGTCTGCGGCCCAACTCTCTCAAACTCCAGCACTTCCCTGTGCCATTGTTGCCATCTCTGGGCTTGTGCCATGGTCTGAACCAAGCTGATTATGAGGCATCCAGGATGTTGGCTGATGTCACTTGTGGTTGAAGTTTGGTGGCTACTGCTTTCCAAATTACTTTGTCTGGGAATGAGAGGATGGAGACAGGACGGTCATTGGAGAGGTCTCTATGGGCATGTGTTGGCTTCCTGAGGCTTGAATGGCATTTTCAAGAAGGTTGGCAGGTGTACTTCTCTGAAGGAGGCATTGATTATTTCCATTAGTAGTGAGCATAGTTGTTTTTCACTGTCTTTTACCAATCTGGAGGTCCTGGCTCCATTTCACAGGCTGTGGCTTTCACATTTTTCAGGGCTACCCTGCTTTCGAGTCAGATACAGTTCACGTGTGGCTGGAAATTGGCCTTGAGTTGGCATATTTATATGTCAGTTCAAGATATAACCAGCCTCCATTGAAAATAAGATTTAGGAAGGAGCTGTAATATGAGTGCTCAATCTAAGGGTTGCAAAACCATCACCAACAATCCACCTACCTCCCACCCTAGGAGCTCATGAACAGGTTTGGGGGGTGGTTGTGATAATCTTTCCTTACTTTATTGCTAGATGACATGCAGAAGATTGAGAACCACTAAGTTAGAATTACTACTGTTTTGATCCATGCTATTGAAATGAATTAATTCTACGGCAAAGGGTTAGTGAGTGTATAAGCCAGGCCTGTTTTCTCAGAGGGTTATTTTTAAGGGGAGGGAGTATGGCCTAGTGAACAGATATGGGGTCTGGGAGCTAGGATTCTATTCCCAGTTGGGTCACTGGTTTACTGTGTGATTTATCAGGCTGCTCGCCTGGAACTGTGAGGGTTTAATTAATTGATATCTGTAAAGTCATTTGAAATGTTCAGAGTACTGAATTTAAAAAAATTACCAGATTTGAGAACTGCCCCTGCAACATTTCCCATGCTTGACTTGTTAATTGTTTTTATTTATACTATACTTATTATAGGGAAACATTTTTTCCTCTAATCTCCCTTCCCGGTTAACATCTGGCATCATGATCCCAATGTCCAAACAGGAGGGCTGGACTAAAGCCATTGTTAATGTAGTCATTTGAATCACTCTCCAGAGATATGGTATATTTGCTGAAGAACTGTCACCAGCACTGCTGTACTGGTTAAATGCACTTATTATTTTGCAGTGCGTGGCATTAATCTTAAAGAGGAAATAAAACATCTCTAAATGTTTATTGAAGTAGATAGGCTGATGTATTACAACATGTTAGATTCAGCAACTCCAGTTAACTAAGTCACACGTAAGGCGTTAGTAAATATCAGCTGTCACTCCATCACATACTCCAGTGTTTACTTTGTTAAGATGTAATCCGTTCTGAGTGCAGTTGCTTGTGGTTATCTTTATTATCAGTTGTTCCAATCTGCTTTTATGGAAAATGATGTGCAACTGATGAATCTTTTCTGATAAGTTACCATAGAAACACATTTCTTCCCTTCATTAACCAAGCATTAACTATCAGATGTTTGATAACTCAAAATATTCAAGTTCTGGTCATCAAAATTGATTCAGAGTACAACTCTCAGATCATTTAATTTTTCTCTTCAATTTTTCTTTTTCAGCTTCTCTCTATATCACAAATGCAGAGCAAACATTTTCATTACTATTTTTATATGAGCTAAAATCACCCCAAAATACCATCTGTTCCTGTATCCACCAAAACCAATGGTAAGACACCTGTTGAGTTCAGTGGGTTCATGAACCGATCCTAATTCTTTATCCTATACACTGAGTGAAAAATATGTTCTGGCTCACACATGTACCCTTCTTAGTGTTTTTTTCTTTCTTTTGTTATTACTCCAAAAACTAAACGACCACACCTACGGAGAGTAAGGTGTAGACACACCATGCTCCATACACACACACAATGCTTTTCCTGAGCCCATCAACAAAAGTTATTACTTCTCTTTCAAATTTTCCTTCCTGGAGACCCACTTTCATGTCTAAAAGACAATAGCCAGCTAATTATCATTAGGTTAAAAAACAGTTGCTGACAGTTTACATGTCCAATACATAACATTTTAAAACATGTATAAAACAATACCAACAATATGTTTACTAGCCATCACTCTGACTGCTACACTTATGTGTTGTAAAACTTGTATCCCTGTCCCTGAATCTTCATCTGTTTTTCAAACTGTAAGCTCCTTGGGGCGGGGAGTGTGGTGTCCTGTCTGTCTGTAGCACATTTTACAGCAATAATAATAAAATAATGATTTTCTGTTCAAGCCACCTACTATGCTGTAATACAGGAAATAAAAATGTACCAGTATATAATAAACTGCAAGAAATATATTAAGGTACTTCAGGTGTCTAAGGGACTTCAATAGCTTTAAAATTGAAAATTGTTCATTTTCAATTAATTATCTATTACTATTATATTTAGTATAATATATATTTAAAGTAGAAGAAGTGGCATTAGGAATAAGGAGCATTGTAAATGCCTAAGCACTGTATTCTTCTGTTGATTCCCAATAAAATGAATAATTATTTATGTTTTGCATCATACTGTGGAAGATGACAAAAAAGTGCATGTTCTAATGTTACTTTTCCCAGGAATCATTAAAATCTCCAAGAAGCAAGTTAGCAAGCAATCCAGTTTCAGGAAATCATCGGAGCTGGATGGTTTTCACCTAATGGGTTCTTAGGAAAATAATATACAAAAAATAAACTAGGAAATAATTCTAAAGAAAACAAAGGACAAGACTTGTATAATGTAATGAAATGCACCTCAGTTTATGGGGCTCAAACAGTATAACACTTAAAAGTGTAAAGTTTTCCCCTCAAATGGGTTTAGGTGGTATGTATGGCCCCCACCCTGGAAGACTGAAAATCTCTAATGTAGTCTATATCTTTAGAAAGCACATAAAAGAGATTATAGGAATTACAGTCCAGTAAAAATAGATTGTATCTTGCCACCTTTGCATTCAACAGGAAGGTTTCCCCTGACCTCAGTGGAAGACAGCGGAAACCCTAAAGTCCTGGAGACTGAGTGAGCATCTAATTAAGGAGAGAATAGTAGACTACTTGGCTAAATAAGCTCTGCCATAGCCAAAAAACATGGCGGGACAGATCCCCAGTTGATACAAATTGTCAGTTCTGTTGACTTCAGCTGAGCTGTGACAATTTACACCAAGTAGCATCTGCCTTAGCATCTCAAATGGAAAATCATGCTTCTCTCACCTGTTTTTTGAAAATATGACTTAAACAAAATTTTCACATAGGTGACTCAATAGGCATAATGGAATGCTAATTTTCAAAACACTTTTGATAATATTCCTCAAAAAGGGACTATGATGGATAAAAGCAAAAGAGTCTTGTTGAGTAAAAACATGCTACATAATAGAAAATAGAGTCATAGTGAATGGCTAGTCCTCAAAGAGAAATTAATAGTGGGTTATGACCAAATTAATATATTTACTTATCCAGCTAGGGCAGTGAATCTCAGACCCGAACCAGCCAAATTAGTGATCAACATTGCCCAAGGAAAATATATATATTGGCCAACTGCCAACTACCCCCTGGTGGGTCTTGCGCTTTCCCTCTGCCTCATGCCGTCAGGACGCCCCCAACTACCTTGCCTCCCCTGGCTGTAGCGGAGCTCTGTCTCCTAGCCTGCAAGAGAACTGCAGCTGCCCCAGAACTTCTGGTAGCCCCTCCTATATGTGTTCCCTCCCCTTTTAGGGAAGGCAGGGTTTAAATACCCTTGGACCATTGGGTCCAGGTGTTGTTAATTGCCCTGCTGTGTTTTTCCCTCTGCCTGCTAGGCAGAGGGGTTTTATCCCTTTCGGGCCCTCATACTGGCCCTGGTATATTCTTCAGTAGTCATTTGGCCTGACTTTACCACATAACCCTGCCCCCCACTCAACCTTAGGGGGTTGGGCTACTCGGGACACCCCCATCAGGGAGTCCTCCCCGAGGAGTAGGGATTCAAACCCTGGGAAGTCCCTATCTATCAGCACAGGGTAGGGGAGTTTCGGGACAATGCCCATGGTTACCCTCACCGTTCTCCCCTGAACCCCAACCATCACTGGCGTGCTTGGGTACATATTTACTGCTCCATGCGTGCAGGTTATCCCGGTGCCTTTGGCCCAAACCCGCTGGTCCATGCTCACCAGTTTGCCTGAGACCAGCGTGATCGCACTCCCCGAGTTTATTAGGGCAACAGTACCAATATCATTGACCTCTACTGGCCTTGTGTATCTCCGGGCATTCTCCGCCATCCCCACTGGCTAGACCAAGCTGCAGGGACCGGCACACACACACCCAGCCCACATTGCATGGGCTCATCCCTGTTGGGGCACTGGGCGGTATGTACCCCAGTTCCCCACATACATAACATTTATACCGTGGTCGTGACAGCCCCCCTTCCTTTTGACTGCCTGCCTTCAAGCCGGTGCCCCCTCCCTTGGGATCCCCAATCCTCTTGGAGGGCTCAGGCCACTGTCCAGCCCCCCTTCTCCCCAGTGGGGTTGCCCACAGTCTTAGGAGTCCAGGCCCTTGGGCCGGGGCACAACCCCTTTTCCTGGCACCCTTCTTCTCCGGCAGTCCATGGAAAGCCCCTGGTTGCCAACTGTCTCTCCACAACAGTGATCACATCATCGTATGAGGTGGGGTCAGTCTGGCTAACCCCTTCCCACAGGTCAGGCGGCAGGCCCCTCACAAACTGGTCCAGCATGAGGGTCTCGATGATCTGCTCTGCGCTGTGGACCTCCAGGCACAGCCATTTCCACACCAGGTGAACCAGATAAAAAAGCTCGGACCTGGGTGCCTGGCTTTCCTGGTCCCTCCACTCATGGACCCGCCGAGCCCTTGTGGCTGTCATCACCCCCAGCCTGGAGAGAATCTCAGCTTTCACTTGGGTGTAGTCTGTAGCAGCCTCTGCTGCCAAATCACAGGATGCTTTCTGGGCCTCCCTCCCTAGGAACGGGGCAAGGATACTGGCCCACTGTTCTCAGGGCCAGGCTTCCCGCTGGGCCATCCTTACAAAGGCGAGCAGGTATGCCTCCACCTCATCTCCTGGCATCATCTTCTGCAGACATTTGCCTGCCCATATAGGGCTGTGACCCCCCTTGGTGTCCGCCTCACTCCAACAGGGCCCTCAGCTGGCCCACCACCTCCTGTAACAGAACACAGCCCTGGGCAGCCCGGCTAACCAGCAGCCGGTTAGTCTCCTGCTGCAACCTCGCAGCCTCCTGCTGGGCAGTGGCCTGGACCCAGGTAGCCTCCTGCTGGGCAGCTGTGGCTTATTCCAGGGCCTTCACTAGCTCCTCCACCGCAAAAATGGTGGGTTACACTCATCCACGTTCAGAGACCTCTGTGCAAAGATCCCACCGTGACTACACTCGGGGGGCCAGCCGGCGGCGGGATGTGGGGATAGAGCAGCTGGAGCGGGAGGTTTTGGAGATGGAGAGGCGACTGGCCGCCAGCCCCGATGATCCGTCCCTCTGCGGAGCGTGCCGGGAGAAGCGGGAGGAGCTTAGAGCCCTCGAAGACCTTCGAGCCCGAGGTGCCTTTGTCCGGTCCCGCATCCGTCTCCTTCGGGAGCTGGATCGCGGCTCCCGCTTCTTCTACGCCCTGGAGAAAAGGAGGGGGGCCCGAAAGCATGTCATCTGCCTTTTGGCTGCCGACGGCACCCCGCTCACGGACCCGGAGGAGATGCGTGGAAGGGCCAGGGCCTTCTACACAGACCTTTTCTCCCCGGAGCCGACCGACATCACTGCCTGTAGGGTGCTCTGGAACGAACTCCCCGCGGTCAGTGCGTGCGACCGGGACCGGCTGGAGAAACCTCTCACTCTGGCCGAGTTCTTGGAAGCCCTCTGCCTCATGCCTACCAATAAATCCCCGGGCATGGACGGGCTGACCACAATGTTCTACTGCATGTTTTGGGACATCCTTGACCCGGACCTCGTCACCGTCTGGGCCGAGTCCGAGGTTAGCGGAGTGCTCCCCCTGTCGTGCAGGCAGGCAGTGCTCGCCCTACTGCCAAAGAAGGGGGACCTCCATGACCTCCGGAACTGGCGTCACCTCTCGCTTCTCGACACAGACTACAAAATAGTGGCTAGGGCTGTCTTGCTGCGGCTGAAGTCCGTGCTGCAGGACGTGGTCCATCCTGACCAGACCTACACCGTCCCGGGCCGCACCATCTTCAATAATCCGCCGGAGGTTGACAGGCTTGGTGCTCCGTGAGCCAGAGCTGAAGCTGGTGCTGTCAGCGTACGCCGATGACGTGCTCCTCGTGGTCCAGGACCCGGGCGACCTGGTGCGGCTGGAGGACTGCCTGGCTGTCTACTCGGCAGCCTCCTCTGCCCGGGTCAACTGGGCCAAGAGCTCTGGCCTGACGGTAGGGGCCAGGTGGCAGGCGAGCTCCCTCCCACCTGCGCTTCAAGCCATTTGGTGGAGCGCGGGTCCGCTGCTCTATCTGGGCATCCACTTCTCCGCCACCCATCCCTCCCTGGCAGAGAACTGGCAGGATTTGGAGGGCAGGGTGTCTGAGCGGCTGCGGAGATGGACAGGACTGTTCCGGTGCCTCTCCCTCTGGAGGAGGGCACTGGAGATCAACCAGCTGGTCCTGTCCATGCTCTGGCACCGGCTCAACAGTCTGGTCCGACCCCGAGTTTCCTGGTCCACCTCCAGAAGACATTTCTGGAGTTCTTTTGGCCGGGACTGCACTGGGTCTCTGCAGGGATTCTGAGTCTTCCCCTGGAGGAGGGCGGGCAGGGCCTGTGCTGCATCCGCAGCCAGGTCCACACCTTCTGCCTCCAGGCCCTGCAGAGACTCCTCTATGGTGCAGGTAGTGCGGCGTGTAGCCACTTGGCGCGCGTCTTCCTCCGCCGCTTCCGAGGGCTCCGATACGACCGGCATCTCCTTTTTCTCCACCCGAGAGGTCTTCCGCGAGACCTCTCCGAGCTGCCAGTCTTCTACCAGGACCTCCTCTGGACCTGGAGGCTCGTCTCGGTCACCGAAGGGGAGGATCTCCTCGCGGAGCCCCTGCTACACAATCCCCAGCTACGTGTGCAGGTGGCGGAGACCCCCTCGGTGCGACGGCAGTTGGTCCTGGCAAGAGTCACCAGGGTCGGAGACCTCCTGGACTACGCCCGGGGGACCTGGGTGGACCCCTATTTGCTGACTCAGCGTATGGGGCTCTCCACCCCTCGAACCACCCAACGCGTACTCCAGGAGGTGAGGACAGCCTTGCCCCCTACTGCTTTGATGTACCTCGAGTGGGTCTTGCATGGGGGTACTCCCCGCCCCCCCCCCAGTCCCGGCCCTCCAGTGCTTACCATCGGGCTTCGGCCCCGCGAACCCCCTCGGCCCTCCCATCCTCGCGCCCCAAGCTGGCTGCTCGATCTGCAGCCGGTCCTTTTCCAGACTGCACCTAGGAAACATCTGTACGCGCTCGTGCTCCACACCCTTCACTTCCTCGCCCTCACGTCCCGCCCGGACACCAAGTGGTGGGACCTCTTAACGCCCTTGGAGGGCAAGGACCCCCGGTGGACCAGTCTGTATTCCACCTTGACCCCCTGGCCCGCTGGGGACATCAGTTGGCAGCTCCTTCACGGAGCCATGAGCACAGGCGTGTACTTGGCGCGGTTCACCTCCCACCTGACACCTGCCCCTTCTGCGGCATGAGGGAGACCCTGGCGCACGTGTACCTGGAGTGTGCCAGGTTGCAGCCCCTCTTCCGGCTCCTCCAGAACCTCTTGTTGAAGTTCTGGCTGCACTTCTCCCCGCACCTGTTCATCCACTCACACCCCATCTGTGGCCCCCACGAAGTCGCGGGACCTCCTTGTCAACCTTCTCCTAGCCCTGGCCAAATTAACCATCTACAAGTCTAGGAAGAGGAGGTTGGCAGGGGAGGCTCCCTGCAGCTGTGGGGCCTATTTCCGTTCCCTTGTTAATTCACGTCTCCAGGCGGAGTTCCTCTGAGCAGTGTCCACTGGCTCCCTGGACACCTTCGAGGATCAGAAGGTGCTGTCCGGGGTTCTCTGCTCGGTGTCCCCTTCTGGTCTCCTACGTTTTACCCTGTGACCTTCACGCCCTTTCCTGTTTTATTCATTTGTTGTCCCCCGTAATTTGTTGGACCTGGGTCCAGTGGTTCCTCCCCTAGGCTGGGAGAAGAACCTTTAGCAGTGGGTGGGCACAACGCCCACCCACGTCCCCCCCGGTTTCAAATAGTAGGCAGAGGGTTTTTAACCCCTTCGGGCCCTCATACTGGCCCTGGTATACTCTTCTGTAGCCATCTGGCCTGACTTTACCACAATATATATATATATATTGTATATATATAATTGTATATATATAATTCTCACAGCAAAAAAGTTAAAAACAGCGCAAGTTGATCACTTATTTGGTTAATAACACAGAAAAAGCAGCCTGATTGGTTAACAATTAAATCAAGCAGTGTTTGAATATTATGTGCTGCAAAGAGCCTCAGGAGACACATTAAAGAGACACACTCTTTATCACTGCTGTAGGGTTTTATAAGGTCACTTAGATCATTACATCACTGTAATAGTTGAATGCCTTAACGGACATGAATTTTCCAGAACAATGTTTGAGTCATTGTTGGGCAAGTTAAGAAAGACATCTACGTAATCTGCAACAGCAGTTTAAAATATCATACAATGACTGATAATATTACAAAAGGACAGAAAGCAATACAGAGGATATTATAATAAGCTTACATACAATGATATAGCCATATTTAGAGTACCGTGTCTGGTGTGGATTGCCTTATGGCAGTCAAACTTAAAATGCTTCTATTGGGTTGAAAGATTTTCCTGACTGAAGGTGTTTCCTGGTAATATAAGTATTGATAGAACTGGTAAAAATATACAACCCAGAAGGAACATTAATTGTGTCCAAAGTGCAAATTTTGAAAAGGTCTGGAGAAAAGCAACAAATGCGTACAATATGGAAAACATGCAATACGGCCTGAAAAGCAGGAACATTAAAGGGGATCCAACTGAAATACTTACAGCATATGTCTGTCTTGGGTTTATACCATACTCACTATTATGTTGTCGGAACATCTATCAGAATTATGAAGGCCATAGTAAAAATCAATCGGTCCCTGAAAGTACTATTTGCTTACTCTGGCTCTACAACCACATTTTCACTTTAGGTAACCTGATAGTGAGATTAAACTGCCTAGTTTTCAGATTGTATTTCAGATTGAGCTAGCTGCACACGCAAAGGTCTGTGTGCCAGGATAAAAGTCTACTCCAGCTATCAGTTAATGATGTTACAACTTCAGTTTGTATAGGCTCATGATTTATGTGATGAAGATCTGGGCTTGCAAGCTCACTGATGACCAAAGTAAATGAGCATGATAAAAGCATATGATTATTGTTACTGCTTCCTTCGAGCATTGTACTGACTGTAAACATGAGCAGCCTTTGACCAGGCCATCCTCTGCCCTTTGTACAAGAAGCAACCACAGTCTGACCACAAAGGACTATTATTCATTAGAGAATGGATTGAAATAAAAATGAAATTATGATTCAACTACTTGAACACCTGTGTGTACAGCAGAAGTTTGTTTATTTAATAACTTACTCTACTCTTCAGAAGTTTACAGCCAGAAAAGGCACAATTATCCTAACAAGACATCATGCAAAAATACAAAGCCAAAAGAACTATGATATAGACGTTTCATACACATTTCCTAAAGTTTCTGTAGTCTAATAATAAGCATTTGCACCAGCACTAGTTAGCATATCCAGTCAAACTATCGAAGTTATACGATATCCACTAAACATTTGGTATTCATTCTGAATGAATGGGAGGAAGGGGAAGACAGATAAAAGAACATATTCCGTTTGCTTAAGGCCCTAAAATTAGGTGGTTTTAAATACAAACAAAAAAAAGTACAACCTAAAGGTTATTAGATATGGCTCTTTTGTTTGAATAATAGATTTTTAAAAATCGGAATTTAAATGTATCCCTGCAAGTTTTTGCAATACACACTCTTTAGCATTGCATTAGTGCATAGGAGGCATACAGTCAAATTGGCAATAAAACTATGATTAATCTCTTTCCATATGTGACTCCATTAGTACATCATTTCTTTTCTAAAGTATAGAAATATTTTTGCTAACACTAGTGGTAGAATATTTCTGAGCTTGGTTTTTTCCAATGACCATTTAAAGGTAACAGTGATAATCAAGTATGTAATACCCATTCAGTAAATGCTGGGTTGATGGATTGATATAGAACTGTCTTTTAATTAGCAAATTAACTTCCTTCCCCATCACTTTGTGTTTCTGTTTGTGTATCTGTACTAGTGCTGATTTAATAATAAGATTATATTTAATTTCAAAATAATAAAATAGGAAAGATATTATTCTAACTATGCAGGCCTCAAAGAGAGAGAAAAAGTATGGCGAATAATTAGTGAAACCTTTAAAGTTACCTAAAATAGGTTTTGCATACATAATAATTTTTTCAGTCTTCTGACCAGTCATCACACAATCCTCCAAAACCAGAAACAAAAGCCTGTGTGAAAGGAGGGATTCCTGGCTTTCTAAATAATGGGGAAAAGCTCCTGTTCCTAGCCCTTTGGGTTGCACATTATCAGGGATGAACTCCTGGCTCCAGTGAAGTCAATGGCAAAACTTGCATTGAATTCAGTGAAGCCAATATTTCACCCCATATCTTAAACTCGTCACTGCATATATTTGTAGTGGGAAATGGAGAAAGTCAAAATGCATGATAAATACAATTAATTTACCACATGGATGTCACTGCCACATAGATTACATATGTGGAGAAAGCGTCCTAGAAACTTAGGAACTGCAGAAAATGTTGGTTTTGTGGAAACCACATTAAAAAAAAACATTTCAGAAAATTATTCTTTAGCTCTATTTATCCTTGGGATAAGTTGCAGAGAACTCCTCATCTGCTCTGCTCACTAATCCATCTTTGCAAAAACTAGTTCAACCTACCTTAGCAGTTTCAAGGAGCTGCCATTTAAAAATAAAATTACCACCAGTTATCAAACAAATTACCTTGGCTTGAGGCATATGCCACTATTCAGTCTGCAGTCAGTGACAGGTATAAGATGTGCTATCTTGTTTCCCAGGAGTGTCAGAAATGGGATCTTTATAACACCTGATAGGGAAGATTTCCAGGTTCTAGTCCTATGGATTGTGAGGTACTTAAAAACCTTGATATTATTATATCCAGAAAGGCTAATTTGAAGTTTGGACATTTCTCAAGTGTATTTGTGATTTATTTCTCTCTCAAGGTCTGGACATTTGCGCTCATAGTACTAAGCAAGCCTGGTATTATGAGTGTAGGGATACAAAAAAATAGTACCAGTAACATCCATCAGTTCCAAGGCCAGAAGGTACCAGTGTGATCATCTAGTCCAATAGCCTGTAACACAGGCCATAAGAATGTCCCTGAAATAATTCCTGGAGCATATTTTTTAGAAAAAAAATCCAATCTCAATTTAAAATTGTCAGTGAGGGAGAGCCCACCACGACCCTTGGCAAATTGTTCCAATGGTTCATTACTCTCACCATTAAAAAAACTACACCTTATTTCCAGTCCGAGTTTGCCTAGCTTCAACATCTGGCCATTGGATCATGTTATACTTTTCTCTGCTAGATAGAATAGTCTATTATTAATATTTGTTTACCATTTAAGTACTTATAGACAGTAATCAAGTAACCCGTTCATTTTCTCTTTGTTAAGCTAAATAGATTGAGCTCTTTGAGGCTACCACTATAAAACATGCTTTCTAATCCATTAATAATTCTCATGGCTCTTCTCTGAACCCTCTCCAATTTATCAACATCCTCACTGAAACATGTTTAAAAACTCTCTAAAGCATTTCTGAAAGATTGTTTACCTCCTCTGAAATTCTGAACTGAAGAATACATAGTGGTGGGGTGTGGTATAAAGGCTTGCCATTCTTAGCCATGTGGCTAGCCCAGACTCATGCTCAGATAATATTTTTACAATCATGTACTGGCAGTCCAAAGATATGACAAATACACAGCATAGTATAGATCAATGAGCACAAACAGCTGAGTGACAGTGAGTGCAGTTTTAACATTTTTCCATTTGGAAAAGGTTTTGTACATGTAAGTAAATATAAAACTCTTTCGCTCATCAACAAAGTTCCAGAACAAACCAGTCTTTATAACCTACATTTTATTATGGTATATATACAATAGATTGGCTACCAAGAATAGCCTTAAAGAGAGTTTGCCACACTGTTGGTTGATTATCTATGACTGTTAATGGACCATAAGTATCTCAGATGAATGAACTGGTGAGGGATTTCTTGACTGATGCGTTGTTCTGCAGGTTCTGAAAACAGAGAGTGTGCATTTATTTAATAGTTATATGATTTCGAGGTGGAATCCTAGTTCCTTTGAAGTCAATGGCAAAACTCCCAATGTCTTCAAAGAAACCAGGATTTTCAACCCTTATATTTGCGATGAGCATTGTGGGAGAAAAATCATCCCCTTCACAGTAATTAATGTGCTTTTTTCTATACTGTTTGTACCGTGTTTGATCCCATTTATTCATATTCTGACTGCAGTCACTGAAAACCACAGACATGAAAGAAAGAAACAGTATTCCACATGTCCATGACTTGCCTTTTGCATCTTTCTACAAAATTCCTCTATGATCTCTGTCTCTGAATTAAGAAATGAGAGCCCTATAGCACTTAAGTGCTACAGGACTCTCGTTATTTTTGCTGTATTCAGACTAACACGGCTACCCCTCTGGAACTTGTCTCTGAATTCATTCATGAAATTTCATGAAACACCCTACCACTATATGTCTTGCCACCTTTTGTTCTGTTTCCCATCCTCTGACATTCTGCTTCTTGAAATCTTTGCATTTAATCTGGTCCAATAATATGCATCATATTTGACTTTGTATTTTTAAAAGAGAAAAATGTGTGCCCTTGACAGAATTCATGTGTATTTTTGTTTTGTTGCCACTTTGTAAGATACAACATGGTGCATCCTTCACTCTGTGCATTTGACAATTTGTCACAGAACCCCCATTAACAATAATGGTTTGGCACATGGGTTTGTGAACATACCCCCAACATGAAAATTCAGCATGCTCATCTCCTGTTTGCCAGAAGGGCAGAGAAGTCTTTTAGCTCTCCCCCCACATTTTGCACACAGGTTTCACCCTCACCTGAGATGGGAAGGGAAGCTGGAAGTGGAGTTCCTTATTGAGGTACATAAAATGGCTTTCCATGCTGCATCTCCTACCTCTAATAGGCTTCAGCAGGTGAGTACCAGAAGGATGAATTCATTCTATCTGTACTGTTTTTTAAACACAACTACAAAGCTAGAGTCCAAGTGTGAGGAGAGTACTGCTCTTTTCTAGAATGCTAATTTCTTAGCACCAAAGATTTGTAACTGTCAGATTACCTGGTCTTTAGAAGAGCCACCAGGATTACTCCCACGATGAGTACTATGCAAGAGGTATATGCAATAATATAGATTGTTTCACCTAGGAATAAAAAAATAGAAAATTACATGAAAACAGTATTGTTTTAGTAATAAGGACTGTTCCTTCTCCTGCTGTTGTAAAAGCTTTCAGATCAGCCCTGCAATCAGTTGGCAATTATCCATGCTAACAGAATTTCATATATATACAGCTACAGCGCACTCCAGCTGGAAGTTGATCTTGGTGCAGAATTTGACATGCTGCTTGTTAAGAGGTATTTTATTCTATGAACACATTACTTCTGACTATCTGTTTGATTCCAGGTTGATTTTTAAGGTGTTGGTTTTAACCTAAAAAAAACAAATGGCCTGGGCCCTACCTATCTAACAGACTGCTCATCTCCTAATGGAATATTACCACAATTGCAGGCGCCTCATTGGTATAAAGAATTCATGGGCTGCTGGCAGGCCATTTTGTGTTCAGACCCCATGCCTTTGGAATTCTCTTCTTCCCATGGGCCAACAAATCACATAAGTATGTATTTAAGGTGACTGTTTATGTGCTGAAAACTAAATATGTGCAGAAGAGATTTGTTTGGATCCAGCCTAAGTTCAATATTACTAACCCCAAGCATTCAAAGAGAACACGTCAAACTGCCTCCCCCTCCCCATCACGATTGCTTAAAAATAATGAGATATAAGAAAACAATCAATTTTAGTTTATTCTTATTTGCCTTCTGCTTTCTTAACCTTTATAATATATTCAAGCTTGTCCCTGGAAACATGAGAATTAGCAATGCTTTTTTTTTTTTTTTTTTTTAGTGAAACTGAGATTCTCACATATTTAACATGACTTTGTGATCAAGGCCTTTAAAAAAAACTGCACCAAATATTGTAACACTCATGATAAAATTGCAAGCAGTGGCAAATCCAGATGGTTGAAAAATCCAATTTTATTATAGTGTAAAATTTTGAACTGAACAATTCCATTTGAAATTTTTCATAGAAACTTTTGATTTTCTGGCTGACAAAGTTTCAAAACAAAATTTTTCATTTTTTTGTCAAAGAAAGCTAAAAACTGGGTCAAAACTGAACCATTTTCATGAAATATTTCAATTTTGATACAAAATATTTGGTCACAAATTTTCAGTTAGCTCTACTGGCAAAACTGCAAGGTTTTTAACCTTGCGAACATACTGCAAGGCCTAGCTTTTCTCCCTGGCTTCCAAGAAATGGGGGATTTGGGAGTCTGGGTAGTGGCAGGGGACTCCTCAGCGGGAAGGAGGGGTGGCTGAAGAGCTTAAACTTAATTTTATGTGTTTTCTATAGACTGGGTGTTTTACTGGGTTAATTGCCGCTTTTAAAAAAAGTCATCAAGAGTGCCCAGAGCTTGGGATAGATGCTTTTTTTCTTGACAGTATAAACTGGAAGTATTATATTATACATATACACACATGCCATAAATATATTTTACATAGAAGTCAGATTAGAAACATATGTGCAATAAACAAACAAGCACAGTAATGGGTAAATAAGTTGATATTAAGGAAATCTGTGGCTAAGTTTCTACATAGAACTCTCATGCTATGGCCCCATTCACTGTTTACCTACTGGGCAGACAGGTATATCATAGGAATTAAAACAAGTTATGTAACTTTTCACATCATTAATAGCAAATGAAAATGCTGTACATTCTACATATATGCTGGTTTCGGCTCCTACTCCATAATGAAATAATAGTCTCAGGTTCAGTAAATATTATACTCTGGTATCTGCAGCCTTGTATTTGGATAAAGTTGCAGATCTGTTTTGTGTCTTTTTTTTTTTGGCATTGCCAGCCATACTGGGACGATGAGTGAAGTAAGTACAGGGATTTTTATTATGTGTATGGAAAGTGAATGACACAGATTGCATTTACTAGTTCATAGCCAAATGGTGGACAGGGGAGGGTAAAATGTCAGATGTTCTGAACTCAGCTATTAGAGTGTTTGGGGTAATGTAAGTACCAACATAGACCTAGCACTGAATGACATCTTTGGCCAAAAAAATGCAGAATTCATGTCAAATCTGTTGAATTGTTTCAGTTGAGAAAAAAATTCTGAACAAACCTGAATGTTTCATTTCAACATTTTTTAAAGGAAATGTGATTTTTCTGATTCAAAACCATTTTATTTGACCTGAAATTATTATTATTATTATTTAGACTTTTCAGAACAGCCAGCAAACTAAAAAGCTGTTATTTACACACCTTTACATAGATTGACAATTTCCTGACTCATTAAAGGAGGAAAGGTTGTGAGAGCTGTGGTGGGTCTGCTGTCTTGTGAAATGTTGGTATCTTTAACCACAATGGCCTAGTGGACTGGAGACAGTCTAGTCTGTAGCCCACTTATTGTGGTTGTGTGGTAATTCTCAGGTCGCTTCCAGCATGGACTACAGATCTTCACTAGACATCGCCTTGCACACCCTCTTTTCATAGTGTGGCGGAGAATAGTGGCAGTACGTAGACTATATTGAAGTGTACTTAAAGTCAGTTGTATAGATGTAAGATGACATTTGGCTGCAGAGTGCGGCTGGGAAAGGAAATGAGTAGTTCCAGTGGGTGAACCCAATCAACAATGGTATTATTAGTGTATGTAACACTGCTTACATTTGTGTACATGACAGAATGATCTTGAATATTCATTGGATAGATTCATGTTTATGAGGGTTTCTCACAAGTTGTCTGTGGGTTCTCCCTCCCCCACATTTATAAAGAATGAAGTTTACATTGTTTTATAATTTACAAACTAAAGTCAGTGAAGCTGAACAAATGTCAGTTCCCACAGCCTCTGCTCTACTTATAAACCATGTCTATTCCTTGTTTATCTGAACACTCACCACTGCAGAACTACACATTAGGAAACAACTGATATCTCTAAACTCTAATAGCAAAATAATGTTAATTTGTCATGCACAGTATTTATTGTTTCCCAAAGAAATAGATCAGATTTTTGCATTCTTAACTTTCCCTGTTTGCATCCAAAGCTCTGAATTGAGCAAACAATACTTATCTTCACACATTAATACTTTTAAAATTAAACGGTAACCACTAATATCTTAAATAATGTGGATCTACAAAATTGAGTAGGACAATTTGCATAGGTTAAAGTATCAACCATGCCAGTGAAAATGCATTTCAGTGCAGTATATGTGCTGGTAGACTGTAATAACATTTCATAAATTGGTTTTGGGAGAAATTTTTAAATGCAGATACAATATTTGAAATCAATAGCAAAACTCCCATCAACATCAGTGGAGCAATGATTTCACCTAATATCGTGATACCTTGGTAAGGACTCATTAATGAAAGCTTTGTTAGCTGTATATAATATACATTGTGTTGTAATTTCTTTTACAAGGAAATGTGGGTTGAGGTCAATGTATTTTAGTAATAATGTGTAGTATGTATGGAACAAGAAAACTTGCCCTCTGTTATCGCCACAGAAAAAGTACAAATTTGGTACAAGAAAGGTGACACTTGTGGTGCAGGGTAAGACAATTAAAAAGACTCCAATAGCATGAAGTTAAATGTGAAATTACTGCAACCCATATGGTGTGAAAGAATTTTCTTTATTGTCCCCAGGTACTGTTGCAATACAATGCAGGGTCTGGAAAGCTGCAGGCTTGTACTGCTGTTTGCAGCTGGGCGAACACTTATATGTGGAGGTGTAACGGCTTAATTTCAAAGTTGCTGGCTTGTGGATTCACTCTGGGATAATAGTCTCCAAATTGCATAGTACGGCTGAAATGCTGGGATGTTGGTAAAGTAAACCCTGCCTGTGCTAGGGATAACAAGCATTGTATGGTGGCTGATGAGGACCACTGCTGGTATGGACCCAGGGAGTGGTATTTTAATTGGCCTATGTTGTATATCACACCTGAATTTCCTGTGGTGATAAAGGGAAAGATCTGTATATTTGTACCAATTTTATAACATAATTAAAATAAAAGCAAAGTTAAAATTACAGAAGGACGCTTGAAAGGCAGAGGAAGTTTATAATGTTGGATTACACCCTGGTGGGCTGGAGGTGAGCTTGCACCTCCCACCCCACCCGTTCATACTTTAAGCCTAGCATCAATGATAGTTCAAATGATTACAGCTACTGTGGTGTTGGAAAGGTGTTGCTGCATAGCAAATTTAAAAAACCCAGGAGTATAATGCAAATGAAGCAAATGTTAATATACAAATGAAAAACAAAAGCTGTGGAATGTAGCCCTAGCTTGACATGAGTAATTGGACATGGGTGTGGCCTCATTTCTTTGGGAGACAGGATTAGGGAGGTGAATGGATCAGAAGACTGGAAGCAGAATGTCAATACTAGGTAAAATAAGGAGAACACTCAAGAAGCAATTTTACAATGGACAAGATAATAATAGATAAGCCCAAGCCTGAACAGCTACACTGCAATTTTAAGCCCCTCAGCCTGAACCCATGAGACTGAGTCAATTGACCTGGGCTCAGTATGGCAGGTTTTTTATTGCAGTGTAGACATACCCTGAGACTTGTTGCCATGGTTGATGAGTTTTTTGTTTTGGTTTTGGTTTTTTGCAGTACATTTGGTCTAGGCACTCCCAGTGCATCTTCCACTGTTCTCATTCAGCTTTCAGAGATCTCAGTCCAGAAAGCTTTCAACTTTATTCAACCTAGCTCAGATGAGATCCTTCCTTTTTTTGGGTCCTTCCCTAATCTCCTGCTCACATTCTCAGTACGTAGGGTATTTACTGTTCAGTTAGCACTAGAACCAACATCACTGCTGCCGGGTGAAAACTGAAGCAGAGTTAAGCAGTCTGCAGGAGTTCCAGTCATCCCAATGGATGGATGGTGAAAGGCAAAAGATTCCAGACTATGGGATTCTCTGGAGGGATCCCAGCCTATTTATTAATCCCTATAACAAAGCTGTTTATCTGATCACCAGCAGATTTATTGAATAAATAGGTTATTAGGAAGTAGCTGAGCTATGTCATCACTTAATTTCTCACTTGTCTAAGAGGATTAATATAGGTTAAAAGAAAAGTGTTCTTTGAATTAAACAGGATAACATGGAAGTTTTAAAAGGCACCCTATGATTTTGAAGTCCATCTCTTATTTTATAGGGAAGGCATTTACTGAATCCCTCTCTCCAGACTGAATCACTTTGCCATATTACAATTTGTAAACAGAGATGAATGAGCTAAATGTCATTATTCAGGGTCTGACACAAAGGCCCGAAGTCTATTGCAAGACTTCCATTGACTTCAATAGGCTTTGATTAAGCCCTCATTTGATTACTGATTGACCTCTCCTTGCTGTACCACAGAGAGGAGAAAGGAATAGCTCACCCTTGCTAAGGCAGATTTCTTGCAAATCAAGTGGTAAAGGTCTTTGGCAGTTTTTATCAGCAGCAGCAGCAGGTTTCTTTTCTCTGTTCTGCAGATATTTGCATGATTTATATGGGAATTGTGTCTATTCTCTACCAGACATGGATTCATGACCCATATTTCATTGTAATCATAGAATTGTCTTATTTTAATAAATTGTCAATGTAGTTGTTTGATCTCACATTTAGAATCTAGAGAAGCAGTCACTGGTCATTACCATTAGTCTACAGAAAAGTAAATAAAGGCTTATCCAGTGACGTTGGATCAATAACTCAGGCAGCACCATAGGTGTGCCTGGTGCATCTCAGATGTTGATATAGCATAAGATCCCTGGCCCAAAGGCCTTGAAAGAATGTCCACTGTAATGTGGCTACCTATTCCATGCTATAAGGCTAATTTTTAAAAATACAACTTTACTTTCTGGCTATCTCATCTCCTTGAACCTGTGACAACAGCAGCACCTAGTTATTAAGCAGTTGAGTATTAGCTCCATTTTAGAGATCAGTAAACTGAGGCATAAAAAGGTGTAGCGCAGGGGCGGCATCAGCCTTTTCACTGGTAGGAAGGCTGAAGTGGGCCAGACAGAAAATTGGGGGGGACTGTGCCCCCTCCTCACCACAAGGCCCTGCTTCTCCTAATTTTCAGCCCCTCCTCCCCCTCTCCCCATCCAGCTGGGGCTGTGGCTGGGACTGCGGCTGCTCCTTAGCTCCATGCCATCCTTCGACTGCTCCCAGCTGGTAACAGCCACCAGGGGTGGGGGACCTGGCCACAGGGCCAGCAGCACCTTTGAGGAGCAGTGACCTAAGGGACCGGCTATGCCCAGTCAGCAGCCATCGCTCTCTCCGCTCTGCCTTCAGAGCTGGGCAGCTGGAGGCTGGTGGCTGCTATGGGGTGCTACAGAGGGGCTAAGGCAAATTTTGAGGTAGCTATAGCCCCTGCAATTCCCCCCCTCCCCAGCACAGCACCTCTGGTCGGGTGACTTATCCAAGGTTACATAACAGGCCAGTGCCAGAACCAGAACCAGGTCTCCTGAGATCTTTTCAGGGTCCCATCCACTGGACCACATTGCACTGTGTTTCATGAATGAAATTTCAAAGACTATTTCTGTGAAAATCAATGTTATTTGCCCAAACTCACCATTAAACAAGGAGTATAACCTTGTTATGGGAAGCTTTTCTCCTGGCTTATCAGTCTGTATTAGCTGAAGGTCCATTTTTCCTCTTGAAAACTGACCTAAAAACAGAGAAGAATGATTTGATACAAGTATACTTTTTTGTACAGGAGATGTAACTGAAATTAGCCACTATTTATGACAGAAGGATGTTAAATAATATTGTGCCTACTGTGAACACAAGCACTAAATGGCTTGGTAAATATTAATTGCTGTTATAGATTATTATGGATGACTTATAGGGTTTATGGAAACAGAAATAGAAAAGTTCGCTGTCTTCAAGGTGCTTGCATTCCATTTGGATAGAAAAAAGATGGACAATTTTTGGGTTATACATGCGAATGGGAACATATGGTGAGATCAGGGATAGGTGTGGCTTTTAAGGAGTTTTTCAAGGCCAAATTCTGCTCTCCAAACGCATCTCCAGACTCCTGCACCAGGTCAAAGCTCTCAGTCTCAGGAGGAACAATCTCATAAATTGATCAGAAAAAAAAAACCATATTAGAGTCTATAGGAGCAGTGCAAGCACAGAGCTAGACCAGCGTGCATCAGTTTAGAGTCAGAGGCTAAAGTATGAGCAGTCTATAAAGGAAATACTGGAGCAGGCTGAGAGGCCAAACTAATTTTCCTGGGACGATGGCAAACAGGCTGAGGGACGGGGGATGAGAAAGAATCATGGGATGGGGAAGAAAGTCTTTGTTACCGTTTAGAAAATCATTCAACTATCGTTAAATAAATCCACCACTAGTGTATTATTTCTATCAGATGCATTTAATAGGAAACGTACAAATTTGAAGTGACAATATTTATGATACTTTTCTAAATTTTCAATTTTGGCATTGAGATATGCATTTTCTCTGATCCGTTTATGATACTGATCCTGTACTGGCACTATCTTATGTGAATCTGCCATTTCCTATAACACTGACGTAGTCACTTGCGGCCTCTGCCCCTTTCCCTCTGTCCTGATCTTGAGACTGACACAGGTCTTAATCCTGAAGATGGGTCCCCATGGGCAGACATGTATGCCCATGCACAGTCTCATAAACCAATAGGACACCACGCGGCCTGTTTGGCCATCTGTGCAGGTCCCTTTTACAGCAATGGAGCCATCATAGCATCTACCTTCTCCTCCATTCACACTAAATCTAAAGGTAGAGATTCCTTTTGTTGGTCCTATGCATTTACTTATTTAAAAAAAACAACCCTCGTAAATAATTAATAATAGTGAAAGTTGTTTAAAACCCACACACTGAACATGTTCTGAACATATAACAGCGTGAGCTTTAACAATAATTACCTCACTGAGGGTTTTAATATAGCTGCCGAACAATTTAAAATATAATAATATAAATCATAAAATATAATTTAAAATATAATCATACAAATGTCCCCCTTTGATTTAATACTACAACTGTTAGAGAGAGAGAAAAAAATGGGGAAATGAGCTAGCAATCATCAACAATACCAAATCAAATCCCAAATAAGCCCTTTCTGCTTAGCTGACATGAAAATGTTGTTATAATATAGCACCAGGCTGGTTTTTCATGTCCTATCAATTTGGTTGATCAAGTTTCCATGGAGGGTTTATCCTGATGCTGGAGGAAATGCTGCCGGCCATGGCAACAGGGGATGTGATTATTATTGTGATCCAAGGACTGTCTTTTTGTTGTGCAGGTGTGTGCTGAGTAGCTAGCGCAATATGGCTGTGATCATTGCCTGGGGCCTTTGGCTGCGACCACAAAACAAGTGTCAGTGACTATTATTACCATTAGACTCACAGCCACTGTTAGAATGACGAACATGCCTACCTTATCAGCGTGTCTTTTCCAGGGGGTCTATAACAAACTGTAAAATCTTGCTACAGCCTGAAACTTAGTGCTGAAGAGCTAAGCCTTGGGGCAGTGTTTTCACAATTTAATTTTGTTAGGTAGCTTTATGAGTGCAAATCACAAATAAAAGTTTTGTCCTTTTCAGCATTATTATCTCTGCCGATATAACTCAAAATCAGCCAACAGTTTAAATGAAACTTTGTATGCAACTAGTCAGTTTTATCTTAATTACCCTTTTTTTTAAATTAGAAAAGAAGACCCTTCACTTCAGAATGCAGAAGAGTCATTACTTCTCATTAAACATGTTATAAATATTTTATTTTACAAGGTCTTTTAGTATATGGGGCTAGATTGGATGCATGTATGTGTGAAAGCTATGCCAACGTATTTGGGTCCAGTGTAGCAATAATTTTTTTACTTAACATATAAATAGCTGGTCAGATGATAGGGTCTTATGGTTCTGAGGGAGTGAATACAGCATTTTAAGCTAAATCCTGAAATTCTTATTTAGGACCATATTCCGATGCCTTTCCTCGTGTTGTGCAGCATCTTACTCTTATGGAAATCCCATTGAAAGGAATGAATTTACTTCTTATGGAATAATTCACTGTTCAGTGTGAGAAAGGGTGTCAGAATCTGGCCTTTCAGTTTTACTCAGCCAGTACTGAACCGAACTCTGACCAAAGTGGGCCTCTTGTGGCACCTCAGGATTGGTCAGACCAGTGCACAGGGAGTGCGGAGTAGCTCCCCAGCTAATCTGCGGGGACCCTTTCAGGTCCAGATGGTGACACTCATCAACCCCTTTACAGATCGTGCCCCTTGGTCTTCCCACTATGAATTCCATGGAGCCTACTATTGACTTGGGGCGAAATGGCCCTTTCCCAGTAACCAGCAGGTACTTAAATATAGAGAGGATAGCTGCCTTGTAAATACTAGATTAGATATTGATAGAAGTAGTGTCAGTAGATAAGATGCATACAGCCAAATTCAGTGGGGTTGTATGGATGCTACTGAGAGTGGTCTACAAGAATTTGAATCAAAGGTTGACATTTAACATATTAATCATTATATATCACAGAGCCATACTGAGCAATTTTTTTGTGTGGAAATTTGCTGTATACAGTACAAATTAAAAGTTCATAATACTTTTGTAGTAAAAAAATGGAAATTAATGCACACCCTTATATGTGTTGCTTTCTATCATAAAGGAGATGATTGTGACATAATGATAAACAATGCGACACGGTAATGCCTGGATACAAAATATATAAGAATGACAGAATGGGTCACGCTGGTGGGGCAGTGACTCTATATGTGAAGGAAAGCAAAGAGTCAAATATAATACAAATTTTAAATGAATCACATTGTACCACAGAATCTCTATGGATGGAAATTTCTTGCTTAAATGATAAAACTATAGCAGTAGAAATATACTACCAACCACTTGACCAGGATGGTGATGGTAATGGTGGTTGTGAAATGCTCAGAGAGATTAGAGAGGTTACAAAAACAAAAAACCCCACACAAACAGTAATAATGGGGATTTCAACTATCCTCATGTAGAATGGGTACATGTCATCTCAGGGCAGGATACAGAAATAAAATTTCCAGACACCATTTGACTGCTTCTTGAAGCAGCTAGTCTTGGAACCCACAGAGGAAGAGGCAATTCTTGATTGAGTCTTAAGTGGAGCACAGGATCTGGTCCAAGAGGTGCATATATCTGAACCATTTAATTACATTATGGAAATGTAGGTGGGAAATACCAAAGAAAGCCATCACAGTAGCATTTAAACTTAAACAGGGGAACTGCACAAAATTGAAATGAAAATTAAAAGGAATAGTCACAAGAGTGAGATGCCTTCAAGTTGCACAGAAACTTTAAAAACAGCAGAATGGAGGCTCGTACTAAGTATAAGCCTCAAATTAAACAGAAAAACCATAAGAGGACCAAAAAAATTCCACCACAGCTAAACATCAGAGTAAAAGAGATGGTTAGAGGCAAAAATACCTCCTTTTATAACAGTCATATATTACTGAGGAAAATAGAAAGGAACATAAACTCTGGCAAGTCGAGTGTAAAAGTACAATTAGGCAGCTCAAAAAGAATGTATAGAGCAACTAGCAAAAGACAAATTAACAGCAAATATTTTTAAGTACATCTGAAGCAGGAAGTCCGCCAAACAATCAGTGGGGCCACTGGATGATCCAGGTATAAAAGGAGCACTCAAAGAAGACCAGGCTGCTGCGGAGAAGCTAAATAAATTCTTTGCAGTGGTTTTCACTGCAGAAGATGTGAGGGAGAATCCCATACCTGAACCATTCTTTTAAGGTGACAAATCTGAGAAAATATTCCAGATAGAGGTATCAGTAGAGGAGGTTTTGGAACAAACTGGTAAATTAAACAGTAATAAGTCACCAGGCCTGGACGGTATTCACTCGAGTTCTGCAGGATCTTGAATATGAAATTGCAGAACTACTAACTGTGCCATGTAACCAATCACTTAAATCACCTTCTGTACCAGATGACTAGAGGAGAGCTAATGTAATGTCAATTTTTAAAAAAAGGTTCCAGAACTGATCCAGGCAATTAAAGGCCCATAAGCCTACCTTCAGTACCAGGCAAATTAGTTGAAACTATAGTAAACAGAATTATCAAGTACATAGATGAACACAATATGTTGGGGAAGAGTCAACATGACTTTTGTAGAGGAAAATCATGCCTCATCAATATATTAGAATTCTTTGAGGGGATCAACAAGCAGGTGAACAAGGGTGTGTACCTGGACTTCCTGAAAGCCTTTGACAAGGTCCCACACTAAAAGCTCTTAAGCAAAGTAACCAGTCATGGACTAAAAGGAAATGTCCTCTAATGGATCAGAAAATGGTAAAAGGTAGAAAACAAAGGGTAGGAATCAATGCTCAGTTTTCACAATGGAAAGAGGTAAATAGCGGGGTGCCCCAAGGTCCTGTACTAGGACCTGTGGTGTTCAATATATTGGTAAATGACCTGGAAAAGGGGGTAAACAATAAGGTGACGAAGTTTGCAGATGATACAAATTTAATCAAGTTAAGTCTAAGCTAAGAGAAGTTACAAAAGGATCTCACTAAATGGGTGACTGGGCAACAAAATGGCAGATGAAATTCAATGTTGATAAATGCAAAGTAATGTACATGTGACAAGGTGGGGCGGGGGGGGGGAGAGATATTCCACCCTCGTGGGTCTCGCGCTCTCCCGGCCTGGCCGGTGGTGCAGCTGGGGAAGGGTCAAGGGAGGGGCTGGGACCCGCTCTGCCCCTGTGTACTGCTACCTTCCCTTCGGGTAGTCCGTGGTCCACTCCCTGCTTCCCCAGCCAAGTGTTCTGCCCTTCGGGGCTGCGGTAGCAACCGTCGAAGCTGCAAGCCTCTGTAGGCTGCAGGCCGCAGGCTGCAGCCTGCCAGCTCCAAGCCGCCAACTCCAACTGCAGGCTTTCAAGCTGCAAGCCTCCAAAGCTGTAAACTATAACTGTGACTCCAAACTATAACTCCAACCTCCATCCTCCACACCTCCTCTCTCCAAACTCCACAACCCACACTGCCTGCCTGCCCCTGCAGGCTTTTAAGTGTTTGGGGCGGGGCTCCTTAATTGGCCCCAGGTGGCCTAATTGACTAAACTGCCCCAGGTGGCCTAATTAGTTAAACAGCCCCAGGTGGCCTAATTGCCTAATCAGCCCCAGCTGAATTACCCAGGGAATAGGGCTTTGTTGAGCCTGGGGCTAATATACATGCCTTCTAATACTTTCTCATAGCCGTCCGGCCTGACCCTGTCACAACATTGGAAAAAATAATCCCAACTACACATGCAAAACGATAAGGTCTGCATTAGCTGTTGCCTCTCAAGACAGAGATCTAGGAGTTATCATAGATAGTTCTCTGAAAACGGATGTTCAATGTGCAGTGGTAGTCAAAAAAGCCAACAGAAAGTTAGGAACCATTAGGAGAGGGGTAGATAAGATGGAAAGTATTGTAATGTCCCTATATGATATGCCCACACCTTGAATACTGTTCTGGTCATCCTCTTTCAAAACAGATGTATTAGAATTGGAAAAAGTACAGAGAAGGGCAATAATGATAGGTATTGAACAGCTTCTATATGAGGAAAGATTAAAAAGGCTGGGACAGATGATTAAGGGGGGATATGACAGAGGTCTATAAAATCATAATTGGTGTGGAAAAGTGAATAAGGAAGTGTTATTTACCCCCTTCACATAGTACAAGAATCAGGGGCTACCCAATGAAATTAATAGGCAGCAGGTTTAAAACAAACAAAAACAAACTTCAATCAGCACACAGTCAACCTATAGAACTTATTTGTTGTGAAGGCCAAAAGTATATATGGGTTCAAAAAAGAATTAGGTAAATTCATGGAGGTTAGGTCCATCAATGGCTAGTAGCCAAGATGGTCAGGGAGGCAACCCTATGCTCTGGATGTCCCTAAACTTCTGTTTCCCAGAAGCTGAGAGTAGAGAATAGGGGATGGATCACTTGATAATTGCCCTGTTCTGTTCATTCCCTCTAAGGCATCTGGCACTGGCCACTGTCAGAAGACAGGCTACTGGGCTTAGATGGACCATTGGTCTGACACAGTATGGCCATTCTTATGTTCTTAGAATTGTGCTCAGAAATGAAATAAGAAGAAAATCTTCAAAATCCTAATTCAAAAAGACATCACATTTTGGACTCTTCCTTCATTTCTGTTGAGAAACTATTTGAAGGTAGATGGCCATAGATAGATAGAAGGCCATGCAGTTTCACAGGCTACTTGAACTACACTTAAAATCCCCATTCAGGTTCAGATTAAGTAAATGCTTGTAGAAGTGTATTTCTAGCCAATCTAAAGCTATCCCTAGCTTGGTCACAAAAATCTGAAGAAACAACTGAAGGAGAAAAGATAATCTATCATAGCACTGAAAAACATATATGGAAACATACCCACTGACTGATAGCAGAAGTGTTTTAGAACCCTTCTGATATTTATAATATCACGTATCATTAGAAACTATTGCTTTCATGATGATTCCACTGACTTAATTTAACCATTTCAATTCACAACTTAAATAATGACTTAGTAGAAATATAAAATATTTTCAGACACCAAAGAGCACCAAATTGCATATTCAGTTTCTTTGGACAAATGTATCACTTTATACACTTTATGTATAACTTTACTGAAATCAACAGTGTTCTGCTAGTGATACATTTGGCACAATGAAAGAGTTTACTGATCTCATGATCTAACTCATTTAATATATTTTGTTGTATGAAAACAGCATATTGATACTTTAAAATGCATTTTTTCCACATAACTTACTGATGCAGGACGTGCTGTGAAGCATGTGATGGAAGAGCTTGCACAAAGACTTTTCAGCTGGTGGGACAGTATTACAGGTGCATTCGACCCGAAGCATAGTGCCCCAGTTGTCAATGTAAGCTGCTCTGCAGTCAGCACTTCCAGAACAAGTCAGATCACCCTTGATTAAAGTTTCAAGACAAGCTTTATCATCATAGCATCTGTTTGTCACATGTCTCCAGCACTTTGACCAAAAAAATTCATATTTTTTCCTGGAGAAAACATAGGAAACATACAAGAAAAGCTTTGGTATATTATGATTAAGACAACTGGACTCTGAGTGACACAAAAAATTAACACAGGAGAAGCTAACTTAATGATTACAAGAAATATGTTGGTAAAAAATTTTTAATCAGAAATTTCCTTATGAATGCTGACTATAGATCCTGTAGGACAGTAACTTTCTATACAAAATCAAGAGTAGAATAGAGTAAAGGAAAGGGTACTTTTTCATGGTGTGAAAGGCTCTTTCAGAGAAGATAATTGTCACTCATACAGGCACTCTTCAGGATTTGCTGTCCCTCAAAATCCCTTTCATGCCAGATCCTGTAAAATTTCAAATGGTAGGAGAAGGCTGATGGTGGGTTTGAATGCCCTCCTGGTCATCTAACTCCATTCTTAGGATTTTGTGGGATCATTGGGCCTTGGTAGAGCACAATATTCCCCCATCTCTATTGTGGGTAAAAAAAAATCTATCATTTGATAAAGGTATAAAGACAAAGCTGCATCAATAAGTCCATATTCTGCTCTTTTTAAACTTGTCCAATCTCATTGACATCAGCAGTGTTGCATAATTGTAACTGAGGGCACAATCTGTGCTTTAGAAATGAATTTCTTTAAAGAAAATCAATTTTGGATCAATTTACCAACAGCAGAGATTTTCCAGGATCCAGCAATAAGTGGTGAAAGTAAAAACCATCTAAAGGAGACATCCAGAGAGGACAGCTTGTAGCAAAGAAGAATAATCAGGCTGGACATCAGAATGAAACCAAAGCAAGTAAATTTCTAATGGATGTGGCAGGTGTGTAAAGTCGTAGATCTGGGAGGAACAAACACTGAATTTGAGTGATATAAGATAAAGATATCTAATCCACACAGCAGAACATTTTACATGCTAAAAAACAAAATAAACTGAAAGCAAGTTAAAGAACCACAGATATGATAACTATAAAAGCATATTAGAAAGATTAACTTGATTCCTCCTTCCTAGTTCAGTGATCCCATATGACAGTTTATTTACTCTGTTGGGTAGAATAAAAATAGTCCTTAATGTGCCGATATTTAACAATTGTATTTCAACTATTTTCTTAACAGGACTGTTGTAAAACCTTTGATAATTATCTTTCTAATCAACAACTAGTATATTAAATATTAATGAATTGGAGGGGCAAGGGGTTCTTAGATCAGACTCTAAACTGTTGGGTATTGATCCACTAAAATATGATATTTCATATAGGTGTAGATTATTGTATTAATTAAGCACTGATGTCAGATGGCTGTTAAAAATAGCATGTATGGAAAATGATAGACTTATAAGGTTCAGTGTAGGACTCAATTGCACAGCACTTAAATTATATCATTAAATGTGTCAGACAAAGTACTTGTCTTTTCTGTGCTAATGGCAAAATTTTTTGTTTGGGCTCATAATTTATAGGTACAGCTAAATTTAATTCACAGTGTAATGCTGATATTCATCTCTACTTATTGTTAATGTTAGCAAACATTAAAGTTCAAAGAGTAATGGGCAATTCAACAAGTCTCTGCTAAATGTGGTTTCCAGTTAGGCTCTTACATGAAAAAACACATAGTTCAACCTGGCATAAAAAAGTGCAATCCCCAATGACGTCAATATGAATTGATCTTGCTTATGTCAGAGCTGAATATGATTTTTGGTTTCTTTATTATTAATTTAAAGGTTAATTTACAGCATGCTTAATTTGTAAAATGGATTTCAGATCATGTCCAATAGTGCTAGAATGGCCACACTGAAAACTAAAGTGAGCTAGCTGCCCATCAAATAACTGTCATATTTAAGTGGCGCTATGATATGTGCACAGGCCAATCCTACAGCTGTTTCTCACTGAGATATTTTGTAAAATAAAATCCAAAGGATGATTCACTCTACATGAGATCGATAGTTTATGGCAGTCTGGGTTTTTGTCACTCACAGAGAGTTATCATCACATACAGTCTGCTTGAAGGGGAAAAGAACAAAAAGAAAGTAGTGAAAAGGTTTTCTTATGCAGACCATTTTCCTTATGCAACTGTTGAGTGCAAAGGGTCTGATTACTGTGTTAATGGATAATAAATTTCATCAAATGTTGCCCAGTTTGTTTCTGGTAAACCATTTGACGTCAAAGGGGCATTCCCAGGGATAAAATCTGAAGAGAGTGGGATTGAAAATTTCTGAAGGCATAATTTGTGCAGCAGAAATTTTGCTATGGGTGATGATAGACAAGAAGTATAAAACCCAAACTGAGTTTTCAGGGCTCACAGTTTGACAGAAATCTGCTTTTTACTTGTAAAATGAATGCAGCTGATATGGAAATATTTGAGAATCATTAATGACAGAACCTGCAGTGCCATTTTTACAGTCACTTTTCAGAACAGAACCATGTTTTCAGGAATTGCTAAAGTCTGTGCCATGTGATAAAGACCATATTAATATTCCTTTTTTAGGGTAAAAAATTAAAACAATCCACACTGGTATTGCAGTGAACTGGCTATATGTTCTGCACTTTCCTCTCCTGGCCATAATCAGCACTGTTCAGCTGTTTGTCATATCCCATATACTAATACCTACTAACAGAGATTTCCTCTAAGCTCATGTGCTTTTCAGTAGGATGATCTGAGTTCTGCACATATGTCATTGTGAAGTGTTGAGTGTCCATTGTTTATAGTGATTCAGGAAGTGCCCAGATGGACAGGGATTTGTTTCAATAGAAAAGTTAAAAGATGGCAAACTCTTCCATTGTTCTTGCTTATAAAGTTTAGAGAAGATTTCTTTGCAGGCATAAGTGTTCTCAGGACACCAGCCATGCCACGAAGTATCTATTATGAAGAAAATCTTTCTGCGGTGTGTATGTATAAACAGCTATTGTATTTATCACCTTTCTTCATTGTTATTGCCATGTTACCAGGCAAAAGTTTAAAAAAATTAATAATTCTTTTACTTACCTGCACAATTCATTGTCTTGACACCTGTGAATGACATTTAGACAGGAAGGAGGGGGAACTATGTTGACTGCACATGGCTTGCCATGAAGAAGTTCTTTGGCTTGCTGACAAGATTCATCAGGCTGGGTGCAGTCACAAAATGTCATCATCTGGGCAACATTAAAAGGCATGTTTTGATAGAAGAACCTTATGGCTGCTTGGCATTGTTCCATGTTGCACTGCTTTCTTGTTACTGAGCAAGCTTTAAGGTACAACGATAACTGTTTATTACATACTTCATCTTCAATACATTCCTTGTTTACATCAAAACAGGTTCCGTTCTCTGTGTATTCTAAAAGGAATAACATGGTTTTAAAAAAGAATTACAAAAAGGTAAATATAAACACCAATCTAGTGGCTTCTGTATTCCCATTGAAATTGACGGGAGTCAGCTGTGCAAGCAGTTGCAAGATCAAGTCTTAACTATCTAACAATAATTTATGCAAATTAGAGCTGATCCAAAAAATTGAAACACATTAGTGCAATATTCCATCCGTCCTCCCCAACATACCCCATTTTTATCTGTAAATGGTTTGGACTAAAACTCTCTACCACCTGTAGAGATGACGATATAGTACGTAAATCCAACTTATTTCACTATTCATTCAAAATAAAATGCTGGAGATGTGTAATGGGGGTTTGAAGGTAGGGAAAGTGAGATTCAGAGGGCTTTGTAAGGTTTTTCTACAGCAACGTAAATTCCACCCTAAGGGTCAAACACCCATTCTTTTGCAATCAAGGCAAGTTTTGCCATTGAATTCACGAGGGTTAGCATTTGGCACTGAAAGCATTCCTTTCCTAATTTAGCACTGCAGTTAGACAGTATATATCAGAGTTAAGGTTCTTTTATAGAGCTGAATAGTTAAAAATCAAAAAGTCTTAGGGATATATGATATTTTCTTTATGCATCAGCATGTGCTGTAACTGGTTCTCAGAAATTTACGTTTGAATGACCTCATCTCTTTAGATCCTGATTTTCAAAGGTCTGAGCTTTGCTGAACTCAGCCTTCTGGAAGGGCATGAGATACCGCTGGGCAACTTTAACTTGGCCTTGATGAAGTTTTTTTGTTATCTGGAACATCTAGGGTGAATTCCTGTCACCACTAATTTCAGAGGGATAGTTGTGTTACCCTGTTTTCTGCAAAATGATAAAAGTTCTGTTTCACCTTAAAGACTAACAAATGTACTTGGGCATAAGCTTTCGGGGGCAGAAACCCACTTTGTCAGATGCAGGTAGGTTTGACGATCTGACGAAGTGGGTTTCTGCCCCCAAAAGCTTATGCCCAAATAAATTTGTTAGTCTTTAAGGTGCCACAGAAGTCTGGTTGTTTTGTCTCCTCTAAGTTAATGGACACTTTGTCATAGACTTCAATGGAGCCAGGACTGCACCCATAGAAGGTAAGCTCTTCATATCAGACTTTGTTTACTTGTTCAGCTGTAAAATGCCCTGTGGTCTTCTTGTACTATGTTTATAAATCTTAATACTGCAGGTAGGATCCAATCCTGCAAGATCCTGACTATCTTCTGGTGAGTTTATAGAGCACTCAGCTCCTCAAAAAGGACACTCAGGACCCTACGGGATTTGGTCTTTATTTGCAATGCAAACCATAGGGACATACCACAGTGTTCTGACTGTTGATAAATAAATATTGTTAATGTATTTTTATTACAATTGTCTCTAACGCTGTCATTTTCATGGTGAGCACTGTAAGAGTGAGATATCTATCTTAATTATTTGTATGCGCGTTGCTGTAACCTTGGTATTTAAGAGACAGGGAAACTGATTCAGATAAAACTAGAACAACCCCCTGGTACTAAAACTTGCATCTATTCTTAGAATCTGATTTGAACCTTAACTTCTATATTCTGAAATGTTAGTTTTTCTTTATTTTAAAATTTTTGAATGTGACACAATCAGAAGAATTGAAATGCTACTGTCAATGAATTTTTGCTATTGGCTTAGATGGGATCAGGATATTTTACTTTGAACTTTTGTATTCTTATCTGAACAGAAACCTACTGCAAACTTTTGGGATTTACTAAATCTCTAATTTTAAGCAAGTTTGTTAAATACTGTTATTATTACTTAAAGTATATGGAGCTCCACTGCCCACTTTCATAGACTGAACCTCCCCCCCAAATAAATAGGTTTTATAAATTAATAAAAGAAATTCAGATTTACCATGTTTGGAAAGAGCAGATAAGTTCCACTGTAATTTAGTTTCCTTGTTAATATTATCTAGAAGAAAAAGATACATACAGAGAATATTTGAAACATTGATAAATCATGCATCATCTTGGTTGTGAGCTCTAATATAAAACTTTATTGGCTGTAATGCTAGCATAACCTTTCAAATAAAAGTAAAGAAGAAAAAGTAAATAAATTAGTTTGAAATACATTTGTCAATTTGTTTACGACTGTAAAAGCTTCATTATGTTTATTTAGAGATATTAAGGCAAATATGCACAGCTATTGACAATATTACTATCCTCTCTGAATCTGTGCCTTAAATGTTTGAGACCTCAACTGGAACATTTGGGTGCTCAGTACCTGTGAAGATTAGGCCCCTTATGGCTAAAAAATAAATATGGTAGGCTAAATTTATGAATAGATACACCATTGTTTTAAAATATTGACCATTAATAATACATGTATTGACATGCAAAAATATATTATTATTGTTATTTAGTAGTAGTAGTCAGAGATGGTAGTTACAGGTTCATTGGAAAATGCTGACTCTCTGGACTGAAATGTTTCGTTGACTCTGTTGCAGTGTTGATGAGACTTTCACTGAAACACAGTGTTCAGGGTGCCCAGCTCCACCCAAGGGAGCCTGCCAGCTCACACAGCCCGGAGCGTTTAGGAGCTGATCAACTCCCATCTCTGTGGCTTTAGAGCAGATCTCTCAAGTGTAAGGCCCTATGGGTTGGGATTTTGGTGCTACCAGGGTCAATGGCTTCAGGGCCGCCTGCCAGGTGAACTGCCCCAGGGCTGAGGACCCCAATGATAATAGGTTCCATGGCTTTGGGACGCGCCCCTCCGCCCAATAACAGGGCTTCCGGGATATCTGTTGTGTAGCTGGGAAGCCCTGGGAGCCCCGACTTGGGAGAGCAGATAGCACATGAAAAAAATCAGGACAAGGGTTGGGGGAGGTGGAGGGAATGGGCACCTATATAAGAAAAAGTCCCAAATATCGGGGCTGTGCCTATAAAATCGGGACTTCTGGTCAGCCTAGCCCCGACCCCCAGAGCAGTCCTCTGGATGGGGCTGTCTTGGAGCCATAGTCTCTGGGAATCCAGCAGCTGCTGAGTCAAATTGACCTTCTTGTCAGTGTCACTGCTCCTATTGTAAGGATGTCATTTCACTCAGCCAGGACCTGTCAGAGGAGCAAATTTTGTTTTGGAAACCTCAGGCAGCAGTGTTCCCAAAATGATGTACTTTAGCCTTCTCATTTCAGTGACAAAATTTTTTTAAAAATTCTGGTTCAGTTTCTCCTGAACTAAATTCTTTTCCTCATTTTTTGGTCCACCTACCCAACCAAAAATCAGTTATTCGCTTAGCGCTGGTACTAGCCAAGGCTCTGAAAGGCACAGATCAGGGTCACAATTCCCTTGTGTTAGGTGCCATACAAGCACACGCTGGGAAATTTTTCAATCCATTCAAATTATGATTTCACCTGTAACTTGATAAGTTGTTTAAATTATTCACTTGCATCTAATCAGCTACTTAAAATTCTCCTGTTCCCAGCATTTAACTACAAATAAGTAATAAAATATACAAACCGTCCCACAGATGTGATAATACTGGATTCAAGTAAATATAGAAAGACACAATTTTACACAGCTTTTGAATTGTAATAAAACGTACTTTTAAAGGTATCCTTGAATAGCACTTACCTGGATCAATGGCCCGATTTCTCTCATCATCATAATCTTCTTCACTAATGGCAGAAGCTTGATTCTCCTGAGCATACTGTAAACAAGTGTTATTAAAGATACTCTTCCATATTTTAGCACATCTTTTTTTAATTGGTTCTGAACACTTGCAGTTCCCCAGCACTGTTTTCCTCAGCTCCTTCCATGCTGACAAACATTGTTGCCCTATCAGTTGGAGACTGCATTTTGCCACCTCTGCTCTGCACACTCTTTGGAAGTTCTTAAATGTCATAAAGCAGTTCTGGTCTTCTCGACAGCTTTGCTTTGCGATACCGCAGTCATTTTCTGATTCCCCCATGTGTTGTATGTCTTTGGGTTTTGAGCGAGGCATGAAGTTTAATTGGATATCTGGGCTTAGTGAAGGCTCCACATTCCCTATACAGATAGATTTTGACATAGAAATATGTTAAAAAGACAATATGCAAGGCTGAACCCTACAAATTCTTTGATCGTCATCTCTGAACAAATTCAGTGAAATTACTGCATGAGCCAGGAGCGGCCAAACTTACTCACCCCCTGTGACCCACCTCTCCCAGCTAGGCAGAATCCTCTAGCTCCACCACCCTGCCACAGGGCAGAAGCTATGAGCTCCCCATCCCAGTCCGGTAGGCTGAGAATGGGGGGATACAGGGAGTCTCTGTGAGCTGCATTTTAACTGTAAAAGAGCCCATGCAGCTTACGAGCCACCGTTCGGCAACCCCGGCATGTGTCATGATAGAATTATGGTCAATGGGCAAAAATTCAGCCCAGGTGCAACTCTGCTGGTTTCATTTAAATTGCACCAGACAGCAATCTGGCACCGAGTAGTTAATCAGGAGGAGTACAATTATCCTCCCATTTGACAGAGGCAGAACAATTATAAGTTTCAAAGTAATCAGTAACAGGCCTTAGATTTCCAATCCTGCCATTTGAGTAAATAACGCAAGGTCAGGCCCTTTATCATCTGATTTACTATCCTTTTCTATGGTGGTTTAAAGCCATTCCACTGCATTCCAATAGCTTTATGCTGGTGTACCTTCACTGATATGACCAACAGTTATACCAGTGTAAAACTAATGTACCCTACCAAGGGGGGGGGTGGAATCTCCATCCATAGAGATTTTTAAGGCCCAGCTTGACAAAGCCCTGGCTGGGATGATTTAGTTGGGGTTGGTCCTGCTTTGAGCAGTGGGATGGACTAGATGACCTCCTGAGGTCCCTTCCAATTTTCTATGATTCTATGATTCTATACCCAAGAGGAGAATCTGTCAATGTATGCTTCACATACACCAATTAGTAGCTGATTTTAAATGCCATGTGTCAAATCTTGTTGTCTTTGCTCAAGGAGACTTCTCTTTGGAACAGAGTCTTCAAATCTTGTTCATATTGAATAGTTCTTACTCTCACACAAAGTCCAGTTGAAGTTTAAAGGGTTACTCATCATAAACAAGGATTGCTGAATTGAGTCCACTGACTTCAATGGGAATTCAACAAGGACTGCAGGATCTGACTCTATATGTTATTATATGTGCTACAATATTTAGGCCTATCAGAAGAGGTTAAAGGCAGCCTTAAATTTGGATTTCCTGATTTTTCTGACTTTCCTTAGTTTTGCTGATTTAAAAATAGCTATTTAAGATCATTTTCATATGTACTTGAGGATGTGACTATTTTAGAAAAGGCAAAATAACATTACAAAATCTGTTGGGAGATTTTTGGATTTGAGAGTTGCAGAAAGGAATTTGAAACTATAGCAGACTTGCTTTTGACAAGGGATTCCATTCTATCTTTATACATAGTTAAAATTCCCCTTCCATTCTTTTGTATCATTAAAGCATCAGGTACACGAATTACCTTTTTCAATGGCACATTGTTTCCCAAGCAACATTTTGATGCTACAAAAATCATCTTTGGTGCAGATACAGTGTTTAAATTGTGGATACTGGTCAGCCAGGAATTGGATGGTTATATTACAGCCAACTGAATCATTCGCCTTGCAGCTGCTACCTAGGTTTGTCATCAAGAATATAATTTTGTTAATGCATATTCAACAAGGCTACGTAAAATAAGTACATTACAGTACAATAAGAGAGAACATGGCTTTGTTTTAAAATATATCATAATTCACAAATTTAACATAATCTTTGGGATGACATAATGAAGATGTGTGTACAATTATGCCTTCATTTACACTGATGCAGATCGTTGACCTATTGCCAGAATGTCTATTTTAAATTCTCATTTCCAGGGCATCTAATCTATTTGTAACAACTACCTTTGACAGAAATCAAGCATACTTTACTATACTTTTGGTTTATAAATGAACTACATATATTGGTTCAGATTCACTAGCAGCTCTACTGTGATGTTAAACCAGCATACATTTCTGTGCTGGTTCCCAATAACAGAAAGACCATCAAAGACAGGATGTACAGTGGAACAAAACAGCTGCAATTTGAGGTCACACTAGGAATAGAGGAAAGGGACTGTAGGGAACCATTTAGGTTAAAAGTGGACACTCTGCTTTAGGGAGAGCAGCCATGAAGTGAGAAGATGTAGCGCATTTCCTCAACACTTCCGTCAGTGGGATTCCAGTGGAGCTGTGGAGGTAAAATTAAAAGTCTCTGGTTAAAAAAATACCAATTTGTTGTGGAGCCCAGCCAGAAGTCGGCACTAACCCATACCTTTCCTCAAGGTAAATCTCCCTGGGATACAGGGGACTTACAACCAGATTTGCAAAGGCATATAGGCAACTAAAGATGCAAATGGATACTTACTGACCTTTACAAATGCACCTAATCAGGCTAAGTGCCTAACTCCCATTGTTAGGTTCCTAACCTGTTTAGACACTTTTGTAAATCCCATCAGGGTAACATTTTCAGATGTGCTTACATCATTTAGCAGCCCAAGTTCCATTTTCAGAAATGACTTAGGCATTTTGGAGCCTATGTCCCATGGAAAGTCAGTGACACTTCAGCTCCAAAGAGCCTAAATCACTTTTCAAAATGGGACTTCGGCATTTCTGAAAATGTACCCACAGGTGCCTAGCTTCATTGTTCGATGCCTAATACCTTTGTAAGTCTGCCTCCTGACCATTAGAAGAATGTGTCATTTACAGTTATGCCAGCATTATTAAATACGTGAAGTTTTTCTTGACCACCCACTAACATGGGCTTGCACCATCTGTGAGATCACTGTCTCACAAGACGGTGCCTCGCATGACAATTGTGCTTATCACAAACAACTGAAGAGTGAGTGACAAAAGTGGGATTTGCAGCCTTCTCAGCCTTCAACTATAAAACTCCCAACTACAAGTACTTCGCCTGTTGGTATGTCAGTGCCACATTTAGGAATAAATTTGAACTCCATATGGCTTTCCCATAATAATAATGATAAAGATAAAATAACTCCAAAATATGTCCCCTTGGAAAGCAGGGACAGAGTTAAAAGAGAGCACTTTGGACGTTTTTGGCCAAGTCTAGTTTCTGTAAAAGTATTAAGATACTATGAGGATGACAGCCAAAATAGATAGAGCTTTCAGCCATAGGGGTGAAATCCTGGCTCCAGCAAAGTCAAAAATCCTGTGGCACAAAAGGATTAAGCAGTTTTTGTATAACAAGTTAGGCCATGTGCTAAATAGATATGTTTCTACCACTAGTACTGTTGTGTTTATACACAGTGTTGATTCAGCTATGTGAGAAATACATAGAAAATATTTTTGATGCCGTGTCTTGATTCTTCCTTTTGTCACTGATTAGCTGAAGGCAACGCATTCCAACTATAATATATATGACCAGGGCACTTACAAAAATGCCCTCTGGTTTAAAACCTAAGCATAATTTCAGCTTTGGCAACTACTAATGATTTAGCTGTTTTCAAAAGAAAACAAAACAAAACAATTCTTGTCCATATGACTGAAAGACTACTGACAAATACCTAATGCTGACAATTTTTACGTCATAATCTATCCTCCTCTCACAAGCAGCATTCCATCATTTTCAATGGAAGTTTAATCTGAAGATGAAGGACAAAATATGGTACTAAATCTAGTTCACAAAGAGATCCCCTGATGTGCAACTCCACTGATAGGGCTAAGAGTTTGCGCTGACTTGTCCCTACTCACGGCTTTACCATTTATCAGCAGTGAAGGTCGTTCCAAATTCATGCCATATTACTCCTTTACAGCACACCACACCCTCATTTATTCTTTCTGTCTCCATATCTAATATTCTTGGGGAGCTAACACTGAACAGCCTCATGGAAGAAGTGAGTTTTTAGGATAGATTTAAAAAGTAACAGGTTGTTGGCTGACTCAGAAGGAATTTTATGTGGTGGCTTCAAAACGATAATAGGCAGCAAGAAAGAAGAACTTTTTGATCTGCGCTCTTAAAAATTTCACATTTGCTTTACAACAGAGATTAGGCTGCGTTTCAGGCCCACTATATTACTGGTAATATTCAGACCAGTATTACCTAATCCACCCCCATTTACAAATTAATTATATTTTATTAGGGTAAGATGTATCTACAACAAAGCTCCATGCACATTTGGATGCACTAATCGTATGTATTAGAGTTGGTCAAAAATGGTGAGTGTATTGCACAGAAGTATTTTACCCCATTTTCCACCCCAGTTTTAAAAAAATGAAAATTGCTTGACTTTTTATTGAAAAACTAAAAGTTTTGAATGAAATGAAAATGTTCCACCAAAATTTTGATTTAAAAGCCCATCCTTTGAAAATGTTTTCAAATAATCTTTTGATTGGCTCTAATAGGAGCATTTTATATCTATAAGCTGTACTTTACTCAGTATTAAACTGTTTAGTAAAAAATAATTTTCCTGTTCCTTAAGGTAATAAACAGAGACAGTGAGATTGTTTTTCTGCTTTCGTGTAGGTGAAAATCTGTGTTATGCATTTAACAAGAGAAGGGAGACCAGAAATGATTCATTCTGACATGTTGGTGCAAGTTAACTGAACAGCATTAATATGACACCTCTGCATATTTCTTTCAGGCATGGCATAATTTATTTATTTCATATTCTAATATGACTTCAAAATTATTCTAGGTAACAATGATGTTGCCTGAAGTATACTACTGTAACATCTGAATGGCAGAAGATGGTATTTTTATTGGAAAACAATTCCCAAGTTAAGAATGCTGAGGACTAAGTTCTGGAATCACTCCGTATCGTTTACTCAGATCTTATTTGGGCAAAATTCCCTTTGGATTGATCTTGTTGACTAGGTCTCAAATTCTGATCGCTGAAACCTCATTCACTGCACTGAAAATGAGTTTGCATGAGTGAAATTGTGTGCACAATTTGGTCCCTACCAAGAACGTCATCATTGGAGGCTGATCCTGAAATCCCTAGGCATTTAATTATCTTTGATTCTGCTGTCAAATGTACGATATTTACACCTGTGGAATGTCCTTGACATCAGTGGAGTCAGTACAGTTCTACACTCACATGAGACCAGAATTAGATGTAACATAAGCTGATATGATATGGGCAAAACATTTTGTTTTATCTATATCAATCAAAAATCATTGCAGTATAAGCTGTAACTGTTACCTGAAATATTACAGGCATCTTCAATGACATTCCAGACACTTTCACATCCATTTGCAGCACGTATACATTCCTCTCGCAGGTGCAGACAGTCAACAGTCTGGGAGGCAGATGTGTTTTTGAAGTATACAACTAACACTGTAAAAATAGAAAGCAATGATTATTTAATACTACAGGTAAACATCTGCCTCCTTGCATTTATGCTATTAATTTTATAGTGCAGGTTATTGTAGATTGCATGTAATGACAAATGAACACGTTAGCTTTTTATTACTTAACAACATACAAAATTTCCTACTCTTTTCCCAACCACTGTTATTAGGCAAACTTTGTACTGACGTAAACCTGATGCAACTCCAATGTCTTAGGTCTGAGCCAATGGGAGCTCTCAAGGTAAATCCAGAATAACATCATTGCATTCAGTTATGTTATTTCACCTTTGTGTTTGCATAAATGAGACCAGAATTTGACCCAGGATCTTTTGTCTGACCTAATGGAAAAATGAATGTGATACACGCTTTCAAGAACCACTTTCTTCCTCAGTTCCTGAGTCCAGGGCAAGACAGAAATGTAGGGGCAATGCAGTCCTTAAACAATGGGTTAAAGTAAAGGGCAGATATAAAAATCAGAGGATACACTGGTTGTCACTTCAACTGCAGTTTGCTAATGCCAGATGCTAGAGGATAATCATATCAAGCAATATTAAATATTTTTTGACAGCATTAGAACTGAAAGATGACACTGTGTCATTTTTATTACATAAGATGTTCCCTTTTATTTAATTTTTGAGGGGGAGGAAATGCATGAATTTTGGGTAAAAACAAAATTTCAAATTATTTTTCAGCATTTCCAAATGCACTGAACTTTAAGCCCATCTTTGAATTGCATACGTAACATGCAAAAGTGAAGACTGAGGTGTCAGTTGTGTGGTCGAGAATTGTATTAAGTTGTCTCCTGTTGCTTATCTTTTCAGCAGGAAATTAGATTGACCTTACTGGAGGAGAGGAGAGGTGTCTGAGTTAATACTTTAATCAGCAATCCTCCGTTAAAACTACCTTTACTATGGTAACATGTTATTTAAATTTTTCTGTTAAATTAGCTTTCAGAAATTAACGTAGGGCCTGACTGTGCGTTTGGCTTCACACTTCATGGGAATATTTTCATTGGGAGTTCCTCAGAGGATCAGCTATGACTGTTCACTCTAGGTGACATTCATGGAATTCCATGTGGCATTCGAAGAATGCTCTGTGCTCCTTAAGCCCTTAACCCCAGTCTTAAAAGGGCCATAAATGCTTTCCTAGGCACTTGCCCAGGACCTCTGTATTGTGGGATAAATTTAACACATTTAATGTGGTTCTGTAAGAGAACAATTTTAAACAGCTGCTACTGTTTAGAGAAGATGTCAAGTATTGTGGAAATGGTGCTCTGATGTGAGGCAACATTATTACTCTAGGGCAGCGGTTCTCAACCTGTGGGTCGCGACCCCAGCGGGGGTCGAACGACCAAAACACAGGGGTCGCCTAAAGCCATCGGAAAATACATATTTCCGATGGCTTTAGCCGCTGAGAAGTCGCGCTACCATCTGTAGCAGCGCTATTCAGCTGGAACGCACACCGTTATGGATGCGCGTTCCAAACTGAATGCCTGCGCGCATGCGCAGACGTGATTGCATCATCCGTCCGGGGCCTAAGGGGCGCGGGAAGCGGGGGGAACGCTCCACAGTCCATAGCAGCGCATTACGTGTGTCCGGCGCTTGCTGACGTCATCAGTGGGCGGACGCAGCAAGCGCCGGAGGACAGAAGCCTAGGAGGCGGAGAGCCAAGAGAGCCTGCGAGACAGCCTGCTGGTGTAAAAAAGGTTAATAATGTAAAAACAGTACACACACCATACACACAATACTGTGTAAGTGTAAGGTGCTTTGTGTGTAATCATTATACAGTACACAAAGCAGCTTACACTTACACAAAGCACCATACATTTACACAGTGTGAACTACATCGGTCTTATACTATAAAAGACCACTATAAGATGTAGTTCACACTGTTCTATATAGAAAACTTGCCACTAATCTGGAAAAAAACAGATCCATTAGTTAAGCATGTGAATACGGCCCCCTGGTCATAGTAACAGGTGTGTAATAGAAAACAACACAGGGAATAGTAAATAATAGGAAACTTTAACAAACTATTTAGACGCGACCATCTTTTATTTTTTCTTTAGCAAACCGTCTCATGACAATGGATCGTGTAGACAAGAATATTAGGAAAAGAAAATATACTGAGGATTTCTTGCAGTATGGTTTTACCTCAATAATTACAGCAGGAATTGAGAAACCACAATGTGTTATTTGTTGTGAAGTTCTCTCAGCTGAATCTATGAAGCCGAACAAACTAAAACGCCATTTTGATAGCAAGCACCCAAGCTTTGCTGGCAAGGATATCGACTATTTTAGAAGCAAAGCTGATGGACTCAAGAAATCTAGATTTGACACTGGTGGCCAGTACCACAAACACAATGTAGCAGCTGTTGAAGCGTCATATTTGGTGGCACTCAGAATCGCCAGAGCTATGAAACCTCACACCATTGCTGAGGATTTACTGTTGCCAGCTGCAAAAGACATAGTTCGAGTGATAATTGGAAATGAATATGTTCAGAAATTGAATGCAATTTCCTTATCTAACGACACTGTCCGCAGAAGAATAGAGGACATGTCTGCCGATATTCTTGATCAGGTGATCCAGGAAATTAAATCTGCACCACTACCAATATTCAGTATCCAGCTTGATGAATCTACAGACGTGGCAAACTGTGCACAGTTATTGGTTTACGCGAGGTATATTAATGATGGCGACTTTAAAGATGAGTTTCTTTTTTGCAAACCGCTTGAAACAACAACAACTGCACATGATGTTTTTGACGCAGTTGGTTCTTTTCTAAAAGCGCATAACATCTCCTGGGAAAAGGTTTGCGGTATTTGCACAGATGGTGCTCCTGCTATGCTAGGATGTCGCTCAGGATTTCAACGTTTGGTACAAAATGAATCGCCAAAAGCAATCGGAACACACTGTATGATACATCGCCAAATATTAGCGACTAAGACACTGCCGCAAGATTTACAAGAAGTAATGAAAAGCGTCATAACATATGTCAATTTTGTTAAGTTGAGCGCCTTAAACAGTCGGCTGTTTTGGCAACTGTGCAACGAGCTAGATGTGCCAAACAATGCTCTGTTATTTCACACTGAAGTCAGATGGTTATCAAGAGGAAAAGTTTTAAAACGTGTCTTTGAGCTTCGTGATGAACTGAAAACATTTTTTAAACAGAAAGCAAGACCGCAATTCGAAGCACTTTTTAGCGATAAAACTGAGCTGCAGAAAATAGCTTACTTGGTGGACATCTTTGTCATCTTGAATGACTTAAATTTATCACTGCAAGGACCAAATGCAACGTGCCTCGATTTGTCCGAAAAAATTAGATCATTCCAAATGAAACTTCAGCTTTGGAAAAATAAATTGGATAAAAATAAAATTTACATGTTTCCTACATTATCGGTCTTCTTTGAGGAACATGACATTGAGCCAGACAAAAAAATTATGATGATAACTTCTGTGAAAGAACACTTGCACATGCTTGCAGATGAAATTTCATCATACTTTCCTAATCTACCTGACACCCCATTTGCACTTGCCAGAAGTCCATTCACAGTGAAAGTTGAAGATGTTCCGGAGACAGCGCAAGAAGAGTTCATTGACCTAATTAACAATGATGCAGCGAGAACAGATTTCTCTACGATGCCACTGACAAAATTCTGGATTAAGTGTTTACAGTTATATCCTATTCTGTCTGAGACTATGCTGCGCCTTCTTCTTCCTTTTCCAACAACATATCTTTGCGAAACAGGGTTTTCCAGCTTGCTGGTAATCAAGTCTAAATACCGAAGTAGACGTGTTGTGGAAAATGATATTCGCTGTGCCCTTGCAAAGACCGCCCCAAGAATTTCTGAATTGGTAAGCAAGAAGCAACCACAACGATCTCACTAAATTTGGCAGCATACTGTTGCAAAATATTGCACTGTTGTTTACTGTTATATTACTGTTATTATATTTAAACCCATGCTATGCCATGGTGAAATGTTATTTATTTGGAATTGTTGTTATATTTAAACCTATGCTATGCCATGGTGAAATGTTATTTATTGGAATTAGTAATAAATATTTCTCAACATATAATTAAATATTGTTTTTGTGATTAATCACTATGTTTAAATTATGTTTGATTTGTAGCAATGAGAATACATAATGCATATCAGGTATTTACATTCCGAATCATAACTGTAGCAAAATTACAGTTTTGAAGTAGCCACCAAAATTATTTTTTGGTTTGGGGTCACCGCAATATGAGGAACTGTATTGCGGGGTCACGGCATTAGAAACGTTGAGAACCACTGCTCTAGGGAATGTTTGGGTTTACGAGTGTATTAACATTTAACTTTCTACAACTGACAGGTGCAACAACATTTAATATCTCATTACAGACTTCACACGCATTTAATCATACTTTTATGTACATGCTTCCCAAGTACTGGATCCAATCTGAGCCAGGACAGCTAGCTCCACTTGGTACCATCCATGCAGTCTTCTTTCTGCAGCTGTCATTCAACCAGAAGGAACCCAACCTTATCACTGGAACAAAGAGGATGATACCATCTCCCCTGAGGGATAACCTCATGTGCCAAATATAGCAGCAGTGGACCATGGGGTCTGTTTATGGTCTTCCCCTTGTGCCCCTTCACCTGGGCATTCAGTTCTATTTCTGATCTGAAAGCATTTTGCACCCTCTTCAATGTAAATGACTACAGATGGTGTAAGTTGGTGGAAAATTAGGACCAGAGAAACCTTTATGGGAAGGAGGCCTGGTTGAGTGGCCATTTAAACATTGCACTGCTCTTCCTGCAGTGGGGGGGCTCCACACCACCAAATCTCTGTGAATGCGGGCACTGGATCTTTAGTCTCCCTTCTATTGACATAGCTCTTCAGAACCCTTCCTTTCACGTAAACAGCCATAGCTGGGACAGGGAGAGCAGCCAGTTTCCAGCTCAGACTTTCTTCTGGTTCTTACTTAGAACCATTTCTGGGCTGGTTGTGCTTATTCAGTTCAAACGCCTTTTCAAAATCAAAAATGTATAAAGCCATTTAAAGGGCTTCTCCATGTCTAATGACATGACAGTGTATCTAGATTCTCTTGAGTCCAGTGTACTGTGCAACATGTTAGGGACAGTAACTGTAGTTTTCTGGTGTGAAATAGACCAGCCTATTTTTATTAGTTTCCTTGTACTTTTACACAGCCTGCCACCATTATTATCGTAAGCAGTGAACTCCAGATTTTTTAGATATTCAAGGAGAATGTCCCACCAGCAGCCACCTCTCTTGTAAAGTGAGGGGGATCTAGCTGGAACTAGATTACAGTGAATACCATTAATATTGTTTGTATTATCGGTAGCACATAAAGGCCTCAAACAAAATTCATACCGCATAGTGCCCAGTATTCTGAATGCATGTTGTAAGAGACTGTCCTTGCCCTGAAGGACTTACAATCTAAACAGACAATGGGCAAGAAAAAGGAAATGACATCATCTCTATCTTAAAGATGGGAAATGGAGGCACGGAGAAATTAAATTACTTGCCCAAGGTCACAGAAGAAAATTCGGGCAGAGCTGGGAATTGGACCCAGATCTCCTGAATCTTGCTCCAGTACTTTAGCTATACAAACATCTAGACAGACAGAAAAAAAAGGAAAGGAAGGGTACAAAAGGGAGCAATGTATATTGTGGACATAAAAATGTTAGAGGGAATTTTGATACTAGTAGATCTAAGGCCAGAAGTAACTAACTGGGGTGTTGTTTTAAACAGTAAAATAGAAGTGTAGACTGTCGGGATGTTAATGGTTTTGAGAATACTGCAATGCAGAACATAGTGGGAAAACGAAGAATAAAAATGAGCAGGAACAAAGCGCTAAATGTATAGGAGCAGCATGTCATCTAATTCTCTTCTATCAGCTTCCTATATACTTCCATTATTGATTTCTCTTTTTCCATTCAATACTAAAGGGAAATGTCAATAACTCTTCTTATTACTACCTGCTCTTACGCTTTCCACTCAGCAAACAAGGGACTGTTTAGACAAGGCATCCCATTTGCAGGTCTTCTTGATGGCTGAGTTTCTTATCAACGCTTAAGCTAGATCACAAATACCCCAAACACTCTTGTTCCTGTGTGGTATTTACAGACTTGAGCATATTACCAGGGACTAGTTTGAATAAGTTTGTTAGGTGCCATATTCAGCACAGTGGAGCTCACACTTCGGTGTGAAGTGAGCACCTGCTCATCCACACCTCGCCGATTTCCAGAAGCACCAAGAATAAATAAATAGTGATCAAATCAGGCATGAGCTCCGGGAAAGGGAAATTCATCTGAACATGAAGCATCACTAATGGTGTGTAGAGAATTAAGCTCACTTCACTGACGGCTAGTAGCATAGTTCACAAAGCCCATGTTCAACAGAGATAATTTTAATAGACTTCTCAAACTGGAAAAGGATCAAATACAAATCCATCTGAGCCAGGGGGAAAACACCTCTCTATGTTCCACTCAAGCCCAGGCCATGGTTGTAAGATGCTATTTTTACACTACCTTACTTTATGCAAAGGCAGCCACTAGGAATTATGCTAGTAAATAATGGTTTGAATAATTACATGGACGCAGAGTGAGGACTTTGGACCACAAAGGTAAAACTACTTTTTACAAGAAAGCCAGGCTTCTCCCTGCTAAAGACGAGACAGGCGAGCTGTACCCATACAGCTATGATGCCTGCACAAAGCCATGCAGCCAGACCAGCTGGCAGCATGCTCACGAGCTGAACAGATGGGAGCTGTGTGCCCCAAATGAGGTGCGGAGGGGGCTTAGTTTGCAATGAAAGAGGTGCTGAGGCTCAAGCAACCTTTTCTTTTTAAAACCTTCATAACTGATGCAGCAAGGCCAGAGGTGCCAGGGCAAAGAACTGCCAAGCCCAGAGGTGCCAGTCTATGAACTGCCAAGCCCAGAGGTGCCAGGGCAAAGAACTGCCAAGCCCAGATGTGCCAGGGCAAAGGACTGCCAAGCCCAGAGGTGCCAGTCTATGAATTGCCAAGCCCAGATGTGCCAGGGCAAAGAACTGCCAAGCCCAGATGTGCCAGGGCAAAGAACTGCCAAGCCCAGAGGTGCCAGGGCAAAGAA
>ML675604.1:87712972-87741892 GCA_007922155.1 Mesoclemmys tuberculata
GTGCCAGGGCAAAGAACTGCCAAGCCCAGAGGTGCCAGGGCAAAGAACTGCCAAGCCCAGGGCCAGGCTGGGACAAATCAAGCCCTGCGTGCACACAGCGGCGGGTGCCTCCCAGCGAGAGGCAAGCACAGGCGCTCACTGAAGGCGTTACACTGCCCAGGCCAGCTCTGCACCCTGGTGCCCCGCCAGGAGCCGGCAGCCCGCGGCGAGACGGGAGCGGGAGGCACCGCTGGTGCGGATGAGCCGCGCCGACGCTGGCTCTGAGCAGCGCTCTCCCCGTGTGAACTCACCCAGGAACCGGAGCGGGCTCATCGTGCGCTGGTCCCGGGCGGCGGCGCTCCAGCCTCCCGCCGCGCTCCGGCCGCTTTCAGCACCGCGGGCGGCGGAACAGCGCCCCGCTGCCAGCGCCGGCCCGAGCAGCCGCGAGTCCCCCGGCCGCTGCCCCGCCGCGTTCAGTGGAGCCCGGGCGCCGAGCGCGACGCGGGCGGGGCGCTGCGCGGACGGGCCCGGCCGCCTCTGTGCCCCCGCCCCCGGCCGGCTGGCGGCGGTGGGTATTTACCCGCACAGCCGCTCGGCCGAGGGGCCGAGGCGGCGCTTTGCTGCAGCGCAGGGAAATGCTCTCTGGCGCTGCAAAGCCAAGCCAGGCCCATTCGCCCCCGAGGAGCAAACGCGTGGCCGCTGGAACAGCAGCGGCTCCTGTCCCCCAAGCCCCTGCCTCGGTGTGGCCTGAAGCCACACAAAGCGCCTGACCCCCTCACGAAGGGAGATCGAGTTTAAGACACGCTGGGTTGCCCGGAAAGAAATGATTGCAGGGGATAAAGGGAAAGGCGTGCAGCAATGTTGGCTCTGACATACAGGCAGGTTAGGGCACCGCCTACCGCAGCACCTTGTTAAAGAGAGCAAATTCTAGAGCGAGAGCCTGTATTGTGGTGTGCCTACAGAGCGGCTAGGAAGTGGAGGGATAAGCTTGTCCAGTGTGCCTCCTGTAGTGGAAACCTTAGGGTGTGAATAGAAAGATTTTACCTTTTGAGATCCGCTCAAAGAGCATCCAGCCTGGAAGGAAGGGGCTTGAAAAAGAGGAAGAGAGAAAAGGGTAACTTAGCTTGTTTCTCTGCGCAAAAGAATAAATGGACACAAATCAGACATCAGGAATGGTAACATTCAAAAACCAGTAGGAAAGCACTTCATTGTCCCTGAACACTCAGTAACAGACTTGAAGGTTGCCCTACTTCAACAACAAAAAACTTCAAAAACGAACTGCAGCATGAAACTGTAGAGCTGGAACTCTCATGCAAACGGGACAATATCAGACTAGGGCTGAACAGAGACTGGGAGTGGCTCGCCCACTACCAAAAATAATGTCCCCTCTTTTGGCATTCACACCTTCTCATCAAGGGTTGTGAATGGGACTCATCCACCCTGATTGAATTAACCTTGCTAACACTTGCCCTCCTCACTGCAATGTCACTCACCCACCCTTGCATGTGTATGCCTACCTAACTGAAGTTTCCACTTCATGCATCTGACAAAGTGGGTTTCTGCCCACAAAAGTTTATGCCCATATAAATTTGTTAGTTTTTAAGGTGACACAGGACTCTCGCTGTTTTGCTAAAAAAAAGGACTAACACGACTACCCCTCTGGAACTCAGCCTCTTTAGTTTCCCCCTAAGCTAATGTGCTATACTGGTAAGCCTTGAAATGCACTGGATACACTTCCAGGCAGCACAGCGAATGTTAAGGAGACAACATCTGGAATTATTACAAATTAACAGTGAAAAGCCAGTTATTGGACCTAATAGTCTTAAATCTAGTGAAGCATAACATGTACCAGCTAATCCCAATGCGGTGGCAGCTCTTGTATCTGAGCTCTCTTGAGTTGGCCCTGGGCACATAACACCAGCTTCATGCTTAAGAGAGGCTCCTTAATGCATGGGAGGCTCCTGATCTTCCCATCTAACGCTGGGACAGGAGAAACTAGAATAGAGCTGGTGAGAAAACTTTCACGGAACTGTTTTCCATCAAAGAATGCAGTTCAGTCTAAATCAGAACACGTCACATGATTCCCCTCCCCCACCCGAATTTTCCTTCAGAGAAATCTTCTTGACTCAGAACCAACCAAGTTTTGAAATTCTCTGCACAGCAGAATTTCCATTCTCTGACAGCTGAAAGATGGATACTTGCTCCCAGATCTTCCCATCAGTTGCAGCATAAGAGAGGGAGGCAATTCACAGCCTAATTCCTCCCTCCTGCCTAGTCCCGTAGCTCTGTGGCTTTGCAGATCTTCGGACCAGTCTAGAGCGATAGCCAAGAGCTTTGCTAAAGTCTTGTGTCTTGCCTTAGTATTTTTGTCCTCTCATTTTCCCTTTTTCACCTAATCCGTTCTTCATTCATTTTCCTATTTTTGTTACTACTTTCCCGCTCCTTCCTTCCATAGACTTTTAATTTGATTTTTTTTCGTGGAGGGGTGAAGGATTGGGGGAAGAGGTTCTTACTTGTGTTTAGTCACATTTTGGAAAATCTCAGGTTCATTTTCCATAGTCCTTTCATATGATGCTATTAGAACCAGGTCTTGTTTCACATAACATAGTTAGTAGAAGTCTCTCCAAACCTCCACACCTGTTTGAATATTGGTGACCTTCTGTCAGCAAACTGCATATGCTAGGAACTGAAATCAGTTGCCTTTGTCATCTGTGATCCGGCTGATCCCTCTTGGTCAGTGAGTGAACAGCAGGAGTTAAAGGGCAGCATACTGAGCAGAAATAAACAAATAAAAGCAATTTGACATGAGTGTGACTCCATGAGGCTTGATGGAGTTACACCAGGAATGAATTTAGCCTAAAGAGCAGACAACGAAGCTTTTCCTAGGATACTAAACAAAAAAACCCACGTTATTGACAACACATTAGCCCAGGTTGTTTCTCTGTAGATGAATACAGGTGTAATGAAATGAGGTCAACAATGGCTGTTTTTCTCTTCCAATGTTGACTAGGTTCAAAACAAAAGATGTTTTTCTCTTCTAGTATTTAATGTATTCCCTGAAAAGACTAGGACAAAGGAACATTGTAACATATACACACAGCTGCATATTTAATTCATTCTTGTTTCTGAAAAGTCCTCAAACAACATAACCATTTGGCAATGCATAGAAAGGACAAAAGTAAAATTATAAATTTGTAAACTTATTACATAGTTCCAATTACATTATCGATGCATGGTGTCAGACTAGTTTTCCTACACTGCTCGGTCTATGATGTTTTTATGGGATTTAGTGCTCAGTTGCTATGATAAAGGATGCCCTAAAACACCCAGAGCAGATATGGATATACAGGCCCCACTGAAACCAATCAACATTTTCCAAATGACTTCAATGGGACCAGGAGTTCATCTGTTTTACATAAACTTGAGAATTTGAGAATATATTTAATCTCCTCATGTTACTCATTCTGATGTATCCCTATAGCTATTTTATTACAGACTGCATTTAAACTCCAAGTTCAGCATATGTTGTAGGGAAATAGTTTCTAGTTTTTTTATTTGTTACATCGCTTCTCATGCTTGCTATATCTAAGCATGGCCTTAGAAGAGTATCCTGCACGCTACAGTTTCATTTTACCACTGCAAACATTGGTGATTACGTGGACAGTGTCATGACTGGCCTGAAGCAAAATGTGATCCAATGAAGCAATATCAAAATACAGTATTTACAAATTGTTAATGGCTAGACTCCTGATCCCACCAGGTGCTGAGCAGTTGAGCACACTTCACATTATTGGGAATACTCAGCACTTCCCAGGATCAGACCATAATCTATAGGGGGAGGAGGGAGAGAGAAAAGAGATTGTATTGGCTTTAAGTGATGATGGAGTCGCAAGTTTTACGGCGCCTGTGAGTGCCAAAGTGCAGTACACCATTTGCACCTTCTCCTGTCCCCCTCATGTGACTCACATGCTGGAGGAATGCCAGATAGGCACCATCTCCATACCAGCAAAGGCGTCTTTAAAAACTCAGTTTTTAAAATCTCAGTTTTCAACATGGGCATAAGTTAATAACAGCATTGTCTCTGAATTTTGACTTGCCAAGTTGTTCTAGTTTGTATTACATGAATAACATTACTAAATATCAAGGTTTATTGTAAATATAGGTGGAAAATAGCTTCCCCGCTCCATGTTAGAGTGTTAAATAAATAATAATTATTCCCCGGTAAAATATTCTTCTTGAACAAACTCAATCACTAAGAGTAGGGATGACTTTTTTTAAAGGTCATATACATGCTCACTTTGATTTCCAGTTCAAGAAAAATATGTTTCTCTGTAAACGGCTCTAGGTGAATAAGGAATAGGCCTTCAAGGGCAGAAGCTGTGATGTCGAAGGGCTGAAGCACAGTGGCAGAATTAAGCTCTACTTAACATTTAAAAACTATTTTCTTTTAAGTCCCAATTTAAAGTATTTTTTTCATTTGAAAGTGCTCACAGAATCCAAATTTGGGGCCTAAACTATCTGATAGTGTCCCTTAAAAAAAGGGCTTGTTATTAATGAAATTTCCTTGACACACATTAAAGTATATTTTGATTATAAACCTTTAGGAAGCAATAGCTAGTTTGTCTGAGGTGGTTCATAGTCAAAGAGTGATGACTTGGTTTGTGGCATCAGCTGGTTATTGGCAACTGGATTTGGCAACTGCTCTCTTGAGGGCATGTACACAAAACATCCCACCCTGCCTCTGAGAACAATTGCAATTCATATTATACACAGAGCCAGTCAGGATACAAATAGTATGAAATCCCACTGAAAGACACTAGGGAGTATAAGTTTATTAAGAAAAAGGCAAAAAGAGATAGAGGGAGAAAGTTAATGCTTTACAAAGCAAACAAAAAGTGAATCTAGTTCACCAATCAGCACCTGCCACATCCCTAGCCAGCTATTCCTCATGGTTCCAGAAGCTTCTATTGATGGTCTCAGTAGAATAGTAGGACATGCAGAGAAAACTAATAGTTCTGAGGGCCCTACATTTTTAAGACCAAGTGCTGGCAGATGGGTTTGTGTGGAAGAAGCTGTCAGCGGACAGAGATAAACAATTGCAGGAATCCAAACAAAATGGTGGCAGCAAGTTGAGGACTTCTAAAAAGCAGAGTCCAACACAGAGATCCTGTGCTGAAATTCCAGGTATTTGAGTCCTGTACAGAACAAAGTTCAGTGTCCAAATGGTACATTGCTCAGCATATTTTAACTAAATAGATAGTGGTTGTAGGGGCATCCTTTGGGTTACTCATTAAAGCAATTATCATTATAGATGAGGGTTAGTTGGCCATCTCTGGAACAGGAGCCAGCTGGTCAGACCACAAACACTCCATTTGCACTTCCCGGAGGAAAACAGTGCTCATTGAGCAGTGAACTCTTCTCTTTCTGTGGAATGAGCAAAGCTTCCCTAAACTAGAACAGCAGATCCCATTCAACACAGTGGAACTCTTCACAAGCTTTGCCTTTTCCTCTTCTCCTATCTGGGGGGATATGTTGGGTGGAGGGCCAGCAGGATAACAACATATTGCGCAGAGCTCCCTCCAAGTTCTGCCTTGCTGATCCCACCAGAAGTTAGTCTGCTGTTCCTTCCTTTCATTTGCTCTGCCTCATCTGCTCTTACACAACTCTAGTAGAAACAACTGGCTGGAAGGGAGCACTTCGTGCTGTGGCAGAGAACTTCACGTCCTCGATAAGCTCTGATCACATAATGCCCCTCTTCAGAATAAGGAACAGTATTTACTCGCACCAGATCGGAGTTAAATTCATTGCGTCTCCGACCACATCATATTTTTTACTTATATTCCCCACACAAAAATCTTTGTTAAGGTGAAGTTAAGGTTGCAAAAAAAAAAAAAAAAAAAGCCAGTGGTTTCACAACATACTGTCTTTTGGGAACTAGGTGAGAGTAGGGGGACTGGAGGAGAAGAAATGAGGGCAGCAATCTCCTTCCTGCACAGCTCAGGAGATCTGCAGGAATAGAAAATGCCAGTGAGCATTAGGAGACTGGGCAGCCCCCCTCACAAGAGCCTTACTGGATCCTCTACACCTTCCTCATGGGCCGCTGAAGGCTTGCGGAGTCAGCCACTCTCCTCCTCTTTTCCATTGACAAGGTGCCTCAGTGACCAGTTACCCTTTGAGCTCTAGGTCTGCAAGGAAAAAGGATAGGAACTTTTTTTTTTTTAATTAAAGGTTGGGGTTGCAAATCTCCTTTTACATACTATTCAGTGGTTGCTGGAGCCAGCATTTCATGGCATCATTCACAGATTAGAACTTCTGACATTAGACTTTCACTAACGACACTTTGATCCCAGTCTTAGGCCCGGTCTACACTTACCTTTGCGATTCGGCAGCAGTCGACGGGAGATATGCAAGTGACATAAATCACTTGCGTATCTCCCGTTGACTACACAGCGTCTGCTCTGCGTGCCATCCGCACTGCGCTGTGTCAAAGGGAACAGCGCTCCCTTCAACACAGCACTACGCCACTTACTGGGGTGGTTTTCCTGCGTAGCTTTTTGGATCGACTGAGTAGGTCTACACAGACCGCTCAGTCAATCCAGAGCAATCAATCTGACGGTGGCGAATTTTCCGCTGTCAGCGTAGACCCAGCCTTAGTTTTCAGCTAAGTGAGTAAACTAGGTTTTACTTTTCAGCTTCTTTTTGCTGGTAACGAAGTGGCAACAACAATAACAACAAGAACAAAAAAGCTAGAAGACTTCTTGAACTATGAATGCCTCTTTTTGGCATGTCTTAATTCTCCTTGTTCAAATCAATTCAAATTTTGAAGAAAAATTCTCTTTGGTTGGTGTTGGATTGGGTCAAAATCAGGCTTTTAATGGAAAGTCAGTTAAAACCTTAGCTATGAAACAAATGGCAAATTCGGTTCTCCTTTCTCACAATCCTGGATTACTTTTCTTAGGGGGATAGCAATAAAGTCTTTGTCTCAAAAGAAAATTAGATTCCAGCTTTGTCTGAAAATTTAAACATACGTATATGAATACGTGAACGATTCCCATAATTTTATTGTACTTTTAACTATACTTTCCATTTCTGTATTTCTTCTTATTCTTTTACTTTATAAAGCCTTGATCTACAGAGAAGGGGTTGATTTCCCTCTCACTTTACACCAGTGTAAATCAGGAATAACTCCACTGAAGACAATTGATTTACTTAAGTGTAGCACTGATGTAAAAGAGAGGAGGGGTAAAGCCCAAAGTAATAGGGCCTATATAAATACTTACACAGAGAGAGAAACACAAATTCACCACATTATGAGTGCCTCTATTCAGAACCAAAACTAGAAATATTGATATTCTGTACTAGGGCGAGTTTAACATTTTCCATCAAAACAGATTTTCAATAGAAAATTGGGTTTTTGACAAAATTACATTTTTTGGCGAAAAGCATCTGCTTCTTGTGTTCAATTTTGACTTATCATTGAAACCTGAATGCCCCAAAATAAAACAAAACAAAAAATCAGTTTTCATCTAACAACTGAAATATTTGATTCTGAAATGCTGCCACAGTGTCTATTGGATGTTGTAGTTTGGGTTGCCGATATTCCCGCTCTCCTCAATGGGCTAGTCTCCTCAGCTGGACAAAATCTCCCATCATGCACTGCAGGCAATTGCCACGAAGTACCACTTTCTCCCACCAAGTAGGAGACAGCAGCCCAGAGAGCCCCTCCGATAGAGGAGAATCGGAGTTCAAGACACCTGAATTACAATGCATATGAAAATACCTCATCAACATTTCCAAACTGAAACATTTTGGTTTTGGTTTTCGATTTTTGATGAAAAATCAAAATTTTCCATAAAATAAAAAAAAAAGATCTTGTGTCCAGCTTGATTAACTACCAAGACCTAAGCCCTAAACAGTACTGAAGACAGCAAACTGTAAAAAGAAACAAACTAGCTCACCACCATTTTTAACTTAATCGTAAGATCACAGAAGCCCTGATTAAAGCCAGCATTTTCAACCACTGCTGACTAAAGTTAGCGATCAAAATGAAAGCAGCCTGATTTTCAGAGCACTGAGCACTTGCAGCTTCCTTCAACTTGTGTGGGAGTTCAGGGTTCTCAGCACATCTGAAAATCAGGTCACTTTTTTGAGTGACCAGCTTTAGGCACCTAAGTTTGAAAAATCTGGCCCCAAATTCTCCATTGGGAATTACACTGCATAACCGAGGAATTTAGCTATGCTTGGAAACGTAACGGTATATATCACAATCTGACCTGAAACTGAAAATATGTGAGACAGAACTTAGTTTGGTTGTAAGAGCAGAAAATGAAGTCAGAGTTTAAAGCCAGAAGGGACCACCAGCTCATCTAGTCTGACCTCCTGTGTATCACATGCTCCCCAACACCGCTCAGTACCCACGCTAACGATAACAACCGAATTCAGACCAAGGTATTGCAGGCCCCAGGAGACTTGTGTGCCACGTGGAGAATAAGAGGGAGTGAGCTGCACCAGTGCCTGGAGTACTTGCTATGCAGGGAGCCAAATAATCCCAGCAGGAGACCCATAATTCATGCTCCAGAGGAAGGAGCTAGGCTGGTCTCATTGGTGGCAGATGACAGAACAAGGAGCAATGGTCTCAAGTTGCAGTGGGATATTAGGGAAAATTAAGTTGGATATTAGGGAAAACTTTTGCATTAGGAGGGTGGTGAAGCACTGGAATTGGTTACCTAGAGAGGCGGTGGAATCTCCATCCTTAGAGGTTTTTTAAGGTGGGGCTTGACACCTGGCTGGGATGGTTTAGTTGGTTGGACTAGATGGCCTCCTGAGGTCCCTTCCAATTCTAATCTTCTATGATTCTATGACTATACTTGATTTAAATCAAGCTAGATTACATTTACTGCATGTTGTCTGTCTGAGCAAGGACCAGCCAGCTAAACACATAAGAGAGAGAATGCTTGGTGCCACCTCATACTGGCCCACCTTGTCCAGTGTCCCAGCTGTGGCCATCCCTGATGCTTCAGAGGAAGTAGATTAAAGAGACCACATAATACATTGGGAGTTATTAAAAAACCTTCCTGACCTCCGGCAGGTGCCCAATGAATGCCCTAAAACGTGAACTTTAGAAATGCAAGACATAAACCAGAAAGGATGCCCCAGCACTGTTGATTCCTGCCCCTAACATCACAAGCAACCTTATCATGCAATCCCACTCAAATTTATCAAATTGTCTCTTAAAAATAATTAAGCTGTTTGCCTCAACAACTCCTATTGACAAGCCGTTCCAGAACCTCACTCCTCTGATGGTCAGAAACCTTCTAATTTCCAGCCTGAATTTATTCATAGCCAGTTCATACCAATTGGTTTTCCTGCCAACATTGTCCTTTAGCTTAAATAACTTTTCCCCCTCCCTGATGTTTTTTCCTTTATGTATTTATAGAGACCAATCATAGCCACACTCAACATTCAATTTGCAAGATTAAAGAAATCAACCTCTTACACTGTGCTTTCATATGACAGCCCCTCTATTCCCCTGATCACCCTGGTAGCTTTTTTCTGCACCTGTTCCATCTTTCTTGCACGTCTAACCAGAATTGTAAACAGTATTTTAAATGCCTTGTACAATACTTCTTTCTCTATACTGGAAATACTTCACCTGATACATCATAGGATTACATTTACCTTTCTTTGCAGCCTACATCACATTGGTGGCTTACGACCATCCTGTGATCAACCCACATACCCAGGTCCCTCTCTTCCCGTCACGTCCAACTGATGATCCCCCACTTTGTAGCAGAAATTCTGATTAGAGTCTAGGTGCATGATCTTACACTTTGCACTGCTGACTTTCATCCTATTACTCCAAGGTGTAGATTTCAAAGTGATCCAGATCTTCCTGTATCATATTCCGATTCTCCTTTGTATTGATGATACCTCCCAGCTTTGCATAAATAGCAAATTTAATTAGCACACTTCATCTTTTTGTGCCAAGGTCACTAAGATTGGCCCTAAGACCAAGCCTTGAGGAACTCCACTAGTAACTTCCCTCCAGACTGATAGTTCATTTTTGGCACAACTTTTCAGCCTTCTTTCCTTTCACCAGTTCTTTATCCACCTACAGTTCTTCTACTAATCCCCATTCTCTCTAAATTAATAATTTCCTACATGGTAACATGTGAAATGCTTTACTGAAGTCTAAACATATTAGATCTACTGCACTTCCCTTATCTAAAAAGCAGTTATTTTCTCAAAGAAGGGAATCAGGTTAGTCTGGCATGATCCATCTTTGGTAAACCCCTGTAGCATTACATCCCCTTTACCATTTGTCCCCAGAGGATTTAATTATTTTTCCATCTGAAGTCTTGTCTGCTACTGAGGTTAGACGAATAGGTCTGTAATTGCCCCAATCATTCCCCCCCCTTCTTTAATAGAGTGATGATGTTAGCTAGTCTCCACTCATGCAACATTACCCCAAAATAGATAACTTCATTAAAAATCCTTGCTACCAGACTAGCAATCTCATGTGCCAGTTCCTTCTGGGATGAAAATGATCAGTTCCTCCCAATCTGAACACATTCAACACCGAGTTTTTCTTTCACTTCATCCATGGTCATTTCCATTTCTATATGCTCATTTTCAGCAGTCATCCTGCCTTCATGCTGCTGCTCCTTATTTAAAACTGACGCAAAGTATCCATTTAGTTTTTGGCCCACACCTACATTATTTGTAATCTCCTCTGCATCCTCATTCACAGCAGCTTAGCCTCATCCTTCCTTATTCTCTTTTTAGTTCTCTAACTAAAAACTCATATTATTTGTTTTACATTTCCTGGATAAGCGCTAATTCAGTTCGATTTATTAGCAATTTCTACATTTTGTAGCTTCCAAGATGTACCTGTCTTTGCTCAAGCCCTTTGATTATTCCTTATAGGCTCTCAGTTTACTCCTAATAACCTTTTTGATGTGGTTATTCATCTAGCTTTTCCCTATGATTTTTTTCTCCTTGCTTGGGATATAAATTGCAAAGTGAGCTTTTTTAAATCCACTGTACAAAAGCTAAGTCTCCTCCACATTTAAATCCTTGTGCTTTTCAGGTTAGCCTACTTCTTTAACTAATTCCCTTAATTTCCCAAAGTTGCCCCTTTGAAATAAAAAGGATATTACTGATGACCTGGTTTTGATTATCCTGCCATTTAATTTAAACTGAATCAATCTGTGATACCTCAATCCAAGGACCTATGACCAGCTCTTTTATGATTTCCTCACTAGTTACAAAAACCAAGTTTAAAACTGGATCACACCTTGCTGATTCAGCAACAATTTGATAAAGAAAATTGCCACTTGTCATATCCAGGAACAACTGGGCCCTACCAGTAGTAAGAAACATTTCTTTTCTAGTCTATATCTGAGAAGGTAAAGTCTTCTACTATGATACAATTCTCAGTAGTGTTCATCTGTCTAATATTTATTATTAGTCATCCTCAAATATGGTATTAGAGAGATAAATGCTGCTATCTGTATCTGAGTCCCCAAAAGTGATTTTGACTCAAATAGCTTCTGTTCTGTCTATATTACCATTTCCTTTTTCTTTACAGTTTATATTGATATACAGCACTACCCTATCACTTTTGCCTTTATTTCTCTCTCTCCTAAACAGACATACTATTCAATACCAGCCATGAGTGCTATAACACCATGTTTCTGTAATCCCTGTACCTGCACTAGTATTCCAGATCCTCCATTTTATTGCCCAGGCTCCATGCATTTGTGTATCATGTGTAAAGGTAATTCCAAAATTCCACTAATGCATAGAAAGAGCAAGTGTTCTTTGCAATTAAATTAAAGTACTTAATGGTATCAGTTTGGAAAATAAATGTTATTGACTCTTTGCTTTCAAATACTCAGTTCTTTCCATGATGCATTTTAGAATGTCACATGACACCTGGACTACATTAAAAATAAATATCTATAGTATTTACAAAGCGTGATGCAATATATTCTTTTAAAAGTCTTGGAAAGATGTGTATTCTGTGTCTTTAGCTCATGAGGAGGTAAATAAGTTTCCATAACACTGGGAATTGAAGCAGCAGTCATTTTGGAGGAATCCCTTTGTCCAGCTGGTGTGATCTATAGCACATGATGTATAAAGTCACTGGTGTGCCATTCACAGGTTGTTTTAAATGTACAGGATAAAACTCATCCCTGGTGTAACTCCATTAAGGTCAGTTTGGTTACACCAGGGATGAATTTGGCCCACCCTGTATTCTCTGCTGTGCCACTGTCTTCCACAGAAACTCGCTCTGCTCCATTTAAACTTGAAGTCATATTCGTCCCTTGTGTATGCAGATGCAGTTCCACTGATTTCAATGAGCTGAGTTTGGCCGTGATACCTGCAACATATAATATGCATTTTAAGGTGATTTCACTGCTTTTGAAAGGGTAAGACTGAAGTCCTCTGTCAATAGTATAATGGCAATCAAAGGTCTATTGACATCACCTACAGGAAAGGTTTCTAAACATTGCCCTCAGTTATTAAGCAGAATCCTCTACTGAAGTCTATGGAGAATTCTGCTTAAAAGTTCACATCACAGTATTTCCCTCTGACTTTCCAAACATGTCAGTGATGATATTTACAGGTAATGGCTGTTCATTTAAAACCCTGACTTGATCTGATACTGTTATTTTTACCTGAGAATATCTGACGCTTAGATCTCCAGAAGATGGGTGCATTATAAGAACTGTAAAAAGGTCAGATAGATTTTTACCTTTGTTCAAGTCAGCCACTCTCCCCACTGTTACATGTTAGACGCTATTTATTTAACATTCAGCCAATAAGTATAGAAGCGGCCCTGGTCCTCATCAGGATTCTGCAGTGTACCCAACACACTTCTGAGTTTTATGAATTGCATGTAACTCAGACACAGGCACAAGAGTTGCGAATGATGAAAAACAATGCGGAAGCAGCAACTGCAGTGACGCAGTTAGACAGGCTTCCCGAGCTAGGATCCCTTCCCACTGTTGTAAATGTGTAGAATCAATGAACTCAACCTGTACCACATAGAATCACAGAATATTAGAGTTGGAACTAAAACTGGACACAATACTCCAAATGTGGCCTCACCAATGCCGAATAGAGGGAATGATCACTTCCCGCGATCTGCTGGCAATGCTCTTACTAATGCAGCCCAATATGCCATTAGCCTTCTTGGCAACCAGGGCACACTGCTGACTCATATCCAGCTTCTTATCCACTGTAACCCCCAGATCCTTTTCTGCAGAACTGCTGCCTAGCTCGTCGGTCCCCAGTCTGTAGCTGTGCATGGGATTCTTCCGTCCTAAGTGCAGGACTCTGCACTTGTCCTTGTTGAACTTCATCAGATTTCTTTTGGCCCAATCCTCCAATTTGTTTAGGTCCTTCTGTATCCTATCCCTCCCTTTCAGGGTATCTACCACTCCCCCTCGCTTAGTGTCATCTGCGAACTTGCTGATGACAAGTTGCTGCGAACTACCCCATCCTCCAGATCATTAATGAAGATGTTGAACAAAACTGGCCCCAGGACCGACCCCTAGGGCACTGCACTTGTGACTGTCTGCCAGCTAGACATGGAGCCATTGATCACTACTGGTTGAGCCCTATGATCTAGCCAGTTCTCTTTCCACTTTATAGTCCATTCATCCAACCCATATTTTTTTAACTTGCTGATAAGAATACTTTGGAAGACTGCATGAAAAGCTTTGCTAAAGTCAAGGTATATAACGTCCACCGCTTTCCCCTCATCCACAGAACCAGTCACCTCTTCATAGAAAGCAATCAGGTTGGTCAGGCATGACTTGCTCTTGGTGAATCCATGTTGACAGCTTCTGATCACCTTCCTCTCTTTTAAGTGTCTTAGAATGGATTCCTTGAGGACCTGCTCCATGATTTTTCCAGGGATTGATGTAAGGTGACTGACCTGTAGTTCCCTGGATCCTCTTTCTTCCCTTTCTTGAAGATGGGCACTATATTTGCCTTTTTCCAGTCATCAGGGACCTCCCCGAGTTGCCACGAGCTTTCAAATATAATAGCCAATGGCTCTGAAATCACATCAGCTAACTCCCCCAGCACCCTCGGGTGCATTGCATCTGGCCCCATGGACTTGTGTATTTAAAATCTTTCTAAATAGTCTTGGATCTGTTCCTTCAGCACTGTAGGATGTTCACCTCCTCCCCATTTTGTGCCACCCAGTGCAGTAGTCTCGGAGCTGACCTTGTCTGTGAAGACAGAGGCAAAAAAGGCATTGAGTACCTCAGCTTTCTCCACATCCTCTGTCACTAGGTTTCATCCCCCATTCTGTAAGGGGCCAACACTTTCCCTAATCTTCCTCTTGTTGCTAACATACCTGTAGAAACCCTTCTTGTTCCCCTTCACATTCCTTGCTAGCTGCAACTCCAATTGCGCTTTCGCCTTCCAGATTTCATTCCTGCATGCTTGAGCAGTATTTTTATAATCCTCCCTAGTCATCTGACTAAACTTTCACTTCTTGTAAGCTTCTTTTTTGTATTTAATATCACCAATGACTTCTTTGTTAAGCCAAGCTGGTCGCCTACCACACTTGCTATTGTTTCTGCACATCGGGATGGTTTGTTCCTATACCTTCAATAAGGCTTCTTTAAAATACAGCCAGCCCTCTTGGATTCCTTTCCCCCTCCTATTAGCCTCCCAGGGGAGCCTGCCCATCAGCTCCCTGAGGGAGTCAAAGTCTGCTTTTATGAAGTCCCTGGTCCATATCCTGCTGTTCTCCTTTCTTCCTTTTGTCAGGATCCTGAACTCGACCATCTCATGGTCACTGCTGCCTAGGTTGTCACCCACTTCTACTTCCCCTACCAAATCTTCCCTGTTTGTGAGCAACAGGTCAAGAGCAGCATGGCCCCTAGTTGGTTGCTCCAGCACTTGCACCAGGAAGTTATCTGCAACACAGTCCAAAAACTTCCTGGATTGTTTGTGCTCTGCTGTACTGTTCTTCCAGCAGATGTCAGGGTGATTGAAGTCCCCCATGAGAATCAGGTCCTGTGAACTGGAAACTTTCCCTAGCTGACTGAAGAAAGCCTCATCTACCTCATCCTCCTGGTCTGGTGGTCTATAACAAACACCCACTACAACATCACCCTTATTGTTCTTGCTCCTAAGCTTAACCCAGAGACTCTCAACTGGCATATCTCCAGTTTCACACTGGAGCGCAGAGCAATCATAGTGCTCTCTTACATACAGTACAACTCCTCCACTCTTTCGCCCCTGCCTGTCCTTCCTGAACAGCTTATACCCATCCATGACAGTGTTCCAGTCGTGAGAGTTATTCCACCAAGTCTCAGTTATTCCGATCATGTCATAGTTTCTTGACTGTGCCAGGACTTCCCATCTCTCCTGCTTGTTTCCCAGGCTTCTTGCGTTTGTGTACAGGTACTTGAGATAACTAGCCGATTGCCATACTTTCTTAGTACGAATCAGGAGGTCTCCCCTGTTGTACCCTCCTCCTTCTGCTTCCTCATGTACAGAAATAGCCACAGGACTGCAGATGGGCAAATTAAAGTTTAATAAAATAATAAACTCTGATAGGAGGAACAAATAAACTAGGCTTTTCCATGTCCATTTTCCCCAGAAAATAAAGCAATTTTTTTTCCCCAGAGGACCAGTGTTTGACTCATCAGTCCAGCACCCTACATGTTGGTTGGTACTAGGTGAGTCTGGGAAATTCATGATACACATGTGTGCAACAGGTTTATAATGCTTACGGTGGTATGGACTGGCTGGGAGGTGGTTAATATTGATGAAGATACATAGCTTGCCTTATGCCTATGTTTGGGATCACGTGACTACATCCCTCTACTTGATGTTACTGCTTCATTGTGTTTGGAGCTTTGTTCTGAATATGAGATCAGCTCTGCTTTTCCATCTTTTGAGGACATCTGATCTCAAAAACAACATGACATGGGGAATAGATGTTAGTCACATTGCTTAATGCGCTACTGGAAGATGCTCAGATACTATGTGGAGGAGCACAGCATAAAAACCTTTATAGCATAGGCCCAGTCCACACGTACTTTTGCGATTCGGCAGCAGTCGACGGGAGATACGCAAGTGACGTAAATCACTTGTGTATCTCCCGTCGACTTTGCGGCGTCTCCTCTGCGCGCCGTCCACGCTGCGCTGCGTCGAAGGGATGCAGCGCTACGCCACTTACCAGGGTGGTTTTCCTGCGTCGCTTCCTGGATCGTCTGAGCGGGTCTACATAGACCGCTCAGTCGATCTAGAGCAATCGATCCGACGGCGGCGAATTTGCCGCCGTCAGTGTGGACCCAGCCTATAGATTAAGATAATATCAAATAATAAATCATTTCCCACAGTAATAACTAAAGGCGTTATCCTTTATCTACTGTCTTCAGTGGGAGCAGGATCAGACACTAAAAGAATTTTATATAGCAGGTGTAATAGTTTGAGGAGTATTTCTATGAGCAGACATGAATCACAGTCCAACACTTTTGCCCTGCAATCTTGTGGTCACTGGTTAAAAGACCATTGGAAGTGACATCAGATCTTGATTTACAAAGGCATCAAAAGATATAGGGACAAATATACTACCAGTTGTGAATAGGTCCAGTACCATTTGCTGGGAGTGTGCTCATGTTGATCAGCACACCATGTTCTGAAAGTTTTGAAACATTATCAAAATTGCTGATCTGGGTGGTCAAGGATTTCCGACTCTCTGTGCTTGCACGGCCCCTGGTGAGTCGTTCATTCTGGTGATGATGAATGCCAAGCCAGCAACAAGAAAAGGCTGCTTTAAATTCTTCTCTAAATTTTCCTGTCAACCAAAAAAGAATACATTAAATCAGTTTTCAAACTGTGTTTCAATAAAGCTAAGAGGAGAATGAAGGAAGAGAAGGGATTAGCTGGTGCCAAAGTGAATCCAAAATGATCAAATACTCTGCTAAAATGACAGAGGCAGGAAAGAACAATTTTAGTGATTCAGGAAAAAGCAACAAAATTCCACCTTTTTATAAGGCGTTATAGCAGGTAAAGCAGGAAACCTAAATTAATTTTTACAAGACAGACTGGAATGGCTGTTAAGGTAATGTTCCAGTTTGTTTGCTGAGCAAATAACACCTTTTATGAAAACAAATAATTGAACATGAGTAGGTTGCAATGATTGGACTCTTACTTGATGTGTGAAATATGAGGACACAACTGATTTTTGTTTTACTTTGCACAATTTACAAAGAGAACCAGAAGTAAAAAGATGAAGAAATATCTGATGTTCTGTATATTAAATTGAGCATTTTAAGCGGTTCCTGTTCTCTCCATTTTCAGGACCTTTGAAATAATTGGAGATCCACTGAAATTGTTGCTAGAATGAATTTGATTATAGGAAAGATGATCTGTAGTTAAAGAAAAGGGCTCGACACCATGAGTCCTAGGTTCTATCCCTATTCTGCCACAGATTTCCTTGGACAAATTATTCACACCTCAGATTCACATTTCACTTACACTAGTTTCACAGTAATAGGACTTCAATGGTGACTTGATTTACACCCATGTAAAATGAGATCAGAATCATACAAATCTCTTTCTGTCTCAGTTTTCTATTTGTAAAAAGGGGATATTAAAACTTAATTTCTAACCAGGCTAAATTGATGAATACTTGTACTTGGATACCAAAGAGATGGTACAATATAAGTAAATACCTGGATGAACAGACCTGACAAACTTGGTATGAAGCCATTTGGATAGGACAAGACCCCCCAGACTTCCATATAAAAATTTTAATTTAATCTCTGAACACATTCAGAAAAGTTTGGCTAACTCTTCTACATTTTTTTCTTTGATGTGGCCTCTGTGCTAATAAATTTCAGCTAAGGGAAGAAATAGATGTGTCAGAATCAGCGTGTCCTACAATCAAACACCCTGAATTTTAGTGTTCTTAGCGTTTAGATTCAAATTTTGAGTTTTGAATGCATTACTAGTGTTGTATTAATTTAGACTGAATAAAGGACCCTAAGAATTAAGGTGTTAACAGGACCCTGAAATTGTTCAATATTAAAAGGTTTTAAACAAGGTTTGGTGTTGTAGCGAGGGGGCGTGGCCTCCTTTGGAGACAGACAGGGAGGGACAACCCCCTTGTGAGTGGACCCAGGACACCACTGCCCATGCCACCGGAAGCAGAGGGGTAGGACAGGAAGTATAGCTCAGTTGGGCAGGAGCAACTGGAGATGGACGCTGCTTCCCAGCCATTGATGCCCAGGCCAATGGGCTGCTGAGGTGTTGAGGGACTTGTCAGAGCTGCCTGCCACCTGGGACCCACCAGAGCTGCCAAAGCTGCCTACCACCTGGGACCTGATGGAGCTGCTGGACACCAAGGAGCTGCTGGGGTTACCACTTGCAGTTTACCCTGCGGAGTCAAATAGCAACCTCAGGGCCCAGATACTTCAGGGAATGGGCATAGGTTGGGGGGGGGGGTGGCTAGGAAGGAGCCCAAGCAAACCAGACACTAGTGTGGTTGCATTGTGGCCTGAAGCTGCATTAGCATGTTTCAGCTGGAGCCCTGTTGACCCAGTGGTGAATCACTCTGCCATTGTGAGGGCCCTGGGGTGGGACCAGGTGGAGTAGGATGGAGCTGGGTCCCCCTGGCCCCTGGCCTGCTGTCAACTCCTCCCTCTTGGGTGGCAGCTTGCTCACCCTCTGCCTGTGAGCCCCTAGACTGTGCTGGTGCTCACCCTTTGCCTGTGAGCCCCGAGAGACTCCTTAATTGCCTCACCCTGCCTCAGGGCCTGCGGTCACAAATCACTTCTTGTCTGCCCTTTCCTCCTGCACTCACCTTTCGGCTCCAATACCCACAGGATAACCATACGGAGTAGGTGTGGCCTCCCTCCCAAACAGATAGGGAGGGACAGCCTACCACCTTACAGCTATATTGAGAATTCATCCTGCTTAGTGCCATGGCAAACACACCTTTACAAATATTTTGAACCTTTTATTTAAAAGATGCAAGGGAAACAGATTAAATCATTTGAAATGTGAAATATTACATAAGGATTTCATTTGACCAACATCCCTTATTCCCTTGCCTTTTGGCTGTAAAGAGTTTTAGAAGGAAAACCTCTTGTTTGACTGTCTTTTAAGCAGGTACTAGAGATGGTAAGGATTGTCCTTTTTGGAAAAAGACAAGAAGTTAATAGAGATGGGCTGGAGCTGTTGTTTTTGCTGCTGCTGTTGAAGTCTGACCTTGTTTCCTAAAAGACAAAACAAGACAGACACACGCAAGAGAAAAAAAAAAAAAAACGAACAGCAAAGATAGAAAATGCAGCTTCTGTCTCTGGTGTTGACTCTGATTTGCAACCTCACTGTTGGAAAAACACAGGCACAGCACACAGTCTTATTAGTCCCAGCAAGTTTCACAGTTGAGTTCACAACAGCGTACATTTGTAGGCCTAATTATCAAAACACTTGCCAGAAATCTTAACAGGCTATTGCTGAACTGACTGGAAATAATAAGAACAGCAAATCCTTGTCTTATTAGATTTTCAGGATAGTTTTGCAGACCTTTGGATGTTTATCCAAAGCTTGTCTGAACCACACCTTTAAACTTCACTGTCACTAACTGCGACCAATCTTGCAACAAACCAAACTAAATGGTAAGAGGATAGAAGAAATGTTTGGTAATTCTTTTTTTACAAGCTATATTTCTACTGAAAACAAATAATACAGTAGGATCAACAGTAATATAAGAGAGAATGGTAAATAAATGCCATTTAGAAATGTTTTTAGACTATTTGTGCATTGTAAAAATACAATAAAGGCACAGTACATGAACAAGCAGATGGATATCAAAAATACAAAATTGTAATTCGTAGTATTTTTCTACAGCTTCATTTATCTTTAGAAAATAGCTCTTTGAATGCAGTATCAAAATTCCCCAACAATAAAACTATCAGAACACATAGGCCCTTTTTCTTTCATCTAGGCAGAGAATCGTCTGACATTCAGCGACTTCCCGTTTTTAGTTTCCCCTCCCAAAATGCCATGTCTTGCAGTGGGATTCCTCCCATTTGAGGCATGGAAAGGATTAATGAAAGTACCAGAAAATGTCTCCCTTAAATTTAAAGTCTTCACAATATTTCTAGCTCTTACTCAGGGCCAGATCCTTCTACCTAAGGCACCCTCCCCTGCCCTTCACCCAAACCCAAGTTCTCTCCCACACACACTCCCACTGCTCCCAGCCTCACCCGCTCCCACTGCTCTATACCTAGACCTGTGCTCTTCCCCCTGTACCCACCTCTATATACATTGCCCTCCTGATACCCCTAGTCCCTTGGTCTTCCCCTACACATTACCCCAGACCCAACTTCCCCTCTGCATGGGGTTATGGCTCTGCTCAAATTTGGCCCAGCTGCTCTGCCATCCTGACCGGGGACTGGCCACGCCAAATTTGAGTGAGTGGCATTGTGATAGGGTTGCAACACCACTCAGATTTGGCCTGTCCGTCCCCTATCAAGATGGAGAGGCAGCTGGGCCAAATTTCCAGCTCTAAACAGGCGTTAAAGGTGGGAAGGCTGGGCCTCATCATTGCGACCCAAAATCTACCTTTCAAGCTAGTGGGGTAAATTCCAATTTGAGGAGATACATTTGATCAGGCTAGCATGCTAAAAATTGTATAACCGCAGCAACAGGTGGGAATAGCCACTCCGTGTATGTGCCTAGAGTCTTGGAGGGTACATACTTGGGGCAGCTAGTCCCTCCCATTGCTCCCACTGTTGTGACTGTGCTCTATTTTTGGCATGCTAGCTCAATCAGAGCCCGGCCCACTGACAGCAATTCCAGACCCCAGGGAAGAACAGTCAATGGCCTCCCTAGAAAGGGATGGCGCAAGTGCGAGTGGGCTTTCGCTGGAAATTTTTACTTATTTTTATGTGCTGTGCATGGAGGCTGAGGAGGTAGTATCAGCTGCTCAGCTTCCCAGGTCCCTTGGACTTCCCAGGGAGACTATTGATGAACCTGGGAAGCTGAGTGCCAGATACTATTGCCTCAGCCACCCGACAACCTGAATGGTGTATGTTAAATAAGCTTGGCTTAGGGGAGGGGCAGAGAGCATGATCGGCGGGGCTCTCGGGGCAGGGGTCATGTGGAGGAAAGGAGGATACGTATCTATCCTTCTATCCACCCGGGCCCGTTTAAGTCACCGGGCCCCTGTTTGACCCTTCCGCTGTCAGTGGGCTTGATCAGAACTATTGCAGACTTGTCTCCTTGAGCTGGAATTCCACCTCCAGCTTGAAATTTAGACACCCCCTGTGTCAAACGAGCAGTCTCTATAAAAACTAATGAACTAAAAAAAACTAATGAAGATGCTTGAGAAGGCAACATGCTATTCAACACGTGTAGCAGACTGTGGGGAAAGAGGGACCGTTATCAGGAGCTGCCCCTAGATCTGGGACAGTTGTATGCTGCTCAATTTTCAGGTCAGTCTTTAACCTTACTGTGTACCGCGAATTACACCGGAACGACATCTTTAACGTGAAATGCAGTGATCTTCTGGAAACTCACCACTGAGAAAGTTATAAATGATAGGGTTTGCTGCACTGTTGGCGTACACAAGCCAGTGTGAGAATGTAAACCAAGCATACACAGTCTCTCTGTCATCAGCATAGTTAAACATTCCAAAAACCCTGCAAAAAATAAAGGGGGGGGGGAGAGTCAGTCTTAAATACAGCACATGAGACTGACTATAAATATTGTACTTTTATTCTGAGATCATTTCAAATGACTTATCCACGATATCACATACATCTCTAATTCAACACATCCAGCTTTCCCAAGAAAACACAAAATCTCTTCCCACCCAACCACCAGCTTCCAGGAGGGTTTTGCACAGCGCAGAATCCATAAACAGCTAGATAACAAATGGGTAATTTAAGTTATCTATGGCAAGAGTGGAAAAAGGTGTCCTTGAGCCAGTATTACGGCCTCCAAATTCTGTATCCAACCTCTCAGTTTTTGGCCCAACTCCTAGGACAATGGGTCTGCTGTAGAGTTATGACGCCATTGAATGGTTGTTCATGGATGCTCTACTGGCCCAGAATAGGTGACTGCAGTGGCTCTACCAACATCCCCTCATGTCTTTGTGCAGGAGGCTGCTACATTTAACCACTCTAGATCATATAAGAAATGTCCATGTTAACTCTCTGATTGCAAGCTTCCCTCCAATACATTGCAGCATGACAATATGAATGCACATAAAAGAGAGAAGTGGCACCCGTCCATCTGATATTTGCCAGAGGACTTTCAGTCTATATTTGTTTGCAGTGTTGTTGTAGCTGTGTGATTCTAAGATATTAGAGAGCCAAGGTGGGTGAGGTAACATCTTTTATCTGTTGGTGAGAGAGGCATGCTTTCGAGCTTACACAAAGCTGAAGAGGAGCTCTGTGTAAGCTCCAAAGCTTGTCCCTCTCACCCCAGAGGCTGGTCCAATAAAAGATGTTACCTCATCCACCTTGTACAACTATATTTGGTTAGGACAATGTAATCAGTCCTTTTTGCTTACATTTTACTTAATGTAATCCTGCCAAGACAGCGACACTTTCTCATCACCTTCTCAGCTATAAACATAATTGGATATCAGACAGTATAATTTCTCCCTAGTTTGTCACTCGGGGGGGGGTGTGTGCATGTGTGTGAGTGAGAGAGAGACAGAACTGATAGAATACAGAGTTTTTACTGAATACACTGTTTATGATACATGACCACACATATAATTCTTTGTCTATTATTTACTGATTCATTAATTATTCTGATATCAATATAATAAGTCTTCCTAAAAATTCTCCTTTGACTTTTATTAAATTCATTCTGGGAGTGCCTTCCAAGCTTTGAAGAGTTGGAAAACTTTACATTTTTGCTTTTGGTAAACAATAAAAGCTTTCTTGCTTCCCTGATTTTGGTAAATCTGTATCGTTATATACCGTTCAGTTAATATGTGAAGCACCAGAACAAAATCCTTTCGGCCTAATTCTGCTATACACGCTCACACTTAGTCATATCATGTGCACCAGGATACTTCCACTGCATACTACCGAACCCAGTGTTTTCCATCAGATACTACACTTCTGGAGTACATTCACACCAAAATTCACCAAATTCATTCACCAAAAATATGTTCAAATGTGGAGGTCAATGAGAGTTCTTGTAAGAATGAGCAATCACCAACATGATTTTACAATCTGGCTTTAAATTTCTGCCCTAATAATTGTTTAGCTTATAATTTGCTTACAGCTGTACACTGAATTTCAGTTTCTTTTTTGTAAAATATGTGGGTATCTATTTCAAAACTATCGGGAAGAATAAAGCAAGCCATGTCACAGGGAAATGCTTTTAGACAGAAATCTTCCCCCAAACTGTTTACTGCTTGTGGTCAAACTTTACCTTTTTAAGACATTGAGGATACTAATTGGTAGATAGCAAAGTGCAAAAACCAAAAGAACCACCATTAGCATACGTGCTGTTTTCCTCCTTGCACGAATCTGTTTTATTTCAGCAGCTACCCCTCTAATCTTCGACTTGGTTGTTTGTCCTAGCCCCCAGTGCTGTGCTAAAGACGGCAGAGGCTTCCACTTTCTTTGAACTACTGATGAAGTTCCTGGGATCTAAAAGAGTAAATAGAATCTTCATTAATGCTGTTTCTTTAAGGGAAATTCATCACCATTAAAAAAGAAACATTGTAGGGACTTAACACAAGATAGACAGGCTGACATAAAGCTCCACTCTAACACAGCTTGCAAAACACTTTAATCAAACTCTGCTGTTCATTTAAGAGAATAAACAGCTGAAGTACAGAAATATGCACATAACTGAGTGCATACAGAGCTTTAAATGCTGATAGCTTTTTCAAATATGTGTCCTAAGTGTCCATGAGGCAGCAGAGTTCTCCCTATTTTTTGGGGGGGAGGGAGTGAACTTATTTTTTCAGCATTGTGGTTGTTGCTAAGGGTTTTCCTTACAGAGATTTGCAAACAGCGTGTGTCTTGGGGGGGCGGGGTACAAGCGCGATCGTGACAGGATGTATGAAAAGTTAGGCTAGCCCACAACACGTCTAAATGGCGCTGGCCCACTTGGCTCTCTGGTGATTGGCAAGTGCAGAGAGCCAGCTTGCAGAGAAACAGCTACACTGGCCAGGGCCTACTGGGTCAATTCCCCACTGCTGCCTGCCACTCTCAGGGGACCAACACACTATTTCCCCAGTTCTGCTTCAGCCCAGGCAGCACACACATCTCCTGGCTTTCATTTCCTGAAGCAGGGCACCAGCAACTCTTTAGCATTTGTTAATGTCTCTTGGGGGAGAGGTGCTGGTCCCTGTCTGGAAGCAGAATTGCCCCTAAAGCATTAAAAATCCATGAGGTGGATCCCAAATAATCATAACACTGGACTGATCATGAGATTTAAAAAAATTTGGGTTTTTTCGGCCTTCTCTTTTCTGAGATTTAGGGCAAAGCTGTCCACTCCCAAATTCCGTGTGATCTTCTGGGCTGAAAATTCAACCTGAAACACATACACAAAGCATGGCCACCTACCACCACCTCCCACTCTCCCAGCTTCCAGCTGTTCAGGAGGAGTCTTAACTTACTTTCTCCTTATCCTGGGAGTGGAGGCAATGTTGACATCAGATCTTCTTCTCTATCTTTTTCCTCACCACTTCATACAGAACTCCTGCCTTTCTCCCTCTCTGCTTCCCCAGAGGGAAGCAGATTCTGGAAAGAACACTATTTCCACTCTTTCCTTCATAGACTCCCACTCCTGAAATTTTCTCTCTACGATCCCCCCACAACAAAACACTGTGACTCCTCTGTTAGCATGAGGCAGGCTTTGTTTTTGTTTTCAGTATGGGAATTATGGGATAGCTAGCACACAAGGCGACAGAGGCCAAGGTAAAAAGCACTCATTTACATTTCTCCCTGAAAGCACAGCCATTAGTGTTCATTGTTTTCTCGCCAGCTGTCTCACTGTCTCTCCCTGGAGGCTTTGTGCTTGCCTTCTGAGCTACAGGTGAGCTTCACTCACAATGAATCTCATGATCACAAATGTAACAGAAATGTCAAACTGCAGGACTGATTGTTTCTATCTTCAGTATTTTTCCAGTGTTTGTAACTCCAATGTGAACCCATTTAAAGCACTGATCACTTGAAAAGTTTCAACTTACTCTGCCAAGTTCAATAAGGCGGTTTCTGGGTTTATTTTCCTCCAACTAGTTAATATATCCACGTACCAAAAGGAAGTCTTTTTTTTCCCTCCACTCTCACACAATTCAAACATGTAAAATGATTTTGCTTCAAATCCCCAGAAATACTTCAGGATTGAGACCAAGTATGAAAGGTTGCAGATGGGAAGATCGACTTCTTCAGAGAACTGCGAGGATTTATAAAATAAGTGCAAGATCAGGCCTTGGTTCTGCAAACTGCTATGCATATGCATGGATTTACTCCTGAGCTGTGCCATTGACTTCAACAGGATGAATAAAGTTATGCACGTGCTTCAGTGCTTGCAAGATCCAATCCTTAGTTAAGCACATTTCAAAAGCTAGGGTTTTTCAACACAGGGAAAGTGCCCAGCATAGTTATTCCACAATGGTTATTTCAGAATAGCTCCCTGTATGGACATACTTATTCTGGATTAAGAGTACCTTTTTTCCTATTTAGTTTAATCCACATCTAATAATTTTATGTGGGGAGTTTATTCAGGAATAGCTAACACACTTCAAATTAACACCCTTCCTTCCTCTGGAATAATTAAGGGCTAGTCTACACTTAAAATTTACAGTGGCACAGCTGTATTGGTGCAGCTGTGCCACTGTAAAAGCACACGTGTAGCTGCATTATGTTGACAGGAGAGAGCTCTTCCGCCAACATAACAAAACCACCTAAACGAGTGGCGGTAGCCATGTCAGCAGGAGAATGTCTTCCACCAACATAGCGCTGTCCACACAAGTGCTTTTGCCAGCAAAACTTATGTAGATCATGCAGTGTGGTTTTTTACACCCCCGAGCAACAAAAGTTTTGCCAGTATAAGTGATAGTGTAGAGACAGCCTAAAATAAGCTCTTAATTTAAGATTTATTTATTTTTTAAACTTGATTCAAGATATCTGTAACTTTCCAGTGAAGATCTATAATGAGAAACAGGAAATCAGTGAAGCTGGGTGATACAGAACAGAAGACACATGATAACATTTATTATATTACAGATGTTTTTATAAACACAAGAAGTAAAATTTGAACTCTGACATCACTCCACTGAGGATTCACAGCTTTTTGACCAAGATCCACAGTCTTGTCACTTTAATATCTGAAATCAGTATGTCCTATTCCAGGGGATTTATCCTACTCTAATGGCAGAATTGAGTCTGATTTACTGTATTGGGTCTTTTCCATACCACGATGAGAAACTACACAGATAAGTGCTATACAAAAACCTGAATTTAGGCTTTGGGGAATATTTTGATGTTCTGTTCTAATACCAGAACTGAAGCTTTTCCTTCTATTTCAATCTTATCTTGTTCTGAGTTACCATATTAGTAACAAGAACTGAGCAGAAAAAAGAAAAAAACAAAATATGTTGGCACTTTCCTCCGCTCTTGATTTTGTTCAAATTTTACTTCAACGAAATTTTTCTGACAAGCTTTATTAATATCTACATCCAGTTTGGATACAAAGAAATGGAATCTTGCCTTAAGACTTTGAATGGCTTAATTTTTAACGAAACTTCAGATATGATTAATGATTCTGTGGTTAAAGAAGACATCTGCTTTTCAAATGCCTCTAAATAGCAAGAGGAGATCATAGATACATATTGTGGTACAATGTTCATCTCCTTGTATATGCTATGAAGCTGCCTGGTGTAGGCATTACTACTGATAACTTATCTAAAGAAACCTGTTCCTGTTCTATCACCACTTTGGAGGCATTATAAAAATTGCAAGAATTTTCCTCCTTAAGCCAATAAGCAAATAATTCATAAGCTGTTAAAGACAAAAACATTATAATTAAATACACATCCATAGTTGGGTTGCTAACATGCTACTGCCTGAAGAGCATAAAGCTTGGCTTACATGTGTATTGCTTATGCATATTTTAATCACTTACATACCAGCACAACACACAATATTTCCAGTTATTATTATAAAATGAATTATGGGGATACCTTTCGCTGAGATGGTTTATAGAATGCAAATAAGCTAGCTAAAATCCTCAGATGCATTACATTAACATTTAGAACTGTCAGAACTGGTGCTAGATGCTCTAAAAACTGCTATTTTTGCCCCCAGTTTTATAACTGTGGGACATCCAAATATTGTAATAATTCTTTTAAGAACTGGAAGGATTTTGAAGGCACACAATGGACCTGATTCTCATTCACACCCCAGCAGTGTAGAAGGGCTAAGGCGTAAATGAGAATCAAGCCCCATAACTCTAAACATACGTATGCAACTTTCGAGTGAATGAATGTGTGTCAACATGGTTAGCACAAAGCCGTTCAGTCCTACTGGGACTGCTCAGCTCCTGTTTTATCTCTGGTCTCCGATTCATAAAAGAACAAAATCCCTGTGAACAGGTGAGCTCCCTGCCCATTAGTAAGCAAAGTAGGTTACTTTTGAAATCCATGCCTCTGATGCGGTTGCCTTTAGTCTTTCGTAAAGCTATTAATTCTGAGATGATAAAACCATGTTTTCAAAGACCGGAAAGAAAGACATGGTCAATAACTTTGAGAGCAGGCAGAGGGTAACACACAATAGGGATGTCTTGTGCCTTATGTAGGCTAACTTTTAACCACCTGAAGGTTCACTTTATAAACAGCCCTCATTTTAAAACTGAACTGCTTCAAGAAGTTTTCTCTGAAGGCCTGACAATGCCTGGGTTGTTAGTATTGAATTTCACTGGGTATGTCTAGCAAGATAACTGGTACGTTGACCAGTACATTTAAATGACAGTGGTAAACAGCATGATTCCTTAATTGGGGCCATTATCAAAGAATAGATTCAAAATAATGCATTGCAGTTACACTAAAAATAGCTTATGGTAGTGTGATGCTGCATGATTAAATATGACCATTTACATCATTGACCTTACTACAAGTATACAATTGCAATAAATCTTGTACAAAGTATGTCATGTAAAGTGTCAATGGAAAAATTACAATCTATCAAATATGCTTCTCCTGTTTATATGCAAATATCATCTTTATATCTAAAGTTATGAATATTGGCTATGTATTTGATCCCAAATGTGTTTGTTTCCGGGTGACACTTATCAGGTTACATTTACATTTGAGCCATAGAGCTATGTGTTGATGGCTCATTAAGGACACTTCACTCTAACAATGGGCCATTGACAAAATTCATCCTGCCCAGCAAGTCATTCTGTGGACATTTTCGAAAGAATGGCTGCGCGTGCGTCTGTGAGTCATCAAATCATGTAAGGACTCGTGATGTGCTCATGTGTCCCTGGACTCAATCTTGTGCTTGTAAATTTCCACAAACTGAGGCTGTGCGCTGTGTTTGAAATAGAAAATTTCTAGGCACACGGCAAAGGGTATAAAAAACCCTTGAATGAAACACCTCCGTTTTTACCTCATTCCTGCAGATTTACAACTAAAAGCAGCATATTGGATTATGGACTGAGGATCTTACAATCTTTTGGCAGTTACCAGAGATTTTACAAGCCAGCAGTCTATACCATCATTGCTACAAACCTGACAGAAGAACACTATTGTATGTATTGTATGCATGTGATCTATTAACCATTATTAACTCTCTTCTTCTTTTCTTATATTAACAAAGTGTTAGATTTTAATTACTAAAGGGTTGGCAGCAGCATGATTATTGGGTGAAAAACGTAGTTACTTACCAGTAACTGTTGTTCTTCGAGATGTGTTGC
>ML675604.1:87741902-87800547 GCA_007922155.1 Mesoclemmys tuberculata
ATTCCACTTAGGTGTGTGCGCGCCCTCGTGCACAGCCTTCCGGAGAACCTGAGTTATAGATTGGCCTGGCTAAGTAACTGATCTCATAAGATTGGAAGAACCCTATATGTAATGAAATTGGTTTTCTGTAACCACTCACCATAGTCTAGTGTCCGGGTGGTGAGATAAGGCTGGAATGACTAAGGAGACTGCATTTTTGATTTCTTGTTAGCCAGTGTGGTGAGGCAGAACTTTACTTTTGTCACTGGCTGAGTATAATTTAATGACAGAATACCCCCCAAGGTGAGTCTGTCCTGCACTCTCAGCTGGGACCAGTGAAGTACAGTGACAGGCTCACCTACTTCTCTTAGAAGGTTGCCTAATGTCTGCCAGCCAGTTTAGTCATTAATAGACGTGAGGGGTATTAATTTCCCTTAATACGATCCCTTGTACACTTTGAATACATCTACACTATGGAAGACTTACATTTGTAATTTTCCAACAGCAGTAGGAACAAGGCCTTAGTGGTGTTTGCTTTTTTCCAGGGGAAAAGTTCATTGCTACATAATTAGTTTTCAAATCAGGATTATCCTCATATGGGTTTTCAGTGTGGACAAGGTAAAGCATCTTAAAACTATGTAAACCTGATTGAAAAAACAGGGCCAGCTAATAAAAAATGTCTTATGTCGATGGAGTCCACCTGATTCACTCTTACTCTAAAATACTTGAAAAAATATTAAAAGAGTTTGAGGAATTTAATTATTAACACTGAACACGGCTGAACATAAAACTACAAATAACACGCTTGTTAACAGGAAGGTTTTTTTTTGTTTTAACCTAACAAGATCTGAGTCCAGGATAATCCATGTACTGATGACATCGCAACCCCCTGTGCTGTGCTCTTTTGCTGTGCTTTTGTGATTTCATCAACTCTTGAAGGAGATAAATGTCCTGGCAACATGTGAAAGATTTGATTTGTATGCATTTTTTGTTTCAACATGCATACACCTGAAAAATTTAAGTTTACGCATGATTTTCTGTAATAGAGTAGATGGAGTTGCATATTTTATGTCCCTGATCTGGTGGATATTATGTTCACATTATGCCCATATTATGGGACATCCCATCTTCAGACATCATCAGAAATAATGACAGGAGGGCAATTAATCCTGGTTAAGTGGTGAAGTAAATGATAGATTCTCACTAGGGAGTCTGGAATATAGAGTATCTCACCTTGCACCCCACGTCCTCAACATGCCTACATTAATTGGGTAACAGCAGGGAGTGCAAGGGGCAAGCAGGTCCTACGTAAAGCATTGCAGCAGACAGAGGAGAAGCCACTGATAACCTGCACAGCCTACTCACGTGCTGAAAGTGGTGCTCAAGCAGGCTTCTATGTAGTCCTAGATGGAAGTGGTAAAGTGTTTCTGAAAACTTTCATACTCTTTTTCAGGTGACCCATCTCAGGTGATTTTGTTGTTATTTTGTTTTCCTCTCACTCCAATGCAAACCGTGAGAAAATGGCCACATTGGCAAACACAAAAAAATGCAATTTCATACTTCTGAATTTTGAACTTTAGGTTTCTAAGGCAACCTGGTCTCAGACTGGGCCCATTATCACTGGAAAATGCAGACACACATTTCAGCAACAAATACATGAGTTGTCACAAAAATCTCAGGTCATTTCTGAGTTTGTAAGAAAATGAGAAAAAGTGTCCACTGTCATACACCTCTGCAACTCCAGGAGATATGCAAAATCTGTGTAAAGCCATCCTCTGAGATCAATAGCTACTGTCTCCCAATAGGAAACTTCAATTAGGGTAACTGGAGAGCCATCTTCTTCCCTTAATAGATCTTTTTGCTTCCTCTGTCCCCTAACTTATCAATCTCCTCGCAGGCTGTCCTAGATTAAAGCACAAATCATTTTTCATTCTGCTTGGGTGCCTTCATTTCTGAAATAGTCTGCACCCTTGTTGCACACCCCAAACCACTGACGTTTGTTGGATACAAAAGGTTGTACTGATCAGGTCTTAAGTAGCATTATGAAATTTCTGGAGAAAAAGGTTGTACATTCTCATAGACTCATAGACTCATAGGTCAGAAGGGACCAATATGATCATCTAGTCTGACCTCCCGCACAAGGCAGGCCACAAAACCCTACCCATACACATTTATAACAACCCCGAACCCATGACTGAGTTATTGAAATCCTCAAAAATGAGATTTGAAGACCTCAAGCTGCAGGGAATCCACCAGCAAGCGACCCATGCCCCATGCTGCAGAGGAAGGCGAAAAACCTCCGTGGCCCCTGCCAATCCGCCCTGGAGGAAAATTCCTTCCCGACCCCAAATATGGCGATCAGCTAAACCCTGAGCATGTGGGCAAGACTCACCAGCCAGCACCCAAAAAAGATTTCTCTGCAGTAACTCAGTTCCCATCCCATCCAGCATTCCCACAGACCATTGAGCAGACTTATCTGCCGATAATCCAAAATCAATTGCTCAAATTAAACTGTCCCATCATAACATCCCCTCCATATACTTATCAAGCTTAGTCTTAAAGCCAGATAAGTCATTTGCCCCCACTACTTCCCTCGGAAGGCTATTCCAGAACTTCACTCCCCTAATGGTTAGAAACCTTCGTCTAATTTCTAGTCTAAATTTCCTAATATCCAATTTGTACCCATTCGTCCTCGTGCCTATATTAGTACTAAACTTAAATAATTCCTCTCCCTCCCTAACGTTAATCCCCCTGATATATTTATATAGAGCAAGCATATCCCCCCGGAGCCTTCTTTTGGCCAGGCTAAACAAGCCAAGCTCTTTGAGTCTCCTTTCATAAGGCAGATTTTCCATTCCTCGAATCATCCTAGTAGCCCGTCTCTGAACATGTTCCAGTTTGAATTCATCCTTCTTAAACATGGGACACCAAAACTGCACACAATATTCCAGGTGGGGTCTCACCAGCGCCGTATATAACGGCACTAACACCTCCTTCTCCTTGCTGGAAATACCTCGCCTGATGCATCCTAAAACCTCATTTGCTTTTTTAACAGCTTTTTTAACAGCCATATCACATTGGCGGCTCATAGTCATCCTGCTATCAACCAATACCCCAAGGTCCTTCTCCTCCTCCGTCGTTTCCAACTGATGCATCCCCAACGTATATGTAAAATTCTTATTATTAATCCCTAATCACTATTATATTTCATCCGATTACTATTGCTCCAGTGTACAAGGTGGTCCAGATCTTCCTGAATAGCATCCCGGTCCTTCTCCGTGTTAGCAATACCCCCCAGCTTCGTGTCATCCGCAAATTTTATTAACACATTCTCGCTCTTTGTGCCAAGATCAGTTATAAAAAAGTTAAATAAGGTCGGTCCAAGAACCGATCCTTGAGGGACTCCGCTAGTAACCTCCTTCCAGCCTGACAGTTCACCCTTCAGCACGACCCGCTGTAGTCTCCCCTTTAACCAGTTCCTTATCCACCTTACAACTTCCACATTCATCCCCATCTTTTCCAATTTAACTAACAGTTCCCCATGCGGAACCGTGTCAAACGCCTTACTGAAGTCGAGGTAAATTAGATCTACCGCATTGCCTTTGTCTAAGTAATCCGTCACCTTCTCAAAGAAGGAGATCAGGTTGGTTTGGCACGATCTACCTTTAGTAAATCCATGTTGCAATTTGTCCCAATTACTATTGACCTCCATGTCCTTAACTACTTTCTCCCTTAAAATTTTTTCCAAGACCTTACACACGACAGACGTCAAGCTAACAGGCCTATAATTACCCGGATCACTTTTATTCCCTTTCTTAAAAATAGGAACTACGTTAGCAATTCTCCAGTCGTACGGCACAACTCCCAAGTTTACCGATTGCTTAAAAATTCTCGCTAACGGGCTCGCAATTTCACGCGCCAGCTCCTTTAATATCCTCGGGTGGAGATTGTCCGGTCCCTCCGATTTTGTCCCATCAAGCTGTTCAAGTTTGGCCTCTACCTCAGATACGGTAATATCCACCACCACATCCAGATTCCCGTTCGTCATCCCTCCATCATCCCTAAATTCCTCACTAGTCTTATTAAAGACCGAGGCAAAGTACTTATTTAGATATTGGGCCATGCCTAGGTTATCCTTAACCTCCGTTCCATCCTCAGCGTATAGCGGCCCCACTTCTTCTTTCTTTGTTTTCTTCTTATTTATGTGACTGTAGAACCTTTTACTATTGATTTTGATTCCCTTTGCAAGGTCCAGTTCTACGCGGCTTTTAGCCTTCCTCACTTTATCCCTACACGTTCTGACCTCACTAAGGTAGCTTCCCTTACTAATCCCGCCTTTCTTCCACTCCCTGTAAACTTTCTGCTTTTTCCTAATCCCCTCTCTGAGTTGCTTGCTCATCCAGCTTGGCCTACTACTCCCGCCCATGCTTTTTTTCCCCTTTCTTGGGACTCAGGCTTCCGACAATTTCCGCAGCCGCGACTTAAAGTAATTCCAGGCCTCCTCCACATTTAAATCCCCAAGTTCCTCCGTCCAATCCACTTCCCTAACTAATTTCCGTAACTCTTCGAAATTAGCCCTCGAGAAGTCGAAAACCCTAATCCCAGATCTACGTTTGTTTATCCTTCCATCTAATTTGAATTGAATCAGCTCATGATCACTCGAACCAAGATTGTCCCCTACCACCATTTCTTCTACGAGGTCCTCACTACTCACCAAAACCAAATCTAAGATGGCATCCCCTCTCGTAGATACTTCAACTACTTGATGAAGAAATCCATCCGCTATCACATCCAGAAACATCTGACCCCTATTATTCTTGCAAGCACTCGTCCTCCAGTCTATATCCGGGAAGTTGAAATCTCCCATAATCACACATTGCCCCTTAGTGTTTACTTCGTTAAAAACATTAAAGAGGTCTCTATCCATATCCAAGTCAGACCCCGGCGGTCTGTAGCACACCCCAAGCACTATCTCAGGGGAAGCTCTAGTAGCTTTTTTACCCAGTGTGATTTTTACCCAGACAGACTCCATCTTATCCATTCCATCACTTCTCATTTCATTACAATTCACCTCATCATTGACGTACAAAGCTACTCCACCACCTCTACATTCAAAGAGACAAACATAATAAACCAATACAAATAAATGACTTACCTGGCGGCACCATAGTTTTTGAAATATTTGTGAATAGGCTAACACCATAAGACACAGTGGTGCCATGTATGTCACCAGAAAAAAACACATATGGTACATTTTGGGGTAGACCTCAGCTGGAAAAAGAATCAAAATAGAAAAAGAATGTTAAAACAGGTTAAAAATTACTTTAAGTCAAATTATAACTATAGATGCACATGTGCAGTGCTCATTGATGATAAATGGAGATAAATACATGTATCTGATGGCAGAAATTAGTCCATTGCTTTGAGGTTCATATGTTGTTCATATGTTTTAAACAGGATTCTTTTCTTGATGGTAATATGCCACGCTGGTGTGTAAAGTGCTATGGCACATTCCTTTGTTACAAGTGTGTTAATTTTTAAACCAGCAAAAGATGCCATTCTCTAAAAGCTGTTATCCAGTTAGTCAAACTCTGTGAGTTTGTTACAATGCTTGGGCTGCACTGTGTATTGTCATTTAATACATCATTGAAAGGAAGCATGATCTAATGGTTAGGGCTCTAGCCTGGGCCATGGGAGCCCCATACTCAATTCCCTGCTCTGCCACGGACATCCTGTGCGACTCTGGGCATGTCACTTAGGGTTTATCTACACGGTGTGGTAATGCAGCCTCCCAGAGTATGGTTTCTAAAGTGCACTAGCATGGTGTATATTAACTGTGCAGACCCTGATACATACTAAAGGCTGCCTAGTGCTCTTTAACATGGCATTTTTTTCAAACAGCACTAGAAGGCTCTACACAGACCAGTTAATGCACAACATACTAGTATGCTTTAGAAATCACATCCCCATAGAGTGCAATATCCCCCACACATCGTCTGTCTTTGCCACAATTCTCCATCTGTAAAACAGGAATAACAGAATTTCCCTACCACCCATGCAAGTTGTGAGGACAAATACATTCAAGACTGTAAGGCACTGAGCTACTGAGATGGTGGTAAGGTACCTATGGTGGACAGGTAAGGATGTCTGTCTTAGGACTGAAGTATATAATGGAGCCACTATAAAACACAAACTGGAATATTCTATGTTACTATAATTCAGTTAGAATTAATGAAATCAGAGGCTGAAAAGTCAGGCAATTCCCAAAAGTAATTATGGCCTCTTACCTTAACTCCGTCTCCTAGCATATACATTATAATCGAAAGAGGAAACATTTTATACTCCTTGTCAGATTGTCCAATATATAATATACTATCAAAACAGAATTTATTCCAGAAATTGTGCACGTGCCCTTCCACCTTACCATACAACTAGGTTGTGTCTCAGCTGATAGGTAAGTAAATTTGGGTTTCAGTCAGAGGAAGAGTGAGACAGTACTAGAATGTTTCAGAGAAGTAACTACGTTTGTGCTCCACACAGGGCTCAGTTGGCAAGCAGCTGTGGGGGAGAGGGCTCATCTCTGTTCAGAGCTTTAAAATGGTTTAGAAACAAAAGCATAGTTAATTTTTTTCCCGTCAAGAGGATGCAGAGCACTTTTAAAAAACCCACAATATGTTATTTACAAAACATCAGTGTCTATCATGTGTAAAAAGGTCAAAGCTCTGGTGGTGGAAAAACTATAGAAAACAGTGTTTCTTTTATAATGTATTTTTTGGATAAGTAACGCATGTTTACTAATATCTGAAAAGAGTGTATCTATGTAAAAGACATTACCTTGCAGGGTGGGCCAGAAACAATATTGGTTTCATTTGTCTTTTCACTCTGATGTGGAATGAAAATGAGACCTTTTGAATTGTTTCATGAATAAATATATAAAGAAAAAGAAATCATTCCTCTGTTGGAAATAGTGGGAGAGAACAAAAGACAATGGTTGTATCGTTAGGTGGATAGGGCACTCTTCTGGGTGGTGGAAGACCCAGGTTCATGATCCTGTTCTGAATCAGGCACAGTTAAGGATGAGCGTTCGTCTTAATTTCCAGAGTTTCCTTTGAGTGCTTAGTTTGTCAACTTTAATGCTGCACTAGTTCTAGCTTTTTGAGTAGACTTTCCTTCCAGAATTAAAATAAAATAAAGCAGAAAGGAAAAATGTAATTTGTTTCAAAGTGGAGTGAAGCCTGTAACTTCACTGACTTGGAACTTTGGGCTTGATGCAACCCAAAAGCAAGATGAGGTTAACCAACATCCCCTAGAAACAGATCTCCTTTAATGCAGTGACCTTTCTGTTATAGGGTTTCAGATCAATGGTCAAATTCTTCTCGCCCTACTCAAAAAGCCCCATTGCCTTCATTCGAGCTACCCAAGGCCCTGATCTTGCAAGGGGCTCCACAAGGATAAACCCTACTGCTCAGGTTGAGTTCTGTTAATTTATGATATCAGGGCTCAAGTGATAAGGGGACAAATCATGCTCAGTTAAGTGCTCCAAAGTCCGGTAACCCCTGTCTTGAAAATCCTTTATTGCCAGCTGATGATTCCTATAAGTTTACCTTGCATGTTGTGGTTTGTATAGCTCACATAAGTTATACCATAACCACCTTTTCTCTAGTAGTTTGAACATTTTATTGTTAAAGATAATAATTCCCACTTGTATATTCACCATGGACCTCAAAATGCTTTACACATGATGAATTGAAATGAATTAAGACTCCCATTACTCCTGTGACACAAGGAAATGTTGTCATTCACATTTCACAGCTGGAGAAATTAAGTTTATGTGATTTATTGAGACTACAGGAGGTCAATGACAGAGCTGAGAATAGATTCCGCCTGCTCCCAAGGGTCTGTCACCTGTCTCTTCAGAGCTCTGTGAGCAGCAAGATATCATCAGGGGTTTATGGCTCCCAATTTAGCAGTCTGAGTAAAATGGAAACATTAAAGCAGCCCTGCGAGGTACGAAGCAGCGATGGGCCAGGTGGAGGGAGGAGTTAGCATTCTCCTTTGAAGTTTTGCCACCTGCAAAGTGCTAGCGGCTGAACATCAAAGGAAACCAGTGTCCCTCCTCCACCCAGGGCAATGCACTTTGCAGAACTTTTACTTAAGCAGCTTGAATCTGTTTAGCTTTTCAAGCTAAAATAAAGCTTTCAAGCTGCCTAGTAATTACTGCAGCAGGCAGGAGAAGGGACTGGTCTGGGATGCTGGGCATTTATCAGACGGTTTAGTCCCTGCCATTGTACTTTGACTGGTGCTGAATGGGAACATCCAACAGCGTTCTGCACAAAGACCAGTGGTGGCATTTCAGCTGCCTAAGTGAACACCCTGATTCTTCAGCCCTTCCCACGCAAGCAGGGGAGGGGAGAAGAAGGCTCATCATCTTAGATGGAGCACTACATGGGCTATCATACAGGAAGAGAGGATACTCAGGTGTGGTGGTCTCCTATCCAAGAAGAAAGGGAAGATCTCCATGTCTGTGACCCCCTTTGCTGAAAAGATGGGGAAAAAGCTCAAAAGGATTCATGGGGGTAGAATGAGGAAATGGTAATTGCCAACATGCTTACCCCATACCTTAGATTCTTGAAGATGGATGCTGAATCTCACCCCCCCACCACCTATCACTCAACAGGAGGGGTGGAGGGAGGTGTTTGGAGTTGAGGGCTAAGGAATGGAGAGCCTGTGGGATGGGAATAGAGGAAGGGTTAAGGATAGGTTAGAACAAAAGTAGTGGGATAGAAATGGTGAGGATCAAGGGACTGATATTAAGGAGGACATGGCTCGATTCTCTGACATATCAGCTTTTCATGGACTTTTGGTAAGTTTGCTCCATGCATTATCCTTTCTGGAATTATTAAACATACAGCAACTTTAACTCTGTGACAGCAAATTGTATGAGCTCACTTGCACTTTGTACTCCACTGCAGAACTTGTTATGTATTCACAATCAAACTAGGTCAGTGACAGAGTGTTGCCCTCAGCTTTTTTTATTTTTGGCTGGTATGGCCAAGCTGTGTCCCTACCTGTGTGTGTATGTACGTACATATGTATGCACATACGCACCTCTCTCTTCAAACCATATTAACAAGTAACAGTAGTGTTTCTCCTCATTTTTGCATTTCACAGTCCCCTGAAAATAAGCTGTGGATGCTGCTGGGTCTCTTCCACTCCTCAGGTTCATTTTGCCAGTTTCATTTTGGACATCAGAATTCTAGCAGACACTTATCCTCTCTTAGATTGTTTCTGAACTGACACCATGTAAAGCAATGTTTTGTTTGCACTAAAGAAGTTAATCTGAGAGGCTTTGGACAGGCGACAAGATGTACTGGACAATTCTCAGAATCATAAAATGACCCCCCAAATCCTGTACCACAGCTGACAATAAACATTTCTTTTAAGTATTAACTGATAACATTCAGATAAAGCAAAATTTATAACTTTATGTTTCAGAGTGCCCTCTAGTGACTGCCGCTTATGTGACAGTGTTCAGATTCGGAGGGCAGAATGCTCCCTTGTACTGGGAGCAACGTAGGAGGAACCATTCCAGAGAGGTAGCCGTGTTAGTCTGTATACAGCAAAAACAACGAGAGTCCTGTAGCACTTTAAAGACTAAGAAATTTAATTGAATTGCAGAAATTAAATTTGTTAGTCTTTAAAGTGCTACAGGACTCTTGTTTTTTTTTAGGAGGAACCAGAATACGAAGTCTTCCCTTCACCCATCCAGTGGCAGTGAGGATTCTCTCTTTATTCTCTTCAGTGCTTGAAGAGGGTTTGGTGAATATACGTGGCTGATAACCTTTTTACTAATGGCACCAAAAGGGTGTGGGGTTAGTTAGTTTGGTCACATGGTGGAGCCATTTTAATTTACATTTCTTTAATTATGACTCTTTATTATCACATTCATCATGTAGTAATTATGAACTATTATAAAACCCATGGTCAAAACAGGTTCCTTAAGTGATTCCACACAGTTCACAGATGGTAATCTTTTGCATTCCCAAATAAATTATTATTAGACAGGGCTAGGACTGAAAAATCCTCAGCCTAGAATTGACAATGAATGTTCCTCTTATTGAGGAGTGAAAGCCAGAAGCAATTAGAAAGAACCTAAATGTTGACAGAGGCTGTGCAATTGCACCACTTGCAGTTACTAGGGCTATTCAAACATGCACACTTGATATCTATTAACTGAGATTGCCACTCTTCGTTCATTGTGAAGAAGCCCAAGCCATCGTGGGAAGACACTGAACAAAACCGTAATGCGAGGATTGTTATTTTAGGTGTATCTATTGTTCACCAGTAGAATAATTAGCACTGAGATTACATTATCAAGTGTCAATTGTGTATGAATTCTGGTTGATGGAAGTGAATATACAATGGTTAGATGCATAATTTCATGGAAAAGATAGCAGTACAAAATAGGATTGTGTTATCTTTAAGTGGAATTTACAAAGCTTCTGGTTTCAAAATACTTTCAGCACTTTTTATATTTTATATCCAGGATAAAATACTTATCTCAGACATGAGGCACCTTTCACGTAATTAACAGCAGAATCACATTAGCAATAAAGAGAGCAGCCTCCCTTCACCCCAACTACCAGAAATTATTCAGACACAAACAGAACCCTGTTCTATGCACAAATACCAGCCTTTGTCAAGTCCCTTCCTACCGCTCACAAAGCCTGTGAAACGTGACTGGCTTGAAACATACCATGAAAGTCAGGAAATTCAGGATATTTTGGCTCAAAGGAGGGAATAAATTACATAGTTCCAGGCCCTTTTTGAAGAATGTCCTCTATGCAGTTCCCGAACTTTTATATACTGAGGGGACTCCAGCTTGAGAGCCTCTGCAGTAGCCAGGCATGGGATGAGAAGCAGTCTCTAGGATAGGCTGTCCTAAGCCATTTAGGGCCCTACAGGTTAAAATCAACACTTCACATTTCTCCTGGAAACCAACAGGTGGCCAGTGCAGATCCTGGAACATTCACATCATGTGCTGTTGGCAAGATATACTATGTAATGAGTGAGCAGCTGCATTTTTTTTATCATTTTCTCTTTCTGGGTTGATTTAACGTGTAGGTCTAACCTTGAAGAGAGAAAGCCAAGGATTATGACAGGCAAGTCTGCAATTATAAGAAACAATTATAATCTCCAGGCTAGATGAATCTTTCCAAAAACGTCCGCAGATGGAGAAAATGAGTAATAAATGACAGCCAGGCCCCTTCAGTTCAAAGCGCCACGGTACTGTACATGTCACATCTTCTGGATGCTTTCTTCCTCCTACAAAACTCACTGCAGATTTATCTAGATTGAGCCATTTTAGCTGTGAACTCTGCCCCTCTGGCTAAGGAATTCACCAAGACTGACTGGATTGGAGGAGATAAGAGAACCAGAGTTGGTATCATTAACATACTAAAACACCATAGCCTTCCAATGGCCCTGCATACACACTGAACTAGAGAGGGCGACTGTTGTATTTATTTTGATGGAATGAATGGGCCCAAAGAGTCAAAGGTTCACTTTTACTTGTAACCTCACTGCTAGAGAACAAGGAGCAATGGTCTCAAGTAGTAGTGGGGGAGGTCTAGGTTGGACATTAGGAAAAAGTTTTTCACTAGGAGAGTGGTGAAGCACTGCAATGGGTTACCTAGGGAGGTTGGTGGCATCTCCATCTTTAGACTGCGGCTTGACAAAACCCTGGCTGGGATGATTTAGCTGAGGTTAGTCCTGCTTTGAGCAGGGGGTTGGACTAGAGGACCTCCTGAGGTCCCTTCCAACACTAATATTCTATGATTCTATGATAGAGGAACACAAGCCTAGCACAGGGTCTGATCAGCTACTCTGAGACCTCACCAACTTATACTAGCATCGGGCTTTTTAAGGCATTGCTTTTAGCAGCCTCTTTCTGGACATAGGACTACAGCACTGTTGCATAATGTGCAACCTTGGCCAGCTAAGCTTCATGCTTATCAGACAGAAGGCAAAGAGAGAGGGATAGCAAAGAGAAGAAATAAAGTGGGGCAGGAAAAGGACACACAAGGGGGAGGGATGACAAAATCACACATCCCAGGTGGTGGTTGGGATTTAGCTAAAGCCAGTGGAGATGGTGATGTCATCTGGGTACCTCTCTTTGGCCTGGTCTAGTTAAGACATTTTTCAGGATTTGGTCAACAGAGGCCCAACAATGTTACCCTGGATCCCAGCACCCCAGCACATGGTGGGGGCAGCAGCCATGATGGCAAATCTCACTCCTTCCAGTTTACCTGTCCTTCAGACAGTAGTTGCTGTTAAACAGCTTTTGGTTCTCCCACCAAAGTATTTATTTTATTTATTTATTTCTTAGGAGTCTGAATCGAATGATGGGCAGAATAGCCCCACCCCATATTATTCTGTATACCAATTAGACCTAATTTCCCACACTCCAGTTTTGATTTATTAATTGTCAGTTCCATACTTGGTTGACCAGGCATGATTTTGACACACTCCCTGGGTTATATTAATAGGCTTTTCTTTGTTTACTAACCCAGTCTTTGAGATGTCCTTTTCCATTATAGGTTACTGTGACATCTTCTGAATTGGTACATATTTTTTATAACTGAGCTTACAATTAGGGTAAATTTGCAGGCCCGATTATTATACCAGGACCAAGATGGAACCTCCAAAATGTCATGTCAGAGAACTCTCATCAGTTGATACCCAATATTGCTTAAAGTAACCAATTACAATAACACATGAAAACACAACTTGATGACAAGGTAACAAAACCTATCACAGTGACTGATGGATTGCTTTTTAAAAATTACACCCTTGAGAGAGAATCTGATGGTATTTTAACCTGACTGGAGGCTATTAAACCCGTTTCTTTTAGCCACATGTCTTGGCAATTCTGTCATTACTTTCCTGAGTGTGAATAATGGTATTATTGCGGTGGTGATGGTATCCAGTGACAGAGTCTCAGTGTACAAATCACAGGCACTATTAGTGCTGGAATTATTCCAGGCCCCACCAGAGTTGAGCCCAATACTTCGAGGAGGTGGCCAGGACTACATGCCAGAGGAAGTCAGCCTACATGAAAGTAGCCCCACCCTGAGTTTTCTCAGCCAAATTCCAACACTGCACGGAGCAAGAGTCATTCAGAAGGACTGATTTGAACGTTTTGGACACAATCATTTGTAGGAGATCACGTTTTCCAAATAACTTTAGTAATGCTGTCCATGTTAATTTCCAAACTGTTAATGAACCATATTGCTGGCAGGTTTATAAATTTTGCAATTTGAATTGCAACACCAGGAGATTTTGGGGAAGTTTATATAAGCCAAACAACCGCCAAAGTCAGGATCCCTGGTAAAGGGGTCTCTTCTTTGGAAATAAATTCTGTAGGCCTGGTTTCTGGAGTCCTTGTACACATCTAACTTCCCTTCACCAATAGTAATTATATAAGCATAAGCATTGCAGGATGGGAACATTTGTTCTGAAGGAGAACATTAAAGTAACTGAAGACATAGTGATCATCCATCTAAACTTGGCTTCAAATTTACTTTAAACATTAGCAAGGCAAAGGAAGATGTAATGCAACAGTTTCTGAAAACCAGTAGTTTCAAGAACCACAGTATAATTAAGAAAGAACTTAAAGCATTGAGACAGGCGTAGACTGCCCTACTGCATGTTAACATGCCAAGCTATTTTCATTATATCATGGCAGTATAAGTTCCATTCTTATGATCAATAATACACTTACCTCCCCACTGCTCATCACAAACTGTGAATAAGATGGTTTTGTTGGCTAATCCTGGGAACACACTGCTGCATTCCATAACGATAGCCTGAGGAATCATTATAATGCAGGACACAATCCAGATAATGATAATGCTGTTCCTTGCCCTCTTGGCTGTGCTTTTAAACATCAAAGGGTGACAAATAGCATACCATCGATCCAAAGCGATGCAGCTAAGTGTTAGTACAGACACAGAAACTGACACAGTCTAAGGAAACAAGGAAATATTATGTAAATTTTTCGATTTTTATCTCTGAACATGATTTATATTTTTGACACCATCAGAAATCTATTTACAGTTGATGTCCCATGGACAGGGGCTGTTAAATAGTGATTCTTCCAAGAAAAACAAATCCCTTTTTACATCACCTGTTACAAAAATTCCTATTGACCTAACTCATTCTCAGCAGTACCTTAATCTGTGTGTAATCCCACAGGAATCAACAGGACAATTCACAGACCACTCAGTGTGAGTAAGTGTGGCAGAACCAGGCCTCCTACGAGTAAAACCATCCATCTTACACTTTGAAACCATTATTTGTAAAAGGGTATATTTTTGCAATATGAAAATAAAGCTTTAAAACCACTGACTACATCTTGCTTTGTAAGATACTTTCTCTCGTTTGATATGCTATGAACCTGTATCATCGTGTCTTCCCAGTTTTCACAAAGGCAATGAGAAATCACAGTGACATAGAACATAATCCATTTGCAGCTGATAAAAATTGGACCATTTTGTTTTTCCACTTGCTACAAACAATAAACAATTGCTTCCACTCAGTATGTTGGGAGACAGTTTCACGTCCTTTCCATGTTTACGAGGATCTTCTAAACAAGGTGCAGACCAACAAACTACCAGCAAGAAACTCCTGTAGCAGTGTTGTGGCTCTGAAATAAATTGGGCAATACTGATTCTATGCAGTGGAGCACAAGGCTACACAAAGCTGCTGATCAATTCATGATGCTATAATACTTGACCAGCACTATGGCCCTGCAGCCTTACAACATGTTGCTCCCTTTGGAATACTGTGTACACTGAGAACCTGATTCTAAGCTCAGATATTTCACTGTAAACCCAGATTTCAATTGAATTGCTGTGGATTTACACCAGTATAATGGTCCAAACATTTACCATACTGGAATGCCCTATTGGCCCATCTAGTCAGATCAGGAAAGGAAGGCATAGTTGTTAATTACTTTACTTGAAAGGGCCTCAGAACTAATACACTAAGGATAGTGAATGGCAATAGCTGTTGCTTAATTGGGACAGTATGAACTTTGATACAATTTCTGCTGCTGGTGGCTATGTTTGGCTATTTCTATGTACCACTTGGCAAGGTGTATGGCCCTGCACCTTGGGTAGGTATTATGCCCTTGGATAGCAGGTGCAAAATAAGTTGTTCTGATATTTTAACGTTTTACATCCACTTTGCATTGATGTAAATGACTACACAAGGTGAAGAGTATCACAGAATCTGCCCCAGTGTGTTTATTGCCTAATAAAAGAGAAAACACACTGAGAATAATATTTATTCAGCAAAGTATTTTTATTTAATTTTGCCAAGAGGGCATTTGCAAGTGGAGAAGCCTTTCAATCACAAAGTCAATCTCTTTCATTAGGATGTCCCAATTAAACAGATTTGGCTGTACTGTTTCTTTTAACAATAACAGTGGTAAGGTGAACAATACCTGTAAATAGGGGATCACCTTGCAGAGGGTCTGCCCAAAGAACCAAGTTTCTGTGATATCCACTACTAACGTGGCTGGAAGACAAGTGATTGTGACAAGAACGTCAGCCAGGGAGAGGTTTACTATGAAGTAGTTGGTAACTGTCCGCATGTGATGGTTCTTCCACACTGCAATACAAACTAAATTTGCAAAGAAGGGTTAGTACATTTGAAACAACATGTGGAAGGAACACTTCAATGGGATACCACTTTATAGGAGCAAGTAGTAATCAGAGGATGCACAAACATTTTCTGAAGGTTTAAAATATGTAGTACAATGTACAGATCAGTTAATTTTATTTTATAGTGAGCATCATGGAAGTCTGTAGAAGCAGCTAGAAAAAAACGAGGGAGTCAAAGCCATGAGACCAATCAATTCTCCATCGACTACAGCTTGGGAATTGTTGGTTTAATTTGCAGACCAGTCTATTTTATTTATGTTATTACTTTTATTAAATATTTGTACTATTTTTTCCTCACATCCATTTGAATTAGATCATGATATACTTCAGGAATTTCAGAAAAGAACATATGCTACAGCTTAATAGTTTGTCTTTCACATCTGGTAGTATGGTGCTGAACTGAACAGACCTCAACTGCTCTGCCATGACATCGATAATTTAAAAACATTTTGTAAATGTTTCATAATGCACAGTGGGTGTGTTACAGTTATTATGTGAAGTACCTGGAACTATTCTCCAGGCTAAACACAAGTTGAATAATTCCCTGCATACTATTTAAACCCATCATTAACGTGGTAAGGGTCTGATGACAATCAATTGGGTTCAGATACAACAGCGTGCAGTAAATACTATATAGTATAAGCTGCTCAGAAATTAGTTTATTTTTTCTGTTGATCCCAAACTGTAAAACTTTATAAACCAGGAAAATCACTGAGTACATCTGAGTGTACAAAATTAATAAGTCAGGAAGCAACCAAAGTAAAATCTAGGTTATGAAAACTAACTTGGGAAAAGCAGCTTTGTGTAATAACCTAGGAAATAAAACCCTAAGAGACTGGGTTTTTGAATATTCTTGATTCCTCCACTGTTAAAAAGCTTTCCATTCCCTCTTCTGAAACTGACTCCTTTACTACCTCAATCCACCTCCTCAACAATTTTACCACAACAGCAAATTTATTAATCCTTTGTGCACAGAACATCCTGTCTTGAAACCTAGAGCTGAATCCAAACTTTCCCTAATTTCAGGGACACTGTAATTGGCCCAGTTTAGGTACATTAGCTAGATGAGAAATGAAGATCTGGTTCTGAACTCTCCCAATGATCAAGGCAGGAGTACAGAGTTTTAGTCTGGATCAGCTCTGGTTCTGAGCTCACTAATACACAGCATTCAGACCTCAGGTTTGAGGAGAACACAGCCTTGAGTGAGAGTATTTCTTACTTTGGTGATTTAAGTTACAAAAATAACACAGTTTTTAACGCTACTGTTTTTATGTGATACATAATACCGATGTATTTGTAGGATCTGTAGCTGGTAATCCTGAAGATTATGGCAGAGGAGATGTGGCAGCTTACAGAGAAGATGCACATTGTGCTCTCTCATGAACAGGGGTTTGGACTAGATGACCTCATGAGGTCCCTTCCGACCCTAATCTTCTATGATTCTTTGAGCCTTATTCGCACTATATGAATGGTGCAATACCATTGTTGCTAACACCACTTCAGATTAACTGGTGGTAACACCCGGGGCCTGAGGTACTGTAGGCTATATGATTTTTACTTCTGTTTTATTATTTCCCTTACAGAAAAATAAAAGTAACCCAGCAAAGCAGGGAGAAATTGTACTTTACAAGCTCTGAACTTCTAACAAACTGCTTAGGGTTGTTTGACTATTTGTTTGTCTGTCTTACCTTTTAAACCTGTCAGTTTGTTGGGCGCAGATCATCTTCCTTTCTATGTTTGGGTGATGCCTAGCATGATGGGACCCTGATTGGGGTCTTCAGACATTAGCATACAATTAACAAAATTCCTAGCAACCTACCCTTGTCAATGTGTAAGGGAAACTAACATGAGTGATCAGAGGCTGTTATGAAAAGTCTCTGGAAAAAAGATACATTACATCTACACAGCAATACACTAAGCTGGTGTCTGTCCTCCCAGATGCTATCTGCTACTGACTGAAACGTCATTGCCGACCTACTCAGATGACGGTGTCCTCTGTTGGACGTGTGCTACAGTGGAATAAGTATGGACACAAACCCTTCAGGATCTGGCTTGTGAGAGTTACAGTAACTAGATCCTGCTGTTTCGAGGGAAAGACACTAGACTGATCCCAGCACATTCCTATGAACATTGGCATTCAAGAATACTTATTACTGAACTCTGATGTTTTAATCAGTGTACCATGTACACTGCCCCCTCTTGTTCTTGGCATCTGCCATGCCCAAGGTCTTCAAGGAGTGATGGGTAGCATTTCCATCCATCTTGCAGCTTCAGTGGGGCTACCAGGAAAGGGCTTCTGTCTACAGTCCAACAAGTATTTGTTTGGGGGAGGCCAAAAGGAGCCTCAGCATGCCACGGACTAGGCTATAACAATAGTTAGAGGAATTTCTCCCAGCTTCCTCTGCAATCAGTTCCACAAGGAGACAGGGGCACTTCACACCCATACAATCCCCAAATCAGTATGCTAGGAAATGAAGTCCTTAGAAGCTCCAAAACTAGAGTGGATTGAATTAGATAATGCTATCTGTCCCTGCTGGAGTGAATAGCTGGCTGTACAGCTGAGGGAGGATTATCTTTGTCATCCATCCCAACTGGGATGTGGGATGAGCAAACCAGTGGTTTCTGTCTCTGAGGATTCTGGAGTTGGAAAAGATATGGATCTTACTCCATAGCAACCCCAAAGTACAAAATAGGCAAAGTGGTCACCCAGCATCCCTGAAGTCCCTGGGAGAGGAATCTCTAGGGAGGGAAACAGAGTAACAAACCACGTAGTATGAAATTGAAAGGTATAAGAGGCCTATAGATGAGTGAAGACTGGGAAGGAGCCTGTTTGTGGGGGGAAAAGGGGCACCAGCTATGCAATAAGAATCAGTCCAAACCTGCTAAATTTTTTTGAACTTTGGCTGATGATGATTGAACCAATAAAAAGATCCCTGAACAAACATTAGATACAAGCCTTTCACACAGCCCTAGACATACTGCAGTGCAAAAGAAGGCATTAAGAGAGGCAGAGAGAGAGAGGGAAGAGAATGTAAGTTGAGGAGAATAAGGAGGAGAAGAGAAAAGGTTCAAAAAGGAGAGAAAAAAAGCAGGGAACAGAATAAGTAAGTGAGAGACGCTCCCTTTGATATCAGAATCCTACTCAACCTGTAAACATCTCACTTCTATAATACTCCACTCTAATCTCCCCTGCAATTTTTTTTTTGGCTCCGTTTTAGTTTTGATTTTTCAAAAAGAAACAAGATAGAAAAGGAACTCAATTCAAAGGGACTGCTGTTCTTACCTTTGCCACAAGATGTCAGTAAAAGCTTGGAAACTAAAATGGATTGACACGCTGTGCCCTGCTTAGGCGATGTGTTGTAGCTCTATCCAACAAATCCATCATAAGACAGTTTCTAAGAGAGTTGACAGCACTGAGTTGGAAGTTTGGTGGGGAGCTATATTGTGGATTCTGGCCATTATTTCACACAAAATGCAGAAATCTTCACCCTCTTCCAGGGGAGCACAATGAAGGGAAAGTGATTGCTCAGAAAATACTTATGAGCCAGAGAAAATGGCTTGCAGGGAAATCTCATGAGGGATTTGAATTGAATGTACAAGTGCACAAAAATCCATGTCAAAGATTATACTTAAGAAAGATACTGTCTGAGATCCATATTGTGAAAGTTGAAAAAGCTTCAGATACCTCATTGTGTTCCATTACAAAACCTCAGATGTGACAGTATGGTGAGGATCTTAGATCCCTGTGTTCTTGAACAAGAGATGTGTTCCCAGTGGTTTTAAATGTCCTGAGATATTTTAATTATAGTTGTGTAATGCTACATAGTTGATCACTATAGCTCATTGCAAATGAAGTACAGTATGAAAACAATATAGGCTGCCATGAGTTCAGGAAGTATGTGCTATAGTCTCTCCATTGACTTCTACTGTGCTTCTGCTGTTAGCATGTGGTCTCGACACTAATCCTAAAACAGTTCAGTAACACTTCAGAAGCGTCCAACTAACCTCTCATTCAGTGTGTCTCCTTCCAATTTGACCTCTAAATCCAAACAACACCATAGCTGCTTTGGCATATTTTACAATAATTGCCATAACTTATATAATGAAAGATGTGATGCTTAGCTACTTTGTCAACAGATGCTGTGTACAAATCTGGATACATACAAAGCATTAGTGTTTTTTTTCTGTCTTTATAATATGCTTCCTTTACTTCCTCCTATCCAATCTATTCAGTGACATCACAATTCACTGGTTGAGCTGTTACAACAAACTCACATAGAACTGCTTCTGATGTTATGAACACTGGTTGGTAGGATCTCAAATTTACCAAGATTATAATGGAGTTCAAAAAAGAACTAGATAAATTCATGGAGGATAGGTCCATCAATCGCTATTAGCCAGGATAAGCAGGGATTGCTGTTTGCCAGAGGCTGGGAATGGCTGATGTGATGGATCACTTGATGATTGTCTGCTCTATTCATTTCCCCTGAAGCACCTGACATTGGCCACTGTCAGAAGACAGGATACTGTGCTAGATGAACCATTGTTCTGATCCAGTATGGCCATTCTTATCAGTTAGGGAGAATCTGATTAAAAGAGGGGAAGCTTCAATTTTACCACATGCATGTGGTAACAATGGGATAAATGCATTCTGTCAGAGGAAAAATGCCTTTATGGAAATGTTGCCAATATACCACTTCCTGCTGCATCTTTTCTAAGGGCCCCGGTAAGTTGCATAGCTAAGTAATTTTCTAGCTCAACTTGATTTTGCTTGTGTGATGTAACAAGATCACATCACAAGGTGAAATGGCTGTAGTCTAGGTAATGCTAAGACCTGGTCGACACTGGAAATGGAGGGCAACGTAACGCCACTTACGTCGACCCCCTAACGTAAGTATCTCCACTGGCACGTAAGTTCTGCTGATCTACATTGCGATAAAAGTCAACCTAATAAAACCACCTCAACAAGTGGCATAGGGCTGAAGTTGAATTCCATAGGTCACATTTATGTCAGTGTAGGCAGAGCACAACATAAATCGATGCCATTGGCCTCCGGGAGATATCCCATAATGCTCTGTTGTGCCCTCTCTAGACAGTCGTGCTCTGCTGTAACATGGCCATGTAAACAGGAAATAGCTCCTCCCCTCATGCCCTAAGAAAAATTTGAATTCTCATTTCCAGTTTGGACAGTGTGGAAAGAGCTTTGTAGCTGAACCACTCATGGCAACTGCACGGCTCAAACACACTCCAGCATGGAGTCGACCAGAGGTCTTGGATCTCATCAGTCTGTGGGAAGAAGAGTCCGTTCTGGCTCAGCTCCAAGCCAGCAAAAGAAATGTGGGTATCTATGAGAAAATATCTCGCTGCATGTTGGAGAAGGGAACAACAGGGACGTGCAGCAGTGTCGCATTAAGATCAAAGAACTGAGGCAGGCTTATCAGAAAACTAGGGAAGCTAACAGCTGTTCTGGCTCCTCAGCCAAAACATGCTGCTTTTATGAGGAGCTGCATGCAGTTCTCGGCAGTGACCCATCCACTGTGCCACCACACAACATTGATACCTCTGCAGAATCCCAGTCCAGAACGAATGAGGACGACTTTGTGGATGAGAAGGATGAGGGTGAGGAAAGCAGGGTGTAGGAGAGCGGGGTATCCATTCTCCCTGAGAGACAGGACCTGTTCATTACACCAGAGCAGTCCGGCCACACACAGGACAGCAGGACTCATTGAGATGCCAGGGAAGGCACATCTGGTGAGTGTGTGTGGCAAATCTAATTTTTGCAGTTATGTTCCCAGTCCAGCTTCCTAAAATGAGTTTGTGTTTTTGAGGGGTTGGGCTTACTGGGTGTTCACAAATTTCAGTGAAGGGTTACTCCCAAAACAGACTATTTATGTGCAGAGGTGTACTCTGAGAATCCTCTGTGGATATCTCCAGGAAACTTTCATGTAGATAATCTGTAAACCACTGCAGAAGATTTCTGGGGAGGGCAGCCTTATTTCTTCTGCTACAGTAGGAGACTTTACCCCACCACTCTGCTATTAAACGAGCAGGGATCATTGTGGAACACAGCATAGCAGCATAAGGGCCAGGCCTGTACCCTGATGCTTGCAGCAAATCTTCCCTTTCCACCTGCGTTACCCTCACCTATGTGACATGGTTACCTAGGGAAGATGGCACAAGTTTAAAACACCCAACTAATAGTCAATCCGTGTTATTCCTCTGCTGTGGCTGGTGTCCCTGGGCACCTCCCCAAGACAATTCCTAGTACTGGTTCATTGCTATGGGCGTTATGGGTCAGGACACTGGTTGCACTGTGTTTTCTGCTGCTACACTTTACCCACAGTGTCCTCTAATCTGTTTTGCACACCTTCTCCCAAACCGGTCCTTGAGATGTTACAGGGGAGCCCGGTGATCCCTCTCTTCTCCTTGCTCAAGTGTGGATTGTGGATTTTATTGCTAATGAAACCTCTCCATAATTGATGCAACAGCCCCTTGCTTACCATGTCTGGAATGCCACTCAGATCCATCTGCTATGTACAGATTGGAATGGGTCTGGCTTTGCTTTTCTTACAGTCGACACTTCAGCCTTCAGCACCCCTTGCAGAAATCCTGCTGAAAGACTTTCCCTGATTAGGAAGCGGAAAAAAACCTCTGGATGACATGTTCAATGAACTAATGAATGCTCTGCGGCTGCTGACAAAGAGCTGAGAGCCTGGAGGATGTCCTTGTCTGAAAAGCTAGACATGGTCATGGAACACAGAAGATCAGCAGAGGAACAGGAGTGTGATACGCAACGGGAGATGTTGCATATTATGAGGGATCAGTCCAACATGCTGAAGTGTCTGATAGAGCTACAGGAAGAGCAATGTCAGGACAGACTCTCTCTGCAGTCCCTCCAAAACACTCCACTGCCTATCACTTTGTTATCAGCCGCCATCCCCAAGCGTTCTAAGAGGAGGCTGAGCGGGGTGCAGTACGTGCTGCACTCCACAACAGTGGAGGCAAGCAGAAGGATGCGACGGCTCCTTTAAGACGAAAGAGCCCCACACAGACAGCGTGGTATGAACGCGCCCCTGCAACCTCTAAAATTCAGTGGGAGAAAGTTGATTTAAAGTAAAGTAAATCAACTTCACTGTACAGTGTAGACATTCCCTTAATTAAAAACCAACCCACAAGCTTTAACAATGGTCACGCTTTACTACTACTACTGGTCATCTGCCATAGCAACTAAATAGCACTGTGTCAATATTTGCAGGGTATAGGGAACACTGCTAATACTGAGGTAATATTATCTAGGAAAGATTATCTGGAAAGATTGTATATTATGTAAAAAGAGTTAAGTGTTCTTCCTGCATATATTTCATACATACACAATTTTTACAACCTTTTTGATAACTGCAGTATGGTTTTTTTTCAGATTTGGACACAGCTATATATAAATGTTTGCAAATATTTGTATGAGAACAGCTCAGCATAAATTGGGATACATTTTTCAAGAGTCTATAATATTGTGCCCACTACACACTGTGGGCATAATTACAGGTGCAAATAATAGCTTTTAGACACACAAGTCAGGTAGTTAGCTCTCTAAATGATTCTAAGTGCATCTTAAATTGATTACAAAAACAAAATGAGACGCTGGATTGATGCCCCTTTTCACCTGCTATGTCTATTTGTCTAAAACAGTATTCAAAAGGCAGTTAATTACTGGGTTGTTTTAAGGAAAGAACCCTTTTCATTTATTGTAATAAGAATCAGTGAATATGAAGTGCTTCCTCTGATACAGAATTCTAAAGAATAAAATAGCATTCAATCCAGAACCATAGCTTAAAACTCAGAACACACTAAAGCCATGTTTATTCACAAACATTTGGTGAACTGTTTTGCATTTCCTGGTGTGAACTGGGATGATAAACTGTGAGAGTGACATTCTGCTTATCAAAACATGTTGAATAAAGTAATACTGGAAATAACACAAAGTCTTCTACAATGAGATTTCCATATGAAAAGGCTTTGGATATGCTACTAAATTTTTTATGCTTAGCCAAATTGAACATCCAAATTTTGAGGTGCCCTCATCACTATTTTCTTCCAACGTTAAGTTAAATTTGCAAGATGTCATTTTTTTCCCCAGTGAAATCATCAGGTATACAGAAAGTACTACGATGTAAAGAACATTCATGTTCCTGTAGTAGAATGTATGAAGATAGGCAGACAGAGAGAGAAAAAGCACACGAGACACCCACCCACGCATTATCAAGCTCTAAAATGCTCTTACATTCACTTCTAAAAGTAATGTCTATGGTCTTTGCATCCCATCCAATGACACAGCAGAAATGCTGCAGTGGACCATGACAATGTGTAGAAGCAATTGAATATGGGTTATATCACTGGAAATAAAGAGAGGGGTGGTCAGGGCCAAACTCCCTTTGATGCATGCTTTCATGAAGAATGCAAGTCAAGTAAGGAAATAAAAGGATCACAAATCACATAGAGCCAATGCAACTCTAAGCTGCCTCTTCTTTCCCGGTGCATTGTGAGGCTATCTGCAGAGATCATATGGCTTTGGTAACATTTGACTCCTGTTTTAAAGGCTATTGTCACACCCATGAAGGCCAGAAATTTTTTTAAAAAATGAAAGTTTAGATATTAGACAATTTTCTGGCAAGGGGCGGACTATATGGAAATGTTTGTGGCCACCAAATCACAATATATAGAAGACCCTTTGATGGTTAGTTGGCCCAGCTCTGGTCCTCAAATCTAGAAAATTCTGTTGAAGAGAGTTGTATTAGGTACCTTTGAGGGGGTGTCCATCCCACACAAGCCCTGCACTTGGAGGAAAGCCAGGGAGTGCTACGGTCTAACTGCTGATGAAATCCACTTGGAGAAGGAGCTGGGTGGGGTTTATAAAGGGTGGAAGTTGGCAGTAGAAGGGGCTCCAATGAGGTGAGCCTGCAGTCACACTCCCTGATACAAAGGGGAGAGAGTTGGATCCTGAAAAAGGCAGAGTAGGAAGCAGTCCATGGAAGGAGCAGGAAGACCAGAGAGAGAGAGTCCTGAATTGTGGGTTTAAGGGTCCTAGATTGGAACCCAGTGTAGAGGGTGAGCTCATGTTTCCCTAGCAACTGCTGTGGGAGTGGTGCAGTCAGCACAGTGGAGATGGAGACTGCCTGAGGCTTTGAGGAAGGAAACTCTGATGAGACCCCAGAAGGGAAGACAATTGTCACTTGATTGGAGGTTTAAGCCATGAAGGAGAGGTGCTGCAACTCGGGACTGGCTGGAGAATGGCTGCAGAACCAACGCCTGAAGCAACAGGCTGAATGACTGCCAGATGGGGCAGGGACAGTGGCAAGCTAACTCCCCAGATAAACCACGAGGAGGCTTCACTGAGGAGTGAGTAGCAGACCCCACAACAGTCCCCCATCATCACTTGTAAAACAATCCACTGCTCACAATAAAGGAGGGTGGAGTAAAAATACGTTAGGTCGCTTCATCACAGACCCAAATATTTGCACTGAAAATAAGCAGTCACTGCCTTGCCCAATTTCCCTTGCCACTCTGACACACACACGTGCACGCACAAAAGGCAGTAGCAGGCAGTGTGCACAAGTGTTTGATATAGTACTCACCATGCTAGCTAACAGATCATACCATATCAGGAGCAACCCAGCTGAGACAAACCCTACCTCAGGTATGTCTTCATAGCAATGTAGCATCTTCCTTAGTCCTCTCTATGCTGGCAATCTGTGGTGAAGTCTATCTGCTGACCACCAGTCTGAAAACGCACTCTCAGGCCTGGTCCACACTGACGGTGGCAAATTTGCTGCCATCACATCGATTGCTCTAGATCGACTGAGTGGTCTGTGTAGACCCGCTCAGTCGATCCAGGAAGTGATGCAGGAAAACCATCCTGGTAAGTGGCGTAGTGCTGCGTCGAGGGGAGCACTGTTCCCTTCGACGCAGCGCAGGGTGGATGCCGTGCAGAGGAAACGCCGCGAAGACAATGGGAGATATGCAAGTGATTTACGTCACTTGCATATCTCCCGTTGACTGTCGCCGAATCGCAAAGGTAAGCGTAGACCGGGCCTTCGAGAGCCTGCAGGGTTTTCAATGGAGACGGACCAGATGAAGCTTTTTGCAAAGAGAGGGGCTTCCTGGTCACAAGTGCACAGCCACATTTGGTGCATGCTGGCCAGGTGCACATGGACACATAGCCCTTGGGCATGCACTGTCAGGGTGGCGAATGGGAGCTAAATGTGTAGTTCAATTTATGTAAGCAAACAAGTACAAATAACTAAAAATAAAGCCATATTTAAGTAAAGGTAACCAAAAAATACCTTGGGGCAGTAGTAATAAGATTGTTATATCTGGAACTGGTGCCAGGGTCAGATATTACAAAAGCTCATTTTACAAAATTTGACCAGCTCATCCAAAGTGACATAAAAGAAATACTGTGTGCTAATTAAACAGTGCATTCTCACAGCCAAATGGCACAGATATCTGTAGATTCACAGATTCAAAGGCCAGAAGAGACCATCATGATCATCTAATCTGACCTCCTGTATAACACAGGCCTGAGAATTTCCCTCAAACAATTCCTAGAGCAGATCTTTTACAAAAAAATCCAGTCTTGATTCAAAAATTTTCAGTGATGGAGAAACCCACCACAACCCTTGCTCAATTGTTCAAATGGTTAATTACTTTCACTGTTAAAAAATTATGCCTTATTTTCAGCTGGAATTTGTGTAGCTTCAACTTCCAGTCATTGGATCATGGCATACCATTCTCTGTTAGATTAAAGAGCCTATTATCACATATTTGTTCCCTGCTTAGGTACTTACAGACTGTAAACAAGTCACTTGTTAATCTTCTCTTTGTTAAGCTAAATAGACTGAGTCCTTTGAGACTATCACTATAAACCATGTTTTTTAATCCTTTAATCATTCTCATGACTCTTCTTTGAACCTTCTCCAATTTATCAACACCTGTCTTGAACTCTGGGACACTAGAACAGTATTCCATCAGCTGTCATACCAGTGCCAAATACAGATGTAAATAGACCTCTCTACTCCTACTCAAGAGTCCCCTATTTTTGCATCCCAGGATCACATTGTGTTTTGCCCACAGCATCACACTGAGGACTTAGGTTCATTTGATTATCCACCAACCCCTACATCGTTTTCAGAGTCATGGCTTCTCAGATAGAGTCCTCCAACCTGTAAATATGGCCTACATTCTTTGTTACTAGACATATAAATGTATATTTTACCATATTAAAATATATACTGTTTGCTTGCACACAATTTAGTAAGTGATCCCTATCACTCTGAATCAGTCATTTGTTCTCTTTCACCATTCCCTTAATTTTTGCGTCATCGACTTTATCAGTGATGATTTTAAGTTTTTTTCAGGGCATTGATAAAAATGTTATAGTTCAGGGTCAAGAACCAATCCCTATGGGATCCCACTGGAAACACATCCCCTCGATGAGGATTCCCTCTTTACAGTTACATTTTGAGATCTATCAGTTAGCCAGGTTTTAATCCATTTAATGTGTGCTATGTTAATTATTGTTCTATTTATTAAATCAAAATGTCATGCAGTACCAAGACAAACACCTTGAAGAAGACTAAGCACATTATGTCAACATTATTACCTTTATTAACCAAATTTGAAATCTCACAAGAAATACCAAGTTAGTTTGACAGGAGCTATCTTCCATAAACCTATGCTGATTTGCATTAATTACATTACCCTTGGTTAGCTCTTTATTGAGTCGCATATTAGCCACTAGATTATTTTACCTGGGAATGATGTCAGGTTGATAGGCCTACCATTACCCAGGTGATCCCATTTACCTTTTTTTAAAAATTAGCACATTAGCTTTCTTCCAGTCTTCTGTAACTTCCGCAATGTTCATGTGTGCTTGTGTGTGTTTCTGTATTTGTTACACACCAGAGTGAAAAAAATCTCAAGTTTCAATGCCCTATGAAGTAACATTTATTAGAATAGACTATGATAAAATATATAGTAAAGATGAAATTCTTGAGACCTCTAATCTTTTTCTTGATCTAGTTTTGTTTTATTACTGTATTTATTAATAATTTTACAGCTGTGTCTATAAGACCCAGCCATGATTGGGACTCCATTGTTCTAGGCATTATCCAAACATCTAGTAAAAAAAGATTCTCTGCTCAAGAGCTTATAATCTAAGTAGATAAAACAGATGCATGATGGGAGGAACATAAAGTTACTAAACCAGTTTACAGATAGGGAACTGAATCATAAAGGAAGTAAGTGGTTTAACAAGACTGCACAGGAAATATGTGTCTTCTTAGTCCCAGTGCCTCAACCAGCCTACCTCTATTCAGGCACTTTGTATCAGTGTATATTAACAAAGCTTCCAAAGACACAGTAAAATGAACCTTATAGATTTTGCCTCAAAGCTGCATGTCATCTAAGGAGGTGAACTTGATAACTTAATAGGTCCATTCTGTACATCTTACAAAAGTGAATTATATATCATCTATATATCTTATAACCAAATGAGCTTTCCTATTTGATGAAGCCATGTACATTTCTAAATGTGTCATGATGGTTTTTGTGATGTAATTTTTATTGATTTTCATAAAGAAACAGACAATGAAAAATAGAAAAAGGTAAATATCTTACAGCCTGTGTATGTCCCCAGATACTGCATGTTTCACAAGGCTCTCTGACAGAATTACGCAATTACACAATTTCACAACTTGTCAAAGCAGCAAGACCAGACAGTACAAAACCAGACAATACTTGATAGACATAACATATTAAGGTGGGGATAACAGTATTAAAATAGAAGAAATACATGAAGAAGACAACAACTAGGGAGAAGGGAAAAAGAGGGCAGTGTAGGTGGAATTGAGGTCTTCTGAGCTATTTCAACGTTTTTTATTCAAAAAACACGCAGGGTCTGCTCTTTCCTGAGCTTGTCATGCTATTAGTATGTCATAGCCCATTTCAACTTCTCTCATTTTGTTGCTGATATGAGTGAACAATTTTCCTCTTTAAGATAATGGAATGCAGGAAGTTGGAAACAGGTTATGAAGTGCCAATAGCATAATAAGGTCAGTAAAGAACAGTTTTACTCTGTTTATTTTAGGAAAGCCATCGGTGAGTTTTTCAACATTTTTACTAATTATATGGGAAAAGGGATTAGGAGCACATTAATTACATTTGCAGAGCACAGTAAATTGGGAGGTTTTGCAAATAGCAGTGATGACAAAGGTGGTAACACAAAGATCTCTATTATGAAGAAAAAGAGGATATCAATTTCTGGGGCTGTCCATCTTGCATGTTTATGAGTAGTGAGCACTAAGCTTTTTTTTTTTTTTTTTAATAACTACACTTATCTAAAAATAGGAGTGCAAAATAAAATGAGATACAATTCAGAAAAGTAATAAAAACACAGATACACAAAGGGAATATGATATTTGGAAAACAATAATGCTCGGAAAAGTCCTAGAAGTAGTGATGGTAATTCACAACAGACAGGATATAATATCCTTGTTCTATGACATGCTGGCAAAAAAGATTGATGCAATTTTGGGCTACATCTACAAGAGCATCACATCACCAATCATGGAGGTGTGTTTTTTATATGACACACCCTACTCTGGGCTCTTCAAGACTAGAAAATGTCATCAAATTGGAGTAAATTCATAAAAAAAGTGACAAAAGAAGTAAGTAGCACCATTTGGTCCCTCTGCACTATTCAGAACATTTTAAAATATTTTAATATAGGTTTGCCATAGAGTTCTCAGCCAAGTCCAGATGTCAAGGAACCACTTCCTGCTTATGGTGCTTGATAGCTACTTACAAGATTAATGGAATGGTGAGACTGAAATAATAAAGAATAGTTAAATGAAAATGAATGAAGGAAAATGTAGGGATCTTTTCTTGATTGCCAGCTTAATTTAAAATCTTAACTGTGGAACAGTCCACCATGTGACACACTGGAATTCCCACCTATATTCAAAAATATAAATGTAGGAGCAATTCTGCATTTGTGGTAATGGGTAAAAGTGTTTTCCATCAACTAATGTCTATAAATCTATAACTTTTAAAGGAAATCATGATCTGAGAGGTTGATGGCTACTCCTTTGTTTTCTTATCTATCTAAGGGTATGTCTATACTGTTGGGGCTGCACGGATCGATGCAGCGGGATCGATTGAATGGGCAATGGAGACCTGATCAATCGATCCCAGAAGTGCTCTCCAGCCAACGCAATAAATCCACCCCCTCCCCCCAAAAGAGTAAGGCTGCATTGACCAGAGGGCATCTCCCATTGTCACAGTGCAGTGGAATTGCCATGGTAAGGAAATGTAAGTAAGTTGCCAGGAGATATGTAAATTACAGTACGTAGCTTGTGTATGTCCTATTGATGGCTGCCAGCAGTATAGATCAGGCCTATATCTAGGTGCTTATATAGTATTCCAGCAGTATAGTACACGAGAGTCTAGAGACAAGAACTTCTACATACTGGAAGTCCTCCTGTTAATTATAAATTTGAGTAATGGGATAATGATCTTTCTGTCTTTAATTGGCTTTTTTGTTAATTGGTCAACTGGATAATCTTTGGCCATGAGTAATCTAGGGCAGCTGAATATATCATGGAATTGACTATGTAACATGGGACCTGTCAAAGATTCATATTATGGTCAGGTCTGTAGGAATTAAAGTTGTTACCATTTCACTGTTATTCAGAGACTTCTGTGAAATGAGTTGGTGAACTCAGCTGTTGAATTTCAGCTTTCAAACAAGCTTTCAAATATGGTGAAGGCAGTCATTTATGATTTAGAAAGGGTATGGAAAGCCACTGATAATCTTACGTTAATACAACAGAGACTACCCTTGGATTTAGTAAAGGTAGGAAGGAAGAGTAGATTAGTAATGTCACATGGGATCTGTTATAGAAATTAAACTGGCAAAATTAAATCTACTCAATGCCTTATGGCCAGAGGAAGGTAAACAACAAAAAGAGGAATACAGGGATAAAGATGAAATGGTTAAAAAAAATCAGCCAGAAAGGATAAAAAGAGCATATATATCAATAGTCAGAAACTGGAAGCAGAAATACCAAAAACAAAAGGAGATGTGAACTCTTTATTAAACCACTAAATGGTTTGCTGGAGATTTTAGGTGAAACAGGGAAGGTCAATAAAGGTAAACGAGAGAAAACTCTTAACTGAAAAGAGCAAAAAAAAAATGGATAGAACATTTCCATGGTATCCTTAACAGACCCCCACCTCAGGAATAACATTTGACTTTGACAACAGAGGAAGATGAAAGGATGAATTTAAAGCAGCCATTGTAAGATTAAAGAATCAGGTGAAGAGCAAATCACAGAAGAGCTGCTTAATGTAAGTGGAGAGGTCAACATCAAAATCTTGCTATGTCTCTTCAGTTTGGCATGGGAAAAGGAACACACCCCAGAAGAATGAAAAGAGGGATTATAATCAAACTTCCAGAAAGAGGGAGAGATCATAACTGTAACAAGTGGTGTGGGATTTTGCTGCTTTCATTTCCAGGGAAAGCTTTCTGTGCAATCACTGTAAATAGAATTAGAGTGATCATAGATAGAGATAGGCATAGAAAACAAGAAGATGGTTTTTACCTAAGTCAATGTAAATCAGAACTTCAGCCTGTGCGATATTGTAAAGCAAACTAACTTATGGCTTCTGCCAGAATTCGTGAATTTCCAAAAAGTGTTTGATAATGCAGATAGAGAATCATTGCAGGAGATAATGCAAGTCTACGGAATCCCCAGCAAAAATCATTAATGTGGAGTTAAAATAAACTAGGAGCTAATCAAATGGCTTAATGTTAACACTTGTGTCAGGCAAGCTATATCTTGTCCCCCATGTTGTTTGGCATCACTATTGATTTTGTTATGTGACAGACTGTAAATATGGAAACAGGTTTTGAACAGATAGATGATGATCTTCGAAACTTTGACTTTGCAGGTAATAGCTGTCTTATAAATAAATCAGCTGAAGATAGGCAGAAAGAGAGATGGTTTTGCAAAATTCTGCCAAGCAAATAGGTCTTTAACAATAAATCAAAGATGGAAGTTTTGAAAATTAATTTACCTGCCAATGATTTTAACTACTTGGAAGGTAAAGCATTGAAAACTGTTATTAATTTCACTTATCTCGGGTCTCTCATCATTGGGTACTGATGATTGTTTGGTGTAAAGTCTGGAATAGGAAAAGTGCTATATTTAAAAAACTCAATACTGTATGGACATTCAACATGATGAGCAAAAACACCAAACTTAAGATCTTTAAAAGCAATGTTCTAAGCATCCTCCTATATAGAGTCGAGTCCTGGGAAAACAGTAAGTCCATGTAATGCAAACAGAACAGGTTTCAATGCAGTTGACTGCCTAGAATAATCAAAATAAAATGGACTGATAGAATATGTAAGTAAGAAGTCCTAGAATGTACACAACTACCTACAATAATACAAGTACTATGTAAGAGAGATGGACAGATCTGGGACATCTTTTAAGGATGCCCAATAATAGCTTCCTGAATAGGCATTTTTGGGTGATTCCAGGACAAGAGATGGAGAGGCCAACCTAGAGGCACACTCCATAGCATAATAATGTGTGTAGTGGCATTATTGAATGTCAATATAAAAGGAAAAATGAGCCCAGGATCGGTACCATTTGACGTCTGTCTTATGAGCCTGAGGCCTTGGGAGGAATGATACTGGATAACTCAGTTGTTCAGTTTTCCATCTTCACCTCCCACATACAAAAGTAATTACAACTAGCACTAACTGACAGTTATTGGCCATCTCTGACAAGTACAGAATGGACGCAAATCTCATAACTACATTTAATGAATTTATTTAGATTTAAATGACAGCAAAAAGATGCCTGTTAAAGAGCTCAGTGCACCTTGACACACACTTCATGGTAGAGATGTAGGGATCTTTAAATGTAATGTCACAGTACACATCACAATATAACAAACACATTCAAGCCCAACACGCTTAAAACGTTGTGTGAGGTTTTATCTGCACAACTGATATTAAAGTCAAGGGGAATTCTGTGGCTGAACTGCTGTGCACCTTTGAAACTGTATCCTCCAAAATATGTCTATGTAGAGGCATAGGAAGGGGATAATGGATCAAATACTTGAATGTGTATTTGAGTGTAGACAGAAGGATTATACAAAGGAAGGTACATTTCTCCATACAAGATGAATGCTACTGCAAATATACCCTTGTACAAAGCTTTGCATAAAGCATTTCAAGATATGACTCACCAACCAAATCACTACTCAACATCATGACTACTTCTCTGATAATTAAGATTAAACAAGCCAAAAAACACTCCCCCAGAATTAGATTAAAAACCCCTGACAGTGCCCCACTCCTTGAGAAGCAGCACCCAGAAGGCACTTCCAGATCTGTGAAGCAACTGAAGGTGTGTAAATGAATGGCTAACTACTACCCAACAAAAGTCTTGTTTCACTTCATTTCAAAAAGTGGTGTAGGCAGTAATTAGTACAAGGATTAGTACAAGAATTAGTACAAGTAATTAGTACAAGAATTAGTACAAGAATCTAGGAGCAAGGTATGTTCCAAAAAGCTGATGAGTCTGGATAGGAAGGTGAGTTTCTGTTCTGTTCTTCTGGGACGGGAATCCACAACACAAAACCACCAGCATATACTTGTGTTAGCCACTTTAACAGAGAGGCCCAGTAACTGAACAGGCATGGAGAATTAGCTCTCGTTACCTTCAGAACAAGGTACAAGGTTCAGGTACATCATAAAGCTGATATGAGGAAGCTTAAACTGCCCCTGTGAATGCTGTATCTGTGCAGGGGGTAAATGGAGGACTAGGTCACTAGAGCTGTCATGCCAACACATTTCACAAGTACTAAATTAATTCAGGAAAGTTCACATAATCCCCCCTACATTTTAGAAGCATAACTAAGCCTTTGGGGGCATAATTAAATGTGAGCAGACAAAAACAAAAAACTAGCTGAAAGATTGCTATTTGCCTTCTGGGTAACCTACCAAAGAGATGAAGCTAAGCACCCATCCAGTGTGTTTTCCTCTGTCAAAGTAAGATCCCCTTTGAAGTTCCATTCCAGTGGAACGCCAACAAACACCACTGGTGTACAGAAACTGCTGCGTAAGTAGCCAGATAATAAGTGCTCATTTTTTGTCAATAAGAAATATTTCATCCTCAGCATTGTTATGCAGAGGAAAAAGGAGAACTGTCAGAGAAGTCCCACCTTGCTAAAGATTAGCAACATATTTGTAACCCAAACTATAAGAAGAGTCAAAACATAATTGTAACCCATATACTTGTAACCTTTAGGAATGTGACCATTTCTATTTGTTCAGGATTCAATTTTCTTCTTTTGTCACTGACCATATTTCCAGCAGTACTGTCATCTTTCAGAACAACATTAGAGGGGGACTAGCTAAATTGCGTACCACCCTACTCCTCTAAAAAAGAATCCCCTGTTATGATTTAGTCATTTTCTCTTACATGAAGTGTTCACCAGTGTAGTTGAAGGCATGCTTTCCTCTTCTGATATTTCACTTTCAGTTTAATAACCACAGCAACCATTGTCAAAATCACAAGATCCATTTGCTTGTTTGGGAACACAGATGGACATATACCATCTTCAAATGCTGTTATTTACAAATCTGGAAAGTGATAAGTTATTTATTTACAGCGATTTCCATATATTGACATGATTTTCTGATATGATCTCACATCAAGTACCCAATAAAAAGGCAGGACTGTACATTAGTTAACCTTCTGGGCCATGGCTTAAATTAGGGTCCCAGAAAAAAAGTACTATGGGCAGTGTTTAATTGCTGAAGTGGAAAAACTGGTACTTTCCATACACAAATATTTTCTTTTCCAGCTACACCAGCAGGCAGATTATACTTCACCTACTATTATGCCTTCTGCAGCACTGAAAGATGTGTTGAACTGTAATATATTTTAATAGATGTCAGGTGTAAGCATATGAAAATACAGTTGGTATGTTTATAGTTTTGTTTTTCTGGGTCCCTAGGGCACATCCATTTCAGAAGTAATGCTTGAAAAGGTTAAATGATGTACCGCCCTTGTTTCAATTTGGATACTTGATGTGAGATGGATGCATGAACATTTACTTCCATCTCCCACACATAACAAAAAGCAATTCATCCCACCTACAAAACCCTGATGGTGACATCACATTCTTTTGCATCAAGAGATCGACACAAGTGACTGTAACATATTCAATTCATTTGGAAAGTTATTCAGCTTTAACATTCTCAAAGTCACTGTTAAGGTTTTGTGTGAAAGTCCAATATCTCTCTCTCTCTTTCTTTCTTTCTTTCTTTCTTTCTTTCTTGCTGGTGTCCTTCCTCAGTATCATTAGCACCTGGTAAGCTTAACGAGACACATCAATCTGCTGCACAAATCAGGGGTTAAGGTGAAATGGGAGAGAGTTGACTGGGGGGCATAAATATATATTATGCCTCTACTTGGACAAGAGTTGTTGAGGTAGGAACCTCCTTACACTCTTGAGCAACCAAGCACGAGCAAGGCATGATTTTAATCCCTGCACTTGGAGGATGGCAGGGAGAGCTCTCTTATGGTACTTTAGGGGATACATGCAATCCTGGATAGGTCGGTGGAGTGGGATCAAAACTTTGATCTTCCGGCTTCACACTAGCACAGCAACACCAACTAGGCACAGGTAGGGGGGCATGCTACTACGATCTACCAGATGGTTCCTTTAAGATGACATCGTAAGTACTGGAGCTCCCCCTAGAGCTGAGTGTTTCTGCCCAGCTAGAGGCCTCAGCACATATTCAGTTTATTCTAGATTTTCTCCATTTATGCAATGGAGCAATCACAGGAAAGGACCCTGCCAAATTTACTTCAGAGGAGAGCAAAGATGGCCACAAAAGTCATCCAAGTCTGTAATCAGTAAATATGCATCATATATGTGGGAGTGTCATATAAAGATGAGGCAACGATTATCTAATTACTGTTAAAGCACTTGCACCTGAAGATCCAACCAAGAGCTTATTGCCTGTAGACAGCAATCAATTCTGGTATGTGAAGTTCTTTTTAGCTAACCACAGAGGAAGCATAAAACAGCAAACCACATCAACAGAAGCAGACACTCGTGGGACAAGGGCAGAAAATGGCTGGACAGCGGGAATCCCAACTTGCATTTCCTTAGAAAAGATAATGTGTAAAATAGCAAGGAGCCACACCTGTACATCAGCAACAACATAGGCTGCATTCTTACGCACAGAGAGGGGCCGTGCTACTTTTTTCAAGTCTTTAGAGAAAAGCATCCTGCAATACAAAACCAGAGGATTATGCTATGATCAGGTCTCCCTTTAAGACGACTGTGGACACCTTTTCTACAGAACATGTGAAAGTCAATAAGCAACATGCATTGCACACAACATTCCTAGTCTTTTATTGCTCACGATCAGATCTTTTAGGTTTAACGTAGCACTCTTCTTATAATATAATTTTTTGCCGTCTGCCAACTTGACCATGAGCAACAGAGTAAACAGTCTTTCAGACTGAGACTCAGATTCCTACGCAATTATAATGCAAACTTTTCATCTAAGGAATCATTATTTGCATCAATATGATTGTTGAATCTTCATCCATAATTAGCACATGATAAATATATGGTATTAGAAATGAATTAAAAGCTATACTCAGAGCCAAAAAATTCAGAGCCAAATTCTGCCTTTGCACTTATCCATGCAGCCCAAGCTATATAAATCTGCATAGGATGGTATATCACAACTACACCAAACACTGGTGATGCACAAACCCCTGAAAAGAAAAACCTGAAAAAAGAACCCCGATGCAAAATCATCGAGTAAAAAGATGAACTGTTGCTCCATTGTTTCCTGATACTGCTGCTGCTAAGTAAATGAAAATCCAGATGGACATGCCTCAAAGTGAATTGATCCTCAGAGCCTAATTGGGTCTCTGGCATTCACGGTGCATCTATGCTCATTTATAAATATATAATTTATTAAGACTAATTTATCAGTTGATCTAATTGTAAAAGTAAAATGGAGATGGAGTCTAAACTACTGAGGAACAATTAATCAAAACACAGATGCCTGGGGGAGCGTGAATAAATTATTAGAATTCTTGAGAAATAATCGAATTGGTAGAGATGGCGAAACAGGAATTTAATTATGTCTCTGATCTGAACTACTGTAACAGAAGATAGAAAAAAAATGATGATGGTAGAAAACATAGTTACTTACCAGTAACTGTTGTTCTTCGAGATGTGTTGCTCATTCCATTCCACTTAGGTGTGTGCGTGCACGCCCTCGTGCACGGCCCTTTGGAGAACTTTTCCCTAGCAGCCCCCTGTAAGGGCCGGTCTCAGAGCCCCCTGGAGTGCCGTCCTCATGTGGCGGTACATAGGTCGCTGCCGGCCCCTCCCCTCCTCAGTCCCTTCTTTCTGCCGACTCCGACAGCGGGGACGGAGGGTGGGTGTGGAACGGATATGAGCAACACATCTCAAAGAACAACAGTTACTGGTAAGTAACCATGTTTTCTCCTTCGAGTGATTGCTCATATGCATTCCACTTAGGTGACTAACGAGCCTTACCTGGAGGCGGGTAGGAGTCAACGGCGAGCTGCCCTCAGCACGGCTCTGCCGACTCACGCATCCTCCCTTGACTGCTGGACGACAGAGTAGTGCGCAGCAAAGGTGTGCACCGAAGACCAGGTGGCAGCCCTGCAGATGTCATCCAGGGGGACCCTTTCCAGGAAGGCCGCCGACGCGGCCTGGGCCCTCGTCGAGTGCGCTGTCACCACTCCGGGAAGCTTGACGCCTGCACGCTCATAGCAGAGCCGGATGCAGGCGGTGATCCACTTGGCGATGCACTGGGCAGAGACCGGGGAGCCTCTCATCCTCTCTGCCACGGCGACGAAGAGCTGCGTGGTCTTTCGGAACGGCCTCGTCCTGTCCAGGTAGAACGCCAGCGCCCTCCTCACATCGAGGGTGTGTAGTCTCCTCTCGTCCTTGGACCCGTGTGGTTTAGGAAAAAACATGGGGAGGAAAATATCTTGGTTACAATGGAACCGGGAGACTACCTTAGGCAGGAACGCTGGGTGAGGCCTCAGCTGTACCTTATCCCGGAAGAACATGGTATAGGGGGGCTCCGAGGTCAAAGCTCTTAGCTCAGAGACCCTCCTAGCCGAGGTAATGGCCACGAGGAAGGCCACCTTCCAGGAAAGGATCAGCAAGGGACAGGTGGCCAAGGGCTCAAAGGGGGGCCCCCATCAGTCTAGCAAGGACCAGGTTCAGATCCTATGGAGGCACCGGGTCACAGACCTGCGGGTAGAGCCTCTCGACCCCCCTGAGGAACCTCACCGACATGGGGTAGGAGAACAGGGATCGCCCCCCCATTGGCTGATGGAAAGCCGAGATGGCTGCTAGGTGCACCCTGAGGGAGGCTAGCGCTAACCCCTGTAGCCTAAGCTGCAGCAGGTAATCGAGGACCGCCTGCATGGGGGACGTACTGGGGGTTACGCCCCGCGACTCCGCCCAGCAGGTGAATCTCCTCCACTTGGCCCTGTAGGCAATCTGCGTGGAGGGCCTCCTGCTTCCCAGCAGCACGCATTGGACCTGCTCCGAGCAGGTTCTCTCCTCCTCCGTCAGCAAGACAGCCTCCAGGGCGTCAGGTGCAGGGAGTCCAGGCTGGGATGCAGCAGGCGATCGTGGTCCTGGGAGAGCAGGTCCGGTCTCCTCAGGAGCTCGATCGGCGGGGCGACAGACAGGTCCTGTAGGAGGCTGTACCAGTACTACCTCGGCCACGCTGGGGCGATCAGTATCACATCTGCTCTGTCCCTATTGATCTTCAAGAGGACCCTGGGCAGGAGCGGGAAAAGGGGAAACGTGTACATGAGGGTCCCCATCCATTCGATGAGAAACGCGTCGGAAAGGGAGCCCGGCTTGCGACCCCGGAGCGAGCAAATACTCGGGCACTTCGTGTTCCAGGACGACGCGAACAGGTACAGTCGGGGAACACCCCACTCGCGGAAAATCCAGGCCGCTACCTCCGGATGCACGACCAGTCGTGTTGGGGTAGAAACGACCTGCTGAGGCGGTCCGCCTCGTCCTTCCTGACCCTGGGGAGGTGAAAAGCGGTTAAACAGAAATCGTACCTCACCGCCAAGTCCAAAAGATGAAGCGCCTCCTGGCACAGAGCCGAGGAGTGCGCTCCCCACTGCTTGTTGATGTAGAACATCGCTGCAGTATTGTCTGTCAGGACCTGTACCACTTTCCCCAATAAAGAGTGGCAAAACACTTTGCAAGCCAGTCTGACTGCCCTCAGTTCCTTGACATTGATGTGGAGGGCAGTCTCTCCCTGGGACCAACGTCCCTGAGTGGTCAGACCACCGGTGATGTGAGCTCCCCACCCCAAGTCTGATGCGTCTGTCCGTGATCAGAGTCACCGAGGGGGTGAGGGCTCTGAAGGGAACCCCAGTTCAGTGACCCCAGCACCGTGGGGGGCACCGTAACCACCCTGTTCAGAAGGTGCCTGCTGGGCACGTATACCATGGCCAACCAACCTTGGAGGGGCCTGAGCCTGAGGCGGGCCAACCTCACCACATAGGTGCACGAGGCCATGTGGCCTAACAGCTGCAGGCACTGCCTGGGTGTTGTCGTAGGGCACCTCTGCAACTGCAAAATTATCGCTGCCATGGCCTCGAACCTCGAGCGTGGGAGGGAGGCTTTGGCCTGCACCGAGTCCAGGGATGCCCCTATAAACTCTATGCGCTGTACCGGAAACAGCGTGGACTTCTGCTCGTTGATGAGCAGCCCCAGAGTATGGCAAGTGATCTGGACGAAGGAAACTGCCTCGCGCACCTGCGACTTGGTCTTGCCCCTGATCAACCAATTGTCCAGGTAGGGAAATATCTGGACCCCCCTGCGCCTCAGGAGGGCTGCCACCACTGCCATACACTTGGTAAACACTCTGGGGGAGGAAGACAGGCCAAAAGGCAAGGCCATAAATTGGTAGTGGGCACCAACCACCACAAACCTTAGGTACCGCCTGTGGGCGGGAAGGATGGAGATGTGAAAGTACACATCCTTCAGATCGAGGGTGGCAAACCAGTCCCCTGGGTTCAGGAAGGGAATGATGGATGCTAGGGACACCATGCGAGACCTTAGCTTCCTTATGAACCTGTTCAGCCTGCGCAGGTCCAGTATAGGCCTGAGGCCACCCTTGGCCTTGGGAATGAGGAAGTACCTCGAGTAGAACCCCTTTCCCACCTCGAGCAGAGGAACCACTTCTATGACTCCTTTGAGAAGGAGGGATTGGACCTCCTGAAGGAGTAATTGCTCGTGAGAGGAGTCCCTGAAGAGGGACGGGGGGGGGGGTGATGGGGAGGGGAGGCCAGAAGCTGAAGGGAATAGCCCCAGCGCACGGTTTTGAGGACCCAGCGGTCCGATGTTATTACCTGCCACAGGCCGAGGTAGGGCCTTAGCCTGTCCCGGAAAGGCGGGGAGCAACCCAGGGAACGGAAGACGATGCCACCCTTGGGCGCACCGTCAAAAGTTCTTCCTGCCCTTGGAGCCCTGAGAGGGTCCTTTGTGAGATGAATTGGACAACGCCGTGCGATCGTGCCGTCCAGAGCCCCTGGTCCTATCCCTACCCCTTGCCGGGGGGAAAGGCCGAGGCGGTGGTCTAGGTTGCTGCCGCTGCCGTTGTGGCGGCTGTTGCAGCTGCTGGTGAGCTTGTAACCTCGCCGCCTGGGGCGTATATAGACCCAGAGAGTGCAGCGTTGCCCTCGAGTCCTTCATGGCGTGCAGCTTTTCATCCGTCCTCTCCAAGAAGAGGGCGGCTCCATCAAATGGCAGATCTTGGATGGAGTGCTGCACCCCCTGAGACAGCTCCGTGGATTGCAGCCATGCTGCCCGCAGCATGGCAACGGCGGAGGCCATTGCCCTACTGGCCATGTCCGCAGCGTCAGAGGCAGTTTGAAGAGCTGCACTGGCCACAGTCAAACCTTCCTCCAGGACCATAGCGAAGTCCGCAGCCTGGTCCTTGGGTAGGGACTCCGCGAACCTCTGCATGGAGTCCCACAAGTTCAGGTTATACCTAACCAGGAGGGCCTGATGATTGGCCACCCTGAATTGGAGCACCCCTGTGGAGTAGACCTTCCTGCCAAAAAGGTCTAGTCTCCTGCCCTCCTTGTTCTTAGGGGAGGCGCTCTGAGCTCCCTGCCTGTCCTTCTGGTTGGCAGCGTACACAACCAGAGTACCCGCGGCAGAGTGCGTGTACAAGTATTCGTGCCCCTCGGCTGTGCCCTTAGATGTGGGGGCGACCGAGGAAGGGGTCTGCCAGATGGCCTTAGCCAGATGCAGGACCCTTTCATGAATGGGGAGGGCTACCCTTGATGGTCCTTGAGTCCCCACACGCCCGAAGAGAGGGTCCACCTCTTCTTCTAGAACCTTGACCTCCAGGCCAAGGTTCGAGGCCACCCGCTTCAGGAGCTCCTGATGAGCCCTGAAGTCAATCAGAGGGGCCCCTTGATCCCTGACAGCCGCCTCGTCCGGCGACGAAGAACAGGACGGGTGGTGGGGTCCAGTGGAGGGGCCCTCCCCAGGGTCCTCGTTGGTGGAGGAGGAACGGTCACCCTCCTGCACCGAAGGTGCCTGTTGGGAAGGTAGCTGGGTGACCGAGGCAGGGGCCGACATAGTTCCCTGCCCCATCTGGGCTGCCCAGGGGCCCCACACTGGCCACTGCCAGGGACCCTGAGGCCAGCTCAGAGGCGGCGCTGGTGCCGAGGGCAACGCCGGTGCCGCCGTGAAAGACGGTGCCAGTACCGGTTGCGGCGCCGGTACCGGCTGTGGCGTCGGTGCCGGCTGCAGTGCCGGCTGTAGTACCTGCTCCTGACATCGGGTCCGGGACCCCGAGTCAGGAGATTGGTGCCGGCGATACTGCCGGGAAGAGACGCTCCGGGATCCGCCACGCGACGATCCGGAGGAGCGACGTCGTCTATGGCGTCGAAGACCAGTACTGGGAGAGGGTCTCGGTGCCGGGCTGGAATCCGACGACGAAGAGCGGTGCTGTGACCTGGAGCGGTACCTCGACGCGTCGTCTGAGGAGGAGGAGGAGGGAGAGGAGCCGAGCTCGACTCTCCGGCGTCGGGTGGGGGGCGGCCGATCCTCCGGTGCCGGGGCCGCCCACCCTTCGGGGACACCCAGCGCGGGTTTGCCCCGGGACACAGGCCCTGACTCTTTCAGCCGAGAGAGTGCCGGAGGCGTGGGCAAGGCCAACAAGGCTCGAGCCGCTTCGAACGCCTCCGGCGTGGAAGGGTCCTGTACAGGGGGTCTCCCACTCCCAGGAGTCAGGGGAACCTCCCTGATCAGTGCCGGGGGTGCCGGTGCCGGAGCAGGGGCAGGCGACACATCGGATAGTCTCAGCACCTCCGGGCTCAACCCCGGCCGCTCCTGCGGTGTGGGGGAGCGCTGTAAGCGCGGGCGACGCTTCTTCTTCCTCGGCACTGGGACCCCCGGTAGTCTGCGATGGCTCGGACGCCGGGCTCAATGAGGACTCCATAAGAAAAGCCCTAAGCCTCACTTCTCTCTCCTTCTGAGTCCGAGGCTTAAAGGACTTACAAATTGGGCACCGATCCTTGAGGTGCTGTTCCCCCAGACACCTTAGGCAACGATCATGGGGGTCACTGACGGGAAAAGCCTTCCCGCAGCCAGCACAGGGTTTAAACCCGGGCGAGCCCAGCATAGCCGGGTCGCCCAGGGCCCGAAGGCTCTCCTATCTAACTAAAAAAACCTTAACTAACTATAAACTAACTCAGTTCAGGGCGAACTGCTAACTAACTACTCATGTTTTGCAAAGAAGAAAAACCTGTGAGAGCAGGGGTTGTTCTCAACCAGCCGTCACGGGCGGAAAGAAGGGACTGAGGAGGGAAGGGGCTGGCAGCGCCCTATGTACCGCCGCATGAGGGCGGCACTCCAGAGGGCGCTGAGACCAGCCCCTACAGGGGGCTGCTAGGGAAAAGTTCTCCGAAGGGCCGTGCACGAGGGCGCACACACACCTAAGTGGAATGCATATGAGCAATCACTCGAAGGAGAATGAAAGGCCTTACTGCTTAGAAGAAAAATGTGGGGCGTGGGCGATATTAAATTATTTGAACCACAAGCTGTGTTGGCCTTCAAATGTAACCCCACGTGCAGTTTGCCAGCTCCTGGAATTTTGGACTCAGCCTCTAGGGGCTCCTACCCCATGAACTTTAACAAAAATGGCTATCAGAGCCCTCTGACATCATTTCCCAGCATCCTTGGCCTAATGGAATGGATTAGAAACTCTTGCTGAAGCCAATAGGGCTTCTGCATGGCGTGATTGGGACAAGCAGAATGCTGGCCCAGTGATGAGCCAGGACTGTTCAGCACTGCAGGGTATGTGCATAAGGCATCTGGGAGCAAGCCTCCCACCCCGAGTCCATGGATTTCCTCTAGCAGGGCTCATGTTGGCATGCTAAAAATAGCAATGTGGCTGCTGTTTTGTCTTTGCAATTCCCTGAGGCTTGAGAGCTCCAGTTTTAGCCAAAGCCCCAGTCTGCACAGCTATTTTCAGTGCACCAACGTGAGCCTTGTGAGCACAGATCTGTCCACCCGGGCTGGGAGGCTCACTCCCAGATGCAGTGCAGACATACCCCAGTGTGAGGGGCCAGCCTGACTCAGAGACAGGCTTATTTTCGTTTCTGTTTTGAATTTGGGAGATGAGAGAGAAAGCAGAATGGCTGCCGGAAGGCCCCTCCCCCTCAAAGGGAGGCTTTGAACTGCTGTGGGATCCAGCCCTGCAAAGACCAGTGTTCAGAGTGGCAGACAATCGACCTGGCAAGGACGACCAAGAGACAGCTGAGACCTGCACAAGACTCCAGACCAGGGAGCCAGGAGAGGACCCTGCTCCACCTCCGGGCAAAGCCACTGCAAGAGGTTTTAAGCCAACCCACATTCACAGTCCTGCAGCAATCACCTCCAGACATCCTCCGTGTACCACCTGCCTGGGACGGTGGCAGGGAGGGAGGTGGGAAATGTGTTGATGTTTTAGTACTTTGTTAATTATAGCCCCTTCCTTGCCCAAATCCTATTTTCCTGCTCTTTTTTATATCGTTGGCTTGGGGTCTGTCATTTCTTCAATGCGATTTGTGTTGATGTACTTTATTGTTTCATGTGTACTGGCTTGTGCACTCCTTGCCAGCAGTGGCAGAATTGTTCACTGCTCCAACGGGCAGCAGCCCTGGTGTCTCGAGCACAGTGATGAGTCGCCTTGCGGACAGTCACCACGTGTCTCAAAAAAGAACCCGGGACCCAAACCATCCGTGACTGGGTTGTGGGTGGTGGTGCCTAGTGGCTGAAGCTGGCATCAGGCAGCTTGAGACTGGAGCGCAGGGTCAGAAGTGGAGGCAGAGCCAGTCAGAAGTCTGGAATCAGAGCTGAGAGTCAGAAGTGGGTCACTTGGAGGGAGGCAAGGGCTGGGTACAAGGCTGGAAGAAGGAGGGAGCAAACAGGGGCATGAGATATTGCAGCCAGGGGAGAATGCTTTGAGCAGCTGCTGAACTGCGCCTGCTGCTGGACTTCGGAGCTAGTCTTCTGACTCTTCCAGCCTACCAGGTGGTGTAGCCAGTTAGGCAGCCTGCTACAAAGCAGCTGCACTTGACTGTTGCCCGGAGACTGGCTCTGCCCCAGGCCCTGATTCCTGCACGCCTACGCGAGGAAAAGCAACTCCATGTAGCAAGCACCACGGAGGAGTGCCACACTTTCGGGGAGGGGTTACAGAAAGGCAGCACCACAATGTGACCAGAGGGTCCTTTGCAGAGTGTCCTTTAAATGTATCATGCAGCAGATGAACTTTTAAGCTTAATGACAGGGAAATCTGGAGTAGGGGGAAAGAACAGCCCTATAACATTATCAGTCCACTCCCTTGTCTTTCGAAATTTCCCACATGATCCACTTCACACTGCAGCACTACAAAAAAACTGGCCATTAATAAAGGCTAGACTGAGGTGCTAAAGGGGACATCTGCAACTAACTTTTCAGGATAATAAAAGTAACTGTAAAATGCAAACTCAAACAAATTGTATATGTTTGATTGTATCGCCCTCCGCCCTCCATTTTCATGTTATTTGTCTTTTTATACCAAAATACCTTTAGGAGAGGGACTGAAATTTCATGTGTGTTTGTACAGCTCCTAGCACTGTGGGTCCCTCATCTTGGTTGTGGCCTTTGGGAACTACTGCAATATAAAAACAATGCTTAAGCTGTCCAAAATATGCTTCATAGTAAGGTACCCTTCATATACACATTCTCACTCTGGCTCCAGTAAATAAATCCATTTATTCATTTCTGAATATCAGTTGGCAGCGAGGGATGTGGCCTCCCTCAGAGATGGACAGCACCGTTTTTTGTCCATCATTTTTTCTTCTAACTATGCAGTCTTATTTGGTTGGCTCCCTCCCTTTCAATTCTCAATACATTAGCCACTTCTTCTTCCTAGCAGTCCTTCCTCCTCTTCCCCCTACCCCTTCCACTTGAGAAGTTGTGCCTTTATTGCGGTATTTTAAGATTGGTCAGCCTGTTTCCATAGTCATGATTTGAATAATTCCTCCCATTTCACTCTCCTCAAAAGATATTTCAATAGCTTTTTTTGAAATCTAATCCTTTTGTTATGCTGTCTTTTATTAACCCCTTTGTTACTCTGTTGAATTCAAGTAGCTTGTGAACACTCCTCCTCTAGTTGCCTCACATTTTCAGTCAGTTCTTCCTGATTGGAAGCAATGCAGTCCAAGGTAACGTCTCTTGAGATTGCATTTTTTAATTCATAAATTATAATTCTTTCTATGTGTAACTCAGCATGCTCCTTTATGATGCATGTTTGGCTGTAAATGACACCCAACAGATGTCTGGGTATTTTAACTTCTCCATGAGTCCAATATCCTGTGGTTTCAAGTACTCTGAGCATCAGTTCCTGAACATATACTTCATTTACTTCCAGTTATGTAAAATGATTTGCTTGTCCTTGAAATTAAGCCCTGGACATAACTGTTGGCATATTTCTTTATAAACCTGTGCTTACTTTAGATTCTAAAGAGTTACATATTTTATTTCCTTAATATTTATTCAATTATTTCATCTGAGAGCTACCTTTTGGCTGGTCCTTTCAGTTTTCAAGGATGTTGGTTCTTTATAAACCTCTTTACGTTTTCTCTCTTCATTCCCTACCAGATCCCACTAAGCCTTCTCACGCTCCCACTTCTCCTTATTCCAAAGCCATCGTCTTTCTGCCCTATCATTCTTCTCTCTCCTGTCTTTAAATCTGATACCTAACCACAAGCTCCTCTTCCTCCATCCTTCCTTCACCCCAAATTCCCTCTCTGCATTTACTCTCCAACCACTCTCGCTGTTCTCTCTACCTTCAGATTCCCACCTGTCCTTATTCTCTGCTCCCTCCACACCATGCCCCTGCACCTCTCCTAGCTCCCTCCACCTCAAATTTATCAGCCTCTGCTACTTCTTCCCCACACTTCCTCATTCCCCAGGCTCTCTTCACTCCTCTTTTGACACATCCAAGTCTCTGAATCTCACTTCACTCCGCATCCACAAAGTCCCCCTCCTACCCACCTCTCCCCAATGCCCATCTGTCTCAAACACCTCACCCTTCTCCTCCTAATCGCTCTGCAAAACATCCCTCCCTTGTTACCCTCCCTCTCTCCCTCCAATTCGCCAATATCTCTTCTTTCCCAAGTCCATATGATCTCCTACCTTTCACCAAACAACTCTTCCTAAGCCCCATGCCCTTCAGTCAGCCTTTGCCTCTTTCCACACTTCACCTTTCCACTCTTTTTTAATAAACTCCTCATTCTCTCAAATATCCATCTGTCTCCTCAAACCCCTCTTCTGCCTTCCCTTTTTATTCCCATATCATCCTCCTCCTTCCCACGTCCCTTCCGTCACCTCCTCCTCTCAAAGTCCATTCTATCACACTGTTGTTCCACTCCCAAATCCTCACTGGTGTTCCTCCCTCCCTAGCTTCCCCTGGATATATTCTTTTAATGACCCCATTACCCTCTGCCCTAAGATTTCACTAAAATTTTCACTCACGTTACTTTTCTCTGTCACTTGCTTCATGTCTTCCTTGCCTCCCTCAGTCACTCCATCCATGAAAGTACCTCCAACCTCCCTCTTTGTTATGCCTCACCTTCCTACCGTTCTTCATCCCCATATCTTCTCCCTCTTTTCTCTGCCTTCCCCTGCCCCCATTCACCTCCCACAAATTCTGCCTCCAAGTCCCCCTCTGAACAGCAAGCCCTCTTCACCTTCTCCCTGATCGGTGTCTGCTGAGCAATGCTGCATGTAGCAGCAGCAGCCACTGCTCTTTGTTTCCCTGCTGTGCTACCTCCCCACCCTCCTCCATCACAACTGAATGAAATTGGGGCGTGTGGTGTGGAGAGACAGACAGTTTTGTCTCCTCTCCCTCCCTGGCTGAAAGTTTGGAGTGCCCCACTCTCTCCAGTTACACTCTTGGATCCTGGCATTTATTCTATGCATAGGCATCTATTCAAACTGTAGATATAAGAGCAAATTCTCAATCTAATCTTTTTTTCCACGTTTAGCCGTTCCAAATAGTAGCTCCAGTCAGGTGAGTAATGACTGCCAATATATTTAAATGTCAAAGTTGAATTCTTCCAACTCGGTTGAGAAAATCTGAATGAAAAGCAGCATGACGAGCAAGCAGAGAAGTACTGTCAAGAGCAACTGTCAGCACTATATGAGAGAAAACATCTGAATTTAAAGATCTGAATGGAGCTGGAGAATTTCAGCACCTCTGCCAGCTGGACAGAGATTAGAGAACTAGCATTTCATTGACACAACCTTCCTAGCTTGGATGAGCTTGTTACTTAGGGATACTAACTACAACTGCAACTAATTGTTAGTAAACAGCTAAAACCAAAAACCAACGATGTCTTAATGTTGCTTGCTAAATTAAAACACTCATAAAAGCTGCTTTTAACAGTCTCACAGCACTATGGTACATGATGCTACCAGTCTGTTAAATATCATAAGCATGACAAAATGGCACGAAGAGTAAACTATTTTCATTTCAAAATAAACTGTCAGGTACAACACATTCATCTCATCTATTTGTCTAAATCGAACTTTTACTTTCAGAAAAAAGAAACGGTGCTCTCAAATGTCACCACCACGCTGCAGATAGTTTAACTCACCTGTTCTCATTCACAGTCTGAAAATCAATCCAAACAGGTTACATTACAGCTCTTCTGGGAAGGAAGACAGTGTGATACTCACCCAGGATGTTTCCAATGAGAGCCACAATAAATACAACAATATACCCTGCAATCAGGACCCATTCATATTCCTTGGGATGTAAATATTCCCTCCAAAGATATCGCAGAAATTCCTCATCATCATAGTCAGCAGAGGGGATTGAAAAAGACTCCTGAGTACCATTCAGTTCTGGAACAGAAGACCAGTTCTGACAAGAAAGGGAATCCTCATCCAGTCTGGTCTCGGACATCACTGGTTGTAGCCTGGGGCTGGATCCAAACCTCTCAGTACTTCAAGCTTCTCTGAAGCCCATCCATTTACATTTGTGATGTTCAATGAAAAAAACAGTGTGGGGAAAAAATGAAATAAAAAGTTATAGAGCCAATGATGACCAAGGCTTTTACTCTGCAACTTCTCCCACTACCTTTGCAGCACTTCCCAGCAAAGATGCACACACAGTAGCCCTTGGAGAGGGAATGAGGATTCGGCATCAGAGGCTGCAGTGACAAAGGAGCCAGCACAGCTCATGCTTACAAATGCATCATTCTGGCACAGAATCTGCAATACACAGCAAATCCTTAAGGGGAGGAGGAGAGGGCAGTTTGCTTCCAAATGTGAGAGTATAAATGATCCAACCTGTAAGCAAGAATGTACTTGCCTCACTGCCTCTGTATATGATAAGTGTGTTCATGCATTTAGGAATTCTAAGATGTGCACTTACACCTGTCCTTTATACTCCAAAACTGCCCTTCTTAGCTCAACATCCCCTTTCTTATGCTGCGGTCCCCTCCCCTCTGCTTCCTGTTCTCCTGCCCCTTCCCATGACCCGTTTATTTTCCTCACAAGTTTCTCTTGGAGCCTCCAGCAGTCTGCTCTCCATCCCCCCACCATCTCTCTCCTGTTCTATTCCAGCTTTTAAATATCACTAAATTAAATTTCCCTTTTGGAGAGAAAAGAGCAGCAGCAGTGGAAGAGAGATGGAATGGGGGGAGTTACTGAAATCAGTGGCTGGTGACATTAAAGCCCTTCAAGTTCTTCTGGGTAAGTGGCCAAAGTAGATATGGAATTCTTTGAGTAGTGTCCCTAGAGGTGCTCCACTTCAGTGGCACATGCACTCCTGCATCTTTGGTCTGAGACTTTGATAGCAGCACCTGTTCGGCCAGCACATGCGTCCTACATATCTGCTTGCCTCATACTAACTATATATAGGGGTGCAAAGGTGAACCACCCTCATTTCCTTCTCTGCCACCTGCATTCTGAGATGGATTGTCCAGTGTACCTACTTCACTTTTCCCTAGTGGTAATTATTTTAGATAGCTTAGTTGTAGTTAGTTTAGTTGGGATTTTTCCCCATTTTGAGGGTTTATTCTGTACTTTTTCACCATCTGGGGTATGCTAGGATCAACCTGCTTTAAGTGCTGTCTTTCCTGCCAGGAGGCTATCCCAGTTAATGTTGGACACTCTTGATGTCTTTGGTGTTTAGGAGACACGTACATACCAGCCAAGTGTAATATCTGCTCCCCATTTAACAGAAGATCTCATAAACAGGGAAATAAAGTTGAACTATTGATGATGGAGCAAGCCCTAGGATCAGTTTCCCAACCAGGATCCAAGAACTCCCTCGGATACAGCATCTGAGCACATTTAGTGCCCCCATTTACCTCCAGATCTCATTCACCAAGATCCTTGAGGGATGGATAGGCTGATATCCTTTCCACTTCTTGGTCTCAGTCACAAAAGTCCCAGGAAATGTGGCACCTATGTCCGTGCTGACAGTACCAAGAGCCCAGTACTCTAAGTCTGTGGGTACCAACTAAAGAAGCAGGAGCAACAGATCTCCTTCCAAGAAGTTTCAATTGCTGACTACGAAGAAGGTTCTGGAGACCTCAAGTACCAAAAGGAGCATTATTGAGGCTCTGAGTGATGCTAGTACTGGGAAAATGTCTAAGACTCCCTCTAAGAGCCATGTTTCTGCCAAATGAGATTTGCTATTGAAGACTTCTTCTGCTACACTGGAAGGAGGAAGCACCAAGTGACCTAACCCATCCTCTATTGGAAAGAAAGTCTGGTCTGGAAAGAAGGTCCCAGTGTGTGCTCTCTATAGTCCAATGCTCTGAACGATGTGCGCCTCATGTGTCCATATGAGCAGAAATTCTCCTTCAAAAAGGTCTATACCATCAGACTTTTTGGTAGCCATGGTATCTACCCCAGTGCCCTGGACCATTATATCAGCACCAACAGAGTCTGGACATAGTTAATCAACTGCTGCACCAACACATACTGGAAAGGTCCCTACCTCAGAACCAATTCTGGCCTCCACAGAACTCAACTGAGTGTTCAACTCCCACTATGTATCAGTATTGCAGAGGTTTAGATTTTCAAAGGATCTTGTGCAAATCAGCTGAAATGTCCATGACTTACCATTACCAGACAGCAATATGCACTGAGATCTTCTAGGTCCCAGACTCTCCGTTTTCCTTTGATGTCCTTTTACCCCGACATTGACAATCCAGGATAAATAGTTATTGCCACCTCCCCGGAACTGATGATGAGTTTTTGATTCACAGATTTCAGTTCAGAGCTCTCCTGTGTATTCTGAGAGATACCATTCTGTGAGATACCTATTCTGAGACACTGGAAGACAGATGACCTTATCCTGTGACTCCCTGGTATGACCAGGGGTGGATGGCTCTTCCTTCACCTTATGGGCTCTCCCAGTGGCATTATTGGGACCCCTCGGCCATGTACTGCCAACAATTCCTAGTGGCTCTGAGCCACTCTCGGAGGGAGCACAGGCAGAATCTTTCCCCTGAGACCCTCACTCACACCCCACCAACCAGAGCCAGAAGAGGAGACTTTTGAAGAGCAGGAGGCAAGAGATGACAAGAAGGTAACACCTCATACAAATATCTCCTCATCGCTGGATGAGGCTGTAACGCCTCCACCACCTTCCATGGCAAATAACAGTAGACAATTTCAGGAGCTGATGAAGTGCATAGTGGTTATATGTTTCAAATCCCTATACTGAAGGTTCAGCACTCTCATCATAAGCTCCTAGACATTTAACATACTTCGCCTTCTGCATCTGCAGCCTTCTCTGTGAATCTGGCTTTTTTTGAGCCTCCTAAAACCATCGAGCAGACTCTAGCAATAGCACCCATTACCTGTAAATGTACCCCAAAAAAAAATTTTCCAACCAAGTGTCACGCGGGCTGCATTAGGAGGGGGGGGCATTGGTGTTGTTTGACCTTAATATGTCAAAATCATAATAATTCATGTAAGACATGCCATGTCAGGTACTGTTAGAAAGGTTATGATATGCTGAATAAGATGATAATATTTGTGTTCATGTGTAATATGTGCAAGGAAAGTTATGGAGATCTTTGATATCCCTGTATTTCAAACTGTGCTGTGGAAGACACACCCCAGACAGAGAGGCGGCAGGACAATAGCTTGCTTAATAGCCCATTCAAGGCCTTATCAGAAGCCAGAGGCCCAGGAAGAAACTAAAGGCATACCTGAAGAGTTGCCAGGATTGGCCCATGTGACTATGGACTTCATTTTGGTTCCAGTAAAGTTCCACAAGCCACATGGCCAGCAACAGAGGGTATATAAGATCAAACTACAGAAACCATTTTGTCTTCGTCTTCGCCTTGTGTCCTTGTTCCTGTCCAGCTGCGGACACACCTCTGGATTAACACACTTTGCAACTGAACTAAAGGACTTAGACCCATCCAGGTACTGGATGTATACCAGAGGAACTATACAAGCCTGCAACTCCACAATTGTTCTAGAAACCTGATGTATATGGACTTTTAAATCATCTGTATGTATCTGATTGCTTTAAGCCTTTAACACTTCTCTTATTGTTTGTTTTTCTTTTATCAATAAACCTTTAGTTTTAGTTACTAAAGGATTGGCTGGCAGCGTGGTATTTTGGGTAAGATCCAAACTTATAGTGAACTGGTACTGTGGCTGGTCCTTTGGGATCAGAGGGAATCTTTTAGTAAAGAGCATAGAGTTAAAGCAACTGATCTCTTTACTGGACCTAGTGTCGGTTTTGGGAGCCAGAGACTGAAATGCAGTAAAGGGGGCTGTGTGTATTTGCACAGTGGCTTCTTGATAACCAGTGCGGGGGAATCAGAAGCACTGTTTGTGGCTGGTTGGGAAGTCTGACTGCGGTGTCACCCACCAGTGTTGGGAGAATTTGCTCTCCTTTTGCAGCCTGCCCTGACCCTGGCATTATCAGTGGGCTACCCTGGGCACGGACGGGTTACACCAAGTACTCAGAGTTTTCACTGAATTTCATGGTTGTGCTCAGTAAATTTCATGGTTGTACTCAGTAAATGAGTGCGATAGACAGCACAATACAAAATCTTCCCATTACAGCAAGGATCAAAAGTGATTTGATCTCTTCAGCCACAAGAGTTACTTCTCTGCAACATTACATTTCAAACCACCAAATACTCATGTCAAAATATGACTATATGAATTACAATAAATTGAGCATTTGCCAGAGGAGCACTGCAAACAATTTAAGGCCATTATAAATAAAGGGCAACGCTTAGCAAGAACATTATTTCAGGCATCCTTACTTGCAGCCAATATTCCAGCCTGGTCCATTTCCACCATGATCATGATGTGACTATTCTCTTGGCTTCATGTGTCTGATTTCCCTAGGGAATTTCAGAATACTGTTGAGGACCTCCCTTTTGATGGTCATATGTTGTTCTCTAAATTAACTGATGAGTTGCTTCACACTTAGGACTTGAGGGCTATGCTTAGATCCCTCAAAAATGTATAAACCTGCAGATAAAATTTTTTTGGTAAGTCTAAAACAACCCAGAGATTTTGCCCAATTCATTTCTTTAATTTCCATAGGCCATGTGAACCACCAGCCAAGAGAACAAGATATTCAATAAAGAAGCCAACCAACTGCCACAGCTACTACATCCCAGCCATCTACATAATCTAAATGCCAATTCTAACGTATTGGTTGAGAGCATTAATCATTTGCTGCACTATCCTCCCCTCCCCCCACCCTCTGGATACAGTCTTTTCCATTTCCAGCCTGCGTAAGAGAAAATAACATCCAACAAATGGCTTCGGAGGTAATAACATCTTATTTTTTATCCATTTTGCCTCCATTTCTCCCTCCCAACCCCGTTCCTTGTCCCTTTTCAGGAACCCATCTCACAAATCTATTGTTGAGACAGGAAGTCACCATTCTTCTACATATACGAGCTATAAAACCAGTTTAAGTTCAGCACTAGGGCATGTCTTCCTCATTTCATGGACAAGGCCAGGGTTATTTTAATTGAACTGACTTGACTCAGATAAGTTTGGTATCCTTACCTCATTCAATTTGCTTTTTAATCATCAATGAAAGTTCCAATCAGTTGTCATCTGTTGTCTCAGTACGCTGGTCAGTCACTTCAACCCAATCTTGAAGCTTAACTCGAGGCATAGCTTCTACCAGGCTACAGCCCTTCCTCAAAGTGCAGCTTTAGAAGGCTGGATTTTTTGCATAACTGGTATTGTAGCATAACCCACTCTCCAGGGATGCTCCAAGAAATCTATTTAACACTTATTGCCTCAAAAGTCCATGTTTATCCAGCACATTGAATATGGCCATTTGAACTCTTTACAATTCCCAGCTCTCACAACTGTCACATTGTGTACTGAACTGTCTTTGTTAAAGTGTCTCTGCTATTTAAAAGGAACCTAATTAGTCTAGGATGACTTCGGCATGTCTAATACTCTAAAAGAGGAAGTTTGTTTGTATTTGTGACCCTCGGCATCCCTATATTCGTACCCAAAGAATTATAATGGATGAGTGACGTGTGATTTTCCTTTACAGAAGCCATCGTGCTTATTTTCATCACACCACATTCATCTAACCATTTTAGAATTCTATTTTAAATTATTGTTTCAGTCAGTTGCATGGTACTTAAGTGATGCTTGTTAGTATGTAATTCCTGTGATCAGACCTTTTCTTAAAACATTAGTTGCCCTTCAGTTTTCTGGTATAATAGCTGATGTTAATGAGAGCCTTGGTTATTTGAGGTCAGCCCAAGGGCACCTCAACTCTCCAGGAATCCATTTGCTCATCAATCTTCTGGAAAGTAAAGTTGGGGCTGGGAAAGCTCCATTGGTAATGGGTGGGCTTCCCCTGTGATAGAATCCCCCACAATTGGGCAAAGATTACTCTACTGTAGTATAGACAAACCCTGTGATTACTTTAACGAAGAAAAACGGTCTGGCTTTTCTATGCACAAAATCCTCACAAAATTTGGAATTGGGCAAGAATTCCCAGCCTGTCTCATATCCCTACCACCCTTCTGCCAGAGGCAATGGGTGGGGAGGGGGATGCAGGGTCATGTGACCCCCCACATTTGCTGACTGGCTTGTACTGAGCATGTCACTAACTTCTGAAGCAGGCTGCAGTCACTCTGCTACCCCCCACACACACTATTGGCAGGCACAGCTCATCTCTGCCTCTTGCTGTCCCCTCCTGTTTCATACCCCTAAATTCAACTCTCTAGTGCCCCACACACCAACTTATTCAGCTTCTGTCTGTCTTCCTGACTTCCTCATGTCCTTCTATCTTCCATTCTCTCTGCACTCCAGCTTCTCTCTAGCTACTGAGATATGTTCTATAACCAATGGTATCTGAGCACAGTTTACAACCTCTTGCTGCCTGTTATCCCCTCCTGTTACTTTCCACATTACTCCCCTCACACACACCCTGCTCACAATTCTATTCTTCCTACATGCCATCTCAAGCCAATACTCCAATGGCCACACCTCCCTTATGCCCCATTGGTCATAACTCCCCTACTTTCTCTCTCATGTCTCTTTACACTTCCTCATCTGTTTCATGTGCCCCTGATGACAATTCCCTCTTCTCATATCCCAAATACCATACAGCCACAAATATGCTCTACATCATGTAACTCCCTACACATACCACTTCACACCCCTTCTCAACACCCCCATTCTTCCACTATCTCCTTCTTCCTAATGATCCAATAGCCACCCTCTCCACCTGCTACTTGCTCCATGCTCACCACCTCTCCCCATCCTTCCATCACCACCCCTCATTCAACCCATTCACAACACCCCATGCTGCTACATATCTACCTTTAAAAGAAACTAAAACACAAATTGAATACCAAAAACACTGGTAAATTTAAGTTAAATGTACTATCTGCAATTCCAAATTAAACATGCTATTCAACACATCCCTGAAAACTAACAAATATTCATAGACAATCATTGATCCACAGCTCATGGTGTATGTGTAAAAGATCTAACCATGTGCATGATGAATCCACTTACAGCTGACAAGTCCAATCTGAGAGCGACACAGCTTCTTACAATTTTCATAGACCCATGTGTTGTCTGTGTTTAAGTCCAAGATTAGAGCACATTGCTTTCTTCTTTCTTGATTGATCCAGAGGATGGAACCAAAGCTGCTTCATGTTGAGCAGTACTCAGTGCCAGATATTCCCTCCAGATTGGATGTGATTCTGTGCACTCCTCCCAGCTTTCTAGATTGAAGTTGAATGACTTTGTTTCTTTTTTGCACACATTGTGGTACCTCCATAAAGACTGACCCCACTTTCTAGAGCTATCTGAAATCTTGCTGTACAAAATATTCTTGGGGGAGGTATGGTCTCCTCCAATTCTCCTGTCATGACCATGCCATCGCAACATCTTCTTCTTGATAGTAATTTCTAAGTGTGTTTGACCCACCCATTCCAGCATTTTGTCTTCTCACTTTATTTTCACAATTTTGCACAGGCATCTGATGTGCAAATGGTTCAGTTTCCTGATGTGCCTAGCTTATGTAGTCCATGTTTCTGAACCATAAGGCAGAGATGACAACACTCAAGTCTTGTAAATTCGCATCTTCACCTTAGTCGATAGTTTGCTGTTATTCCATGGATGTTTCTCTAATAGACTGAAATTCTTAGCTGCTTTTCCAACTCCATTAGTCAGTTCAGTTCAAAGGTCAAAATTCCTGTGATCGTAAAAAAAGCTGTCAATGACACCAAAACATTTACCCTCCAGAGTGGTGTCAGGCATTGGTTCTTCCACTTCTTGGTACATGATCACAGTTTTCTTGAAACTAATTCAATTTCTTGAAACCAAAGCTCTTGCATGATGCAGAAAATCAACCCAAGAGATTTTTCAGGGAAGATTCATTGTGGGAAATCAAGATGGCATCATCTGTAAACAGGAAATCTCTCTGAATCAATTCTTTCACTTTGGTTTTCTCTCTAAACCTTTCAATGTTAAATAAGCCTCCACTAGCCTGGTTTGAAGATAAATGCCATCATTGCTGTCCTTAAATGCATGAAAAAAAAGGAATGAAAAGTAGATGTTAAAAAGCACAGGGGCTAAAAAACACCTGTTTCATGCCGTTGTTGATGTCAAAGGCATTTGTTTTCATACACTACAGTTGCATTCATACCTTGATGTAATGAATGAATGATGTTCAGCAACTTGGGAGGACAATGCAGTTTCTTCAGAACCATAAAAAAATTACAAATTTAACAAATATTAAAAACTAAGGAAATCACCAGCAAAGGTTATGAATGTTTTCTACAAGTCTAACACACCATTTTTTGACACCCACACTCACTGCCTAATACACAACCAGCCTTAATACTACTGCAGTAGCAATGATCTATGAAAAAAACTGAACTACAGCTTCCATGAGGTACTGAGGTAGGATTTCCAAAGAAGAACTTTCAGTTTTAGACCAAAATTGGAGGGGAGAAGGGAGGGGTGGTTGGTTTTTTGCTGAAACTTCATTGAAATTTTCCATGGAAAATTTCTACTTTTCATTGTTAGTTTTCATTTCAGCACTTGGAGAGAAAAAACCCACATTTTTGACCAGCCCTAGCTATTCCACTTTAGGAAATTCCCAAATCATAACTGCATAATAGCTTAACCTGCTGCATTTGAATGTTGATTTATCGATTTTTATTATACCATTTCTATCTAAACTAATGTGATTTAAACCCTACCCTTCTTCTACATTCATATGAACTGTAAATGCCCAATCCATTTAACTCTTTTGCTTACTTATCAGTACAAAACCTCTGTAACAAGAGGTGTTTTCAATTTTACAAGCCAACAGAGAATATATCAAATCTGCATTAAGAAACTTAAATTCCAATTTATATCTGTTAACCTTTTCTCTCAGTGAGGCTAATGTCTGGTACTTCATTTAGGTGAAAGGTTTACATAAATCTGTTTCTTTTCTAACCCATAAGCTTTACTTTAAATTTCCACCAATATTGAAATAAATTTGTCATTCCTAGTAAAATGCCTTGTAGCTTTTAATTTGTGATGTTATACACATAATACGATATTACACCATATAAACATGAGTCTAGATCAATTTATGTTTTATAGCTTCTGATGCTGCAAAGGAATTGCCATCATTCACTAGGAGATGAGAACAAGCTAGCCCTCACTTCGAGGTCCAGGTTTCATTGTTTTTTCAAGTACATTTCTCCTCTGCTAGTATACATTTTTATGACAGCCATATATTTAGCACACAAATAAGCAACATCCTGTCCTACAACACAGATCAATCTCTTCATTTTTAATTCTATATGACAAAGAATTGAAAGACTTAGTTGTGCATTAACTTAATAGCACATTCAATGACATGTCAGATTTGATTTTTCACAACAGAGAGCAAGTTCCAAGTTGTCAGAAGTCCCCAAACTGCTGCTTAAAGATCATCTGAGCTCCTGGGCACAAATTCAGTAATGCATCTGAACATGTGTTTAGGTCTATTCCTATTCAGCAAGCGCTTAAGTTCATGCTGCTGAATAAGGATGGATTGCTGAACTCAGACTACAGTGAAGACGACTATGGAAATCTGCCCCTTCCTTCTTCATTTTCCTTCCTTTGCTCTAATTTCACCCTCTTCCTCTGCCACTTTTCTTACTCCTACTCTATACACCTCTGGACTGCTCAACTGAAAACCAGCCTGCTTGTTTTGAAGTTGCTGTTTAACACCATGGCCGACCTGCAAGGAAGCATACTGGCAGCACTCCTCTTCAAGAGATGCATCAAAGAGATTCCACTGTTTCGCTGGCAGTAGCACTGACTAGTTCCTGAGAAGCGGTGGGCTGTCCTCCAGTAAACAGAGAGGGAAAACAGAGAGGGAGGAAGATAAATGAATGGTGATGAAGAATGGGAATGCAGAGGAAAAAGTCTGGCAAAAGAGGCAGGCCTGTAAATCCCTACAGCCATTAATATTAAATAAAGGGAGAGTAATAACTACAGCTAGTGCCCTGCAAATCTGCAGATATCTGCTTCAAATCTGCAGATATCTGGATCCACAGATGCAGATATTCACGGATCAATTTTTGTGAATCGCGAATGGATGCTAATCCAAATTTTTTATTTAAAGCCCTGCAAAATCCGTGGATCATTTTTGCGGATCAGATGCAGATATGAATTTTGTATCCTTGCAGGGCTCTAACTACAACATCCTGGGTGTCATGGGAAATACATTAAAACAA